>CM037920.1:992500-1120000 GCA_021346845.1 Apeltes quadracus
CCCTTTATTTGTCCTGAAGGCCGAAGCCTCACAAGAAGTGAGGAGAAGGAGGCCGTGTAGATGCTGAGGGACCCTCCTCCTCCTCCTTCCTGCATCCGTCCGCTGCAGGCTGCAGGCGTGCGGCACAGAGGGAATGCAGCGCTGCTTCTAGTCGTTAAAAGCGTTCCTCGTGTCTGCTCTCCGGATCAGAGGGGACCCTGAAGGGCGAGGGAGCAGCAGGAGAGCGTCCCGCTGGGCGCGGGCGGATATTTCCACTATTATTAATCCACAAACAGTGGTGAGCAACACAAATGAGGGCCGAACAAAGCCGGCGTCCGGGCGCCGTCGTGCGGAGACGATGAGCGGCTCGGTTTTTACGTCGTTGTAAACGGTTCTTCAAAGGAAGCCCGTCAGCGTGAGGCCCGAGAGCCTTTGAAGTCGAAGCAGATGAGACGCGCACACATGAGCAGAGGGTAGCACGCACGCAGGCCCGTGCACGGAGACGCTATCTATAGAAATAGATCATGTAGAATCTTGTAGACATTTGCATTCTTGTTCATTTTGAGGGTCGTATTTACATCTGCAGACCCCTGATCGCGATGACGTTTGCTTCGCTAAAGAGGTGAAGGTGAAGTGTTGGTTGCGTTGTAGTTTGTAGGAGGTCGTGGTGGGCGGGACGATGAATTGGTGGATGTAAGATGAGAAAGAGGTCAGATGGGGAGAAAAGCAGTAATGAGTGGATATTTAAGTGCAGCATAATTTGATACAGAGAGGAGCAGGGCGGCGCTGAGGCCGGCGGTGTGCCTTTCAAAGGCGGCGCGTGGCGATGGATGTGAGAGGTTCGTTAATTCGGCAGAGTAAAAACGCCGCCTTGATGTTTACTAGAGTTACACTGGCAGCAGCTGGGCGAGCGCACGCACTCACATGCACATGCATTTACACACACACACACACACACACGCACTTCGATGCAAAACACGTCCATCCACAAGTCAATACACAAGTGAAAAATGCAGAGCCATTTGAAGGCACTTGGATCCACCACCTTCCACATGAATCACCCGTATGTAGCTGGTGGAGCGGCCTCAGAAATCCGCAGCGTTGCATCACAGCGGGGAACATTCAACAACAGAGATTACCTGTATTCAGGAAATACTAAATGTAAATGTGAACGCTAACGTTAAAGGCGCTGCTGCTTCCTGTGCCGATGGGGACAGCGACTATTTTTGACGATCAACTCATAAGCAAGGCCGGTGTGGGGTCGGACCGTGGGGGGAAAATTGCTAAATATTTGTGAGCGCCCACCTCGGGACACGAGTCAGTCAGCCGGGAGGAACGCTGCGTTTACGCCCCAGAGGAGGCGCAGAATGCCTTCAGAACCAAGCGGAGGAGAACAGCATCATGTCAGGTTACTAAAGACGCTGTAACGTCCAACTAAAAGGCAACATGCTTTGATGTCAGGGTCCTTTAGTGTGGTGAACCTCTGCCATCCCCACATAACACGACTATTACTCAACACACATCTGTGATGTGTGCTGTATGTTGTCACACACACACACACACAGTGATTCCTCTCCTGGGATCTCAAAGCCCTCCTGTTGGCAGCCGCCATGACGTCATTTATTAATTCCACTGAATCCTTTCTGCCCTTGACTGGATGTGCTGTTGAGGCTGCAGGCTGCAGGCTGCAGGGTGGAGGGGGGGTGGAGGCTGCAGGCTGGAGGCTGCAGGGTGGAGGGGGGGTGGAGGCTGCAAGGTACAGCTGTGAGCTGGAGGGGGGCCTCAGTCTGTGCTCCACTCTCGCTGCTCCACCGATGAAGTGCGAACAGTGATGTAAAGCAGCTACATGAAAAAGCACACAGACACGCGCACACACACACACACACTGCACACATATGGACTAATGCAGACACACACACACACACACGTGTGTGCACGTGGAAAGAGAGAGAAGGGAAAGAGAGGAACGTAATAAGTCTTTTATTCTGTGCCTAGAAAAATCAAACAAGGTCATCCAGATGCTTTTGTTGTGCAAGCACACAAACACGTTATACAAGCACACACACACACAAACACGTTATAGAAGCACACACACACACACACGTTATACAAACACACACACACACAAACACGTTATAGAAGCACACACACAAACACGTTATACAAGCACACACACACACACACACACACAAACACGTTATAGAAGCACACACACACACACACGTTATACAAACACACACACACACAAACACGTTATAGAAGCACACACACACACAAACACGTTATACAAGCACACACACACACACACAAACACGTTATACAAGCACACACACACACACACAAACACGTTATACAAGCACACACACACACACACACACGTTATACAAACACACACACACACAAACACGTTATAGAAGCACACACACACACACGTTATACAAACACACACACGCACAAACACGTTATAGAAGCACACACACACACACGTTATACAAACACACACACGCATAGAGAGGAAACTAACTAGGTTTTGTTTTGAGGACTTTATGAGCCACGTCGTGTGTTATTTTATCGCTGTGTTGATATTTAACGCTCGGCGTCGTTCTGCCTGTAAAGATATAAATGTGTATCATTTATATTTATATTCAGGATTTAGTTTCCTTCCTGGAGGAACCTTCATATAAAAGAGACTTTCTGTACAGTTTGATCAAGTCTCAAGTTTGAAACAGTGATTCTTAGTGATTATAGAAGTTATTGCCCCATTGAATTACTACATTACCCAACTTCACCCACTGAAGTGGTATTATGGACCACACATACGCGTGAGCGTTGGGAACCATTGTTTTTAGAAGTCGGGAGTCGGGTGAAGCGGATCGATGCGACTCAGCTGGAAACACCAGAGCTCCAGATGTTTGTATCTACTACTTGTGCCATAGAACGCGTTCAAAACGGGATCATTTTCCCGAAGCAAAGCGACTCGTAGAGCGAAGGTGAACAACGACGCACACGAGGAAGACGAGACTCCGTCTGCTGCTGCTTTGAAAGGACAACCGGGCCGACAGACGAGGGACTGACAGCAGGACAGACAAGCTGCGACATGCTGCTTGGGGGGGACACGGCCTAGGCCAAAGGGAAGGGGGAAGGCCTGAGCCGAGCCAAACACACACACACGCACACACACACACACGCACACACACACACACACACACACACACCAGAGGGGAAAACAGCACCTCTTCCTCCCCAAAGTAAGAAACTGTTACTTTTTCCCTCTGAATGTGTGTCTACCTGAGTGGAAATAGCTTTTCTCATACGGTCTCCGTCCTCCAGCCACACACACACACACACACACACACGCACACACACACACACACACACACACAGGTGGCTGTAATTAGTGTGTTGGGCCCTTTCATGGCACACGATCAAACTTCGCGATCAGAAACACACACATATTCCTGCTTCCCCTCCGACGGGATCGCCGGCTTACAAATGTTTTTGTTTAGTCTGCAACGGAGACGAGCTCTGTTTACGTCTGCAGCCGGAGAACGCAGAAGGTGCGGAGCAAAGGATTGTGGGTCGGATGAGCCCGGAATGTTCGACGTGTGCGCACGTGGCAGCAGAATTCGCCCGGCGTGTTTTCGCTGCAGCGGTGAGCAGAACCGCGGCGAGGTTATGAAAGCAGCGGCGAGCTCGTCTTACTGATGAGCCGACACGTTTCGCAGCGCGCCGCCCTGCAACAATGCAGCGCCTCAGCACAAAACACGCGCCGCTCCGCCGGGAAATTAGTCACCGCGTTCACCCTGCGGCTGCCGTTTATTTGACTATGAAAGTAAACCGGGCCGAGACCTCGAAGTCCAAACGCTGGCTCGCTACATTCTTTGGAGCTTCTCATCATCTCTTCTTATATTCCACGTTGCTTTGGTCCTTCGCCTGGAACCCAAAGGGGGGTCGGAGAGGAGCGATCACACCCTGTGTGTCTTCTTTCCGAATCCTGTCTGTCCAGTTGAAGACGCGCTGTCCACCAGGAGCCTGCTGGACTTGGTGGTCGGGGAGGGACCACTTTGTAGTCACTCTGGTCAGTGTTCTGTTAGCATTACGGCTAAGCCGCATTGCAGCGTGAGCCAAAGCTTTAGCTCCACGCGCTCTCTCATCGCCGACTAATTAACTGCACGTTTCATTCACCTTCCAAGTTACTGATGAGAACTAATAAGGAATATTTTTACATCCCAAACTGTAACTGGACACAACGCTTCCCACCGCGTGCACTGCGGATCCCCCTCAGGCTAACGGCGTTAGCCTTGGTTACAGCGTCACTGAAGGCTGCAGGCTGAGCTGTCGATATGCGGAAAGAATGCGAGATCAATACGTTGAACGCACCTGAGAAACGCAGCCGTGTGCAGCTCTTTGCCGCCTCCTCTGGTTGTGAACGCGCTGCCGAGCCGTCCCGTAAGCCCGGTTGGCCGCTCGCAGAGAGGAGCTGTTAACTGCAGTGTTCGACTGTCTGCTCTGCGGTTACAGTTCATAAATCTTTCTGCAGCTCTGCGTCTTTTCATCTTGACCTCGTCTTAAAGTCACTTCCCGTCTCGCTGGCTGCGCTCCTGCGGCCCTCGCATGCTGTTAACGCAGAGTTCTAATGCGTTCCATAAGGCTGCCGGGCCTCCGCAGGCCCGACACTAAATCAGAGCGACGCGGGTGTGTGTGCGCGCGTCCGTGCACGTGTGCAAACCTGGACGGTTTTGTGCGTTAACACACATTGTCTTCTCTTGACAATATGCGCAGACAAAACAGTAAAAATTAAACATTTGTGACAATGCCACGGTCAAAATGTAAATAACATTGGTAATGAAAGTATTTTTTTTTTTATTATTGAGTTCATCCAAATCTAAACACAAAAAAAATTGAACTTTGGGCATTTTGGCCCAATAAATCGTTTAAACTGTCCCTCCGTAGCGCATCGAATCATCACCTGACATTTCAGTTCTCAAATAGTAAAATAACAGCGTTGGAGTTGCAGCACTAAAGAGCGTGTTTTGTGGAACTATTGTTCCGCGTTGTGATCCTGAAGCGAGCTGAAGTGTCCTCAGTGTCCTTTGTGTCGGGCGGTTTGGCTCATTCCTCGGTGCATTAAACACTTCCTGTCCTGAGAGGATAATGTGAGCTGCTAATTACACACGAAACGCAACCACACAGAACATCTGCACAACATCTGCAGGCTTCGCATGATGCATCATGATGCATCCGTATGCAAATCTCACCGCTGCTAAACTGAGCTGAACCGAATGTTTGTAACGCGTCAGACAAACATACTTCTCACCCACAAACAAGAGAAGATCCACCCACAGTATCCTGGAGTTATAACCACAGTTATAACGGGGCATCGCTCTTCAGCAGAGCTCTTCAGCTTCTACCGGGTGAAGCCTGAGACCTCCAGCGTGGTCGGTCTACAGGACTAACGTGGTCTACCGGGTGAGGCCTGAGACCTCCAGCGTGGTCGGTCTACAGGACTAACGTGGTCTACCGGGTGAAGCCTGAGACCTCCAGCGTGGTCGGTCTACAGGACTAACGTGGTCTACCGGGTGAAGCCTGAGACCTCCAGCGTGGTCGGTCTACAGGACCTACGTGGTCTACCGGGTGAAGCCTGAGACCTCCAGCGTGGTCGGTCTACAGGACCTACGTGGTCTACTCTGTCATCTCTGCCCTGTTGAAACAAGCATGAACACACAGAGGCTCTGTCCACATATCCAGTGTCTCTATATTAGAACCTGGAAGGACATGACCCTTTAGGAAAACACACCCCCCCCTCATGGACACACACACACACACACACACACACACACACACTGGAGTGTTGGGACTCATATTTCTGATGTCCAACGGCTGCCTTTTCTCTACAGAGCTGAATGTAAATACTAGAAGGGGTTTTTCAAACACACTCGGTCACACAGGAGTCCCCCCCAGAATCCCCCCCCCCCCCCCAGATAAAGAGAGACAATGAAGAGACAGTGAGAGAAGGCTGAAGATGCGTTTACAGAACCGGGTCGTGTCTTCACTCCTCTCACCTCGTGCTTCTCGTATCAGTCAGAAACATGCGGCTAGTAAGAGTCGCGTTGGCCGCGTTCCGAATCCTTATTGGAAAGCTGCTGATGCTAAATGTCCATCGGACACATTGAAATAACCTCCTTCTATTTGTACACGTATATTTATATATATACGTAGCAGTAGGTGCTGGAGAAAACGGCTGCTTTTATTTGCTTTTGTGTATTCATGTTTATCTGCGTGTACATGCGTGTGTGTGTGTGTGTGTGTGTGTGTGTGTGTGTGTGTGTGTGTGTGTGTGTGTGTGTGTGTGTGTGTGTGTGTGCGTGCGTGTGTGTGTGTGTATTGGCTGCAGCAATCAAAGTATCTGGCCGGACATTAGAAGGTGGAACGAGATCAGAAGAAAACATTTTGTTTATTAAAAACACCTAACGCGGGAGGGATTATGTTTTCTTCGCCGAGTGTGTTCAGCTTGAACCAATCAGTGAAACAATAATCCCCCACACGCACACACACGCACGCACACGCACACACACACACACACACACGAGCTGGCACTCGCACAGCAGAGCAGAAAGAGAAGGTGTCTCACGCGCTGACAGTCTGAGAGATGCTGTTACCGTTTTACTGCGGAAGACAAACTGCAGCATCACAATACTCAGCTGCTGCGCATGTTTAGAATGTTTGTTATGCTTTGATGCCTTGGCTGCACTGCATGCACAGTGGAAGCCCCCCCCTCTCTCCCCCCCCCCTCCTCCCTTAGCCGCTCGATGCCGCTCGGCTTCAAACGCGTTGGCTTTTCTCAGAACGCGGCGTGCATGTGGCGAGGTGAAACGAGAATACCCGCACCTCAAGTTACCCACTTAGTTAAACACCGCTTGCACGCACACGTGCGCCGACACGCCCACACATCCATGTGACACTGCACACGCACGCACGCACACACACACACACACACACACTGGGACGTCCTGTGTCTATTTATACCGGCCCTCGCAGTTGCGTTCAAAATGTCGCCTTTCGCTCCCGTCGGCCGGATGGTGAAGCTCTGAAGACGTTTTAAATATATATGTGTATATATATATATGTATATACATATATATATACACATATACATATATACATATATACATATATACATACATGTTTACTCCATGTTGCGCTGCTTGATTCTCCCCTGTTCTTTCTTTCAATGACTCCCATCAGGTTCTTGTTGAAGGTTCAGGTTCAAGCCAAGTTATCTGACCCCCCTGCCCCCCCCGAGCTGTTATTGCTCCGTATCGACCCCCCCCTCCACCCCCTCCCCTCCCTCCCCTCCCGAAGGCCGAAGGTTTCGAAGCGTGACGGCTCAGACAGACGTTTGTATCTTTCTCAGACTCAATTTGGGGAGAAGCTGCTGAGCGTGAGACACGAGCCATCTGACACCGTGAAATATGATGCAGGCGAGGGGCGGGGCCAGCGGCCATTTTGATGCTCCTGCCTCCTTCCTCCGCCGCTCCCGACGAGAGCGAGGGCCCGACCGATGTGTCAGGGAACCGCACCTCGTGACCCCAGAGGCAGCTGCTGAAGCGTCTCCTGCTTTGTGAAGCAGCATGGCGGCTGCGTTGCTCGCCATCAGATGCGTCCGTTCACTAATGAGGCCTTTTCTCCCTCTCGATCCCCAGATGACTCCAGTCTGAGAGGCGGAGCCGCTGGCGACGCCGAACTCGCCCCCGAGCAGGCTGGGAAACTGGGTAAGCGTGGAGACATCTGAGGAGGAGAAGGAGGAGAGGGAGGAGAGGGAGGAGAAGGAGGAGAGGGAGGAGAGGGAGGGAGGGATGGAAGGGACACTTGGGAGGGCTGGGAGTGTTTAACACGTTGAAAAGCACAGTAGCAGATTGTGCAGTAAACACCTCGCACGCTGTCAGAGCCCACACACAGACACACACCGGGGGGGTCGTTTGCTCAGATAATTGCCTCTGACTGAGTGGAGGGCATTCCATTTGTGTGAGGTTTGTACAAAAGATTTCCTCACGTAGCAGACAGCACGACCCCGTGTGTCTGCATCTGACTCTCTGATCAAAGTGGTCGGTCTCTGAGTCCCTGAGTCCCTGAGTCTCTGAGTCCCTGAGTCTCTGAGTCCCTGAGTCTCTGAGTCCCTGAGTCCCTGAGTCTCTCAGTCCCTGAGTCTCTGAGTCCCTGAGTCCCTGAGTCTCTCAGTCCCTGAGTCTCTGAGTCTCTGAGTCCCTGAGTCCCTGAGTCTCTGAGTCCCTGAGTCCCTGAGTCTCTGAGTCCCTGAGTCTCTGAGTCTCTGAGTCCCTGAGTCTCTGAGTCCCTGAGTCTCTGAGACCCTGAGTCCCTGAGTCTCTCAGTCCCTGAGTCTCTGAGTCTCTGAGTCCCTGAGTCCCTGAGTCCCTGAGTCTCTGAGTCCCTGAGTCCCTGAGTCTCTGAGTCCCTGAGTCCCTGAGTCTCTGAGACCCTGAGTTCCTGAGTCTCTCAGTCCCTGAGTCCCTGAGTCTCTGAGTCCCTGAGTCCCTGAGTCTCTGAGTCCCTGAGTCTCTGAGTCCCTGAGTCCCTGAGTCTCTGAGTCCCTGAGTCCCTGAGTCTCTGAGTCCCTGAGTCTCTGAGTCCCTGAGCGAGCCCTTTTCTCTGCTCTGGCTCTCACCTTCTCACCTTCTCGCCCTCTGGCCCTGTTTTCCTTTTTCCTCTCGCTTGCCTTCACTTTCATTATTGTTTTAACTCCATCTTCGGGCGTCTTTGTCGCTGCAGGTTTTTCTGTCGGTCTGCGCGAGCTGACCTGACGTTGAACTTCTCTTTCCATCTGTTTTCTGTTCCTTTTGGTTCAGCAGAATAAATCAGTTCATTTCAGTTCTCCTCCTCTAAGCCTTCTGCTACATGTGAGGACTCTTTCCCTCTGAAGAGAACTTTATTCCACGTCGTAACGCGAAGTGAAATCTCCTCGTCACATAACTCTTCCCACTAGTGGCTTTACCGAGAGCTGGAATAACAACCGTGTCCAAAGAAACGGGCCAAACTGCAGTAGTTGCAGGGAGATTTACAACCCCGGTTGATGGCTATCTGCTGGGCCAGAACACGAGGGATGTCAAATCAAGCGCTCCTGGGAATGATTTCCTCCCTCCCTGCCAGAGTCTTTTTTCACTGCATTGTTGAGTCCTTTAAAGTGGGAAATGTGTATTTGAATAGATTAAGGCCCGTCAAGTCAAGTATTTATTTTCTAATGCTTTTCTTTCATGTTGAAAAACGTATTTTTAAGAAACATATAAGCAGAACTCTGGTAAACAGGGTTTAGAAGGTGGATGCTTCGACATAAACCCTACGAGTGTTTGTGGGACTAGATGCACGGCTGCCTGCAGGAGGAAGCACCTGCATGGATGGAATGGATGTTTGGTGGGATGTTGAAGGTTACAGACCACTGCGTGATTCCACCGTCAGAGGAGGAACGAGGAAACAAAGACTTTAGCATCGTCACCAGATCGCAGCTTGTTTAACTTCTGTAGCCGCCTGAGAGCGAGAAAGGGACCTTTCTTTGCCTCCTAAGTCCTTCTCTTCTCACCCTGTCCCCTCCCCCCCGTGTCCCCTCGCAGTGCGTCCACGCTTCACGCAGCCCTCCAAGATGAGGAAGCGGGTCATCGCCCGGCCGGTGGGCAGCTCGGTGCGCCTCAAGTGCACGGCGAGCGGGAACCCCCGGCCCGACATCGTGTGGCTGAAGGACAGCCGGCCGCTGGGGGACGAGGACGCGGCCGCGGGCGGAGACGGAGACGGTACGAGGAAGAAGTGGACCCTGAGCCTGAAGAACCTGACGCCCAAGCACAGCGGGAAGTACACCTGCCAGGTGTCCAACCGAGCCGGAGAGATCAACGCCACCTACAAGGTGGAGGTCATACGTGAGTGACAACAAACCAAACACGCATCACGTGCACCAGCGTGGCCGTCCTGCTGTGTGTGTGTGTGTGTGTGTGGGTGTGTGGGTGTGGGTGTAATCAGGGAGTTACTGTAATCTAATATGATCATTTATCATATTATGAAACGCATTCAATGCATTTTCCCGTTTGTCCGTTAGCTGAGTTCGGGCCGTGTGGTTTCTCAGGCTGCTCGTTGTCTTTATTGAGTCACGTGACTCACACGAATCGCTTTGTCGCGTGCTCGGGAAACAAAGCGAAGGAGGGCAGCGATGCCGAGTGGAAACACACACCGGCTCTTTTCCTCGGGTTCGCTTCTCGTGAGATCGCACTGGCAGATCCTGGAACGAGGGCTGCTGGATGTTTGTTCTGCTGCCGAGCTGAAGATAAGTCCTCTGTTTGTGCGTGTCGAGCCGAGAGGGCGGAGGTGCTGCTGAAAACACCACGCGGTTCAAATAATGCTCACAGACCATATTATTATTATTTTATTTTTGTGGAGTTTCCTTCAGTTCATCCTCAGTGTTTTACACGTTTAAAACAAACCAACGTTCCTGCTCTTCCCCACGCTGCCAGTTTGATGTTGTCCTCTTTCTTCAGAGCGCACCAACTCCAAGCCGGTGTTGACGGGCACGCACCCCGTCAACACCACGGTGGACTACGGAGGCACCACGTCCTTCCAGTGCAAGGTCCGCAGCGACGTCAAGCCCGTCATCCAGTGGCTCAAGCGGGTGGAGCCCGGGGACGAGAACCGCTTCAACTCCACCATCGAGGTGCGGACGCAGCTTCCCGCGCCGCCGCTGCGAGGCGGGCGAGCCGCTCTGACGCTCTGTGCGCTTTGTCTCCTCCGTGTGAAGGTGGGAGACCATCGCTTCGTGGTGCTGCCCACGGGGGAGGTGTGGTCGCGCCCCGACGGGTCCTACCTCAACAAGCTGCTGATCACCCGGGCCAAGGAGGAGGACGCCGGCATGTACATCTGCCTGGGAGCCAACACCATGGGCTTCAGCTTCAGGAGCGCCTACCTGACGGTGCTGCCAGGTGCGCCGCCGCCACACGCGTGCACTTACACCACAATGTCCATTTACACGGGTCAGCTCCTCATGTGTTTATTTATTTACTCAAGAAACGTCCGTTATTACCTGCTTATGTTGAAATAAATAAATGAAATGAACATTTAAGAGTTATGGAGGGGGATTCATTCAATCGTCACGCCATCGGGTAGAAGTCAACTTAGCGATGCTTCCTGCGACGAACCAAAGAACCTGTGTGTGCAAAGCCTGTAACAACCAGCTAGCAGCCTCCTCGCAGTCGCTTCCCGTCGTCACGTCATTCTTCTCTCTCTGCAGATCTGAAGCCCCAAAGCAACGTCGTCCCCACGGCAACGTCGCCCAGCCTCCCCTGGCCCGTCATCATCGGGATCCCCGCGGGCGTCGCCTTCATCTTAGGCACCGCCCTGCTGTGGTTCTGCCAATCCAAACGCACCTGCTCCTCGTCCTCCTCTGCTCTTCCCGCCGCCCAGCGTCCGCCCGCGGCGGCCAATCGGGACCGAGCCGGCCCGGCGGCGCCGCCTGCCCAGCCGGCCAGCGGGGATAAAGAGTGTCTTTCGTACGAGGACTACGCCGCCCACCAACAGCTGCTGCTGGCTCAGGGAGGCGCGGCGCCTCCCAAGGTCTACCCGAAGATCTACACGGACATCCACACGCACACGCACTCGCACGTGGACGGGAAGGTGCACCAGCACCAGCACATCCACTACCAGTGTTAGCTGCTGCTGCTCGTCCTCCTTCAGGACTCGAACTATGAAGAATGTAAAGAGAGAAGTCAAACAGAGCTGCTTTTAGGTCAATCCGGTGTTCTATTGAAAACCTAAAATATTTTTGTATTTTCAAACCCAGTCGTTAGTACTTTGGATACAACCACAACCTCCTCCGTTACAGTGGAAACAGCTCGCCTGCGCTGCGATACAATAAACCTCATCCCGGGTGATCTATAAAGAACAATATAGCACGTATGCAATGTAACCGCTTGATATCCAAGTATGACTCAGCGGCAGCACAACCGAGCCGTAAAAGCACACGAATCGAGGCCTCCTGCGCCGCGATGAAGGCTGCGGCTTTCCTCCTCCGCGTTAAATAAAAGTTCACGCTGCATGAATCTCTCCCAGCGGCCGCGTCCTCGTGCACCTTTCATTTCCTGTTCAGCGTCGTCGCCTGCTCGCCATCGCTCGAGGACGCCGGCTCTCCTCCTCGCCGGCTCCTCGCTGCGAGGAGGCGCCTCCTGACGATTGCGTCCAGGTTTCGCGGCTCGCCGGCGGATTACCGGATACGTGTCACAGATTCTTGTTGATCTCTCGTGAGATTTAGAGGACGACAAAGAGAGCGGTTTCATCCACAGCTCTTTGACTTAAAGGCCTCCAGTGTTGTTCCCCGCACGCTGTGCGCACACACAGGGGAAGCTTTCTGTGCCCCCGGTCAGGAAAATAAAAGACCTTTGAATCGTTTAAACTAAAACAGGTAACATTTACTGCCATGTAATCTACTAAATCTACTAGCTCTGCTAGTTACTACACATGCGTCCGGGTTCATCAAATATCTGTGTTTTAGATAATGAGTGTTGATTTGAAGCATTTTCTGTCATGTTTAAAATTCAAATCAAAGTGGGTGAGTGGCAGAAGAGTACAGTAGCATGCGGCCTTTCAGTCGTTGGACATTTAGCATCACTTCTGTCAATTGGGACCTTTAGTGTTCCTCCGCTGTCTGCATGAGGAGCCATGAGGCCGCGTTCTGTCTCGTCCTCCTGATCCCAAAGCGCTCAGCAGAGGAAGAAAAACACGTTTCCTCGCCAGCAGCCATGTGACAGAATGTAGGCGCTGAAATACGGCGTCAGCGGCTTCCCCTCGGTCCTCCTCGTCCTCCCGTCTCCGCTGTCTGCGAACAGCTGGAGTGTCCTTCGGCTTGTGAGCAGTTCTTCCTCCTCGGCTGTGAAAACGTCCGCTCTTTTCATGTGAATGTTTAGTTTTATTGTGTCAAAGCGAACCGACTGCCACTAAAGCGACTTTAGAACCACGAGCTCATTCAGCGGCGCCGTTCCGGTCCAAACACATTGGCCCTCTTTGCATCATTGGTGATAAATTGTCTCAAGATTTAAAAAGAAAGTTTTTAATTTATTTTCTTTTAAAATAGTTTTATTTTCATATCGTTGGGCATTATACTGCATGAGTGGATTTTGTGTTGTATAAGTCATGAACTATGTAACAAATACCACGTTCACGTCATTGTAAGATACTGTATTTATACGTACTGACGGAATATATACGAAGTTTTATCGATAATCTTTGTATCGACAATCTTGTACAGTCTATTGTCGTTTAGGCCAACATTTTGTTCTTCCCGATGTAATCGATTTATTGGTGCCATTAAAACATGTAAATCTGCGCTTTGTGGTCCTTTCTCTTGAGGATGGAATCCAGCAGCAGGACGGTGTATTTTAACGGAACCTTTCTGTAAAATAGCACCTAAGCGACGTCCTGTGACGAGCTGTGAGAACTGCATCCGTCAGCGTGTTGGACACGAGGTGCGTGCAGACGGGCGGTGTGAAGGGGTGGAGCAGCCTGCCAAAGGGTGGAGGACGAGGCAGCAGAACGAGATGATGGTAAACAGCCTGCAGCAGTACTTCTCGCTCCGCTCCGCTCCTCTCCTCCGGGACATGTTACTTATGTGCTAATGTACTTTGGATTGAAATACACCACCCGCAGGTGGAGAAATCTGCAAATAACAGAATCATTCTGCTGGCGAGGAAAAGCTGCTAAATGTTCTCTCTGGTCTGTAAATCACTTTGGAGAAACATGAGTCCTTCCGAGAAAGAAAGAAATCAGAAACTGCGAATCAGCGATTTGATGATCTGCGGCGCTCTGAGGAGCATTGATTATATAACCGACGACACATTCTTGGGTTGTGGAAACAGAAAGATGCTGTTGACGCTGTATTGCTTCCTTTGAGCACCTTACAGAACCATGGAGGAACAGATGAAAAGGTTCCTCCTCGTGTGCTGGGTATTGTGACAGGAACACGGCTTCCGTGCGTCGCGGGAAGGAATCTGCGGTTCTCATGTTGTTGCAAAGTCGACGGTAATCATGACGGAAGTTATCCGCTGCATCGCCGCACATCTGGGAAGCCTCGGCGGTGGTAAACAAACAGCAGGGGTTGTGTACGCAGGACGCACAGACACACTATGTGTGTGTTTGTGTGAGTGGAAACGGTCCGGATAAAAGATGCTGTGAAGTCAGATATGTGACTCGTTATTTTCTTATCTCAGAGATTACAGCCGGCTGGTCCTCCTTCGGCTCCCCAGTGAAGCTGATTGACTTGAGGGGACGAGGAGGGGGGGGGGGGGGGGGGGGGGGGCGTCACTTCTTCCTCTCATTTCCATCAATAACTAATCATCTTTTAAATAATCTAACTTAGTAAAAGTATCGGAACAATGTAGTGGTTTGTTTAAGCGGATTCGAGTCTCTTTGCAAGTCAACATACAGTATAAATGTCAATAAGCCGAAATATCAGGCTCATGTTACACAAACAAGTTATTCCACAGAATTTAAACGCTTTCTTTGGTTGAAATACCGTCAAGTAGTTTTCTCCCGTTGGTCCGTGTGTGAGTCTGTGAGTGTGTGGCTCAGCAGGCCTTTGCGGTTCAGTGTGTGCTGTTGTGTGCTGCTGTTGTGTAGCAGCAGGAGGCTGTGAAGACATTCCTGAGTTGCTGAGATGAAGGATGGATCCTTTGTGGTTCTCTTCTGTCGTGTCGTGTGTGTGTGAACTAAACGGGCTCTTAGTTGTTTGACAGATGGAATATTGCAGAGTTTGACTTCAATTATCGGAAATATTGTGATGTGTCTTTAGTTGCCATGGAGACAGGAGGCCAGAAATGAGTCAGCGAGCATCCCATTGAAGTAATTAATGAAGGCTGAAGGCTTCCTCCTGTCCAATGCAGTCGTCCTCCTCCTTTGACCAATCACACGGCTGCACTCGATGCTGAGACCACTGCCCGAGCAGATGTTTGATGCCGGAGACCTTGAGGTCTTGCAGGACCTTTTGCCCCCCTGCGGTGTGCGATGGCTGCTTAGAAGGGTGTGAACCCGTGGAGGAGATTCCTGGGCGCTTGAGTCAACAGCAGCTGTGATGAAGAGACGCCGTCCAAAGAGCCTGAACGGACGGCTCAGGTGAATGGAGTCAGTGACCATGAAGGGCTCACGCACACGGAAAGATTCCCCCCCACACACACACACACACACACACACACACACACACACACAGGTTGTGGGACAGAGACACCTGGCTGCCATTGAGGCCGCGGTGTTTGCATACCTCGCCCTCTCTGCACTCATCCTCCACACAGCCACAAAGCCGCCACTAAAACTGGGAAAACAAAAACACAAAAAGGAGGCTAAAAGGGGGCAACGGGCGGCTTCCAAGCCTTTCCTCCCTTCCTCCCTTTCTCCACACCAAATGCCCTCCCTCCCCCCCCCCCTGAAAGAGAGGGATGTGGACAGACGGGGTGAGAAAAGAAAGAAACCTGGCAGAGGGGAAGAGGCCTTTAACGTCTGCCATAGAGCCGCGACAAAAGCCTCCTAATCTCCGGGTTGTCTTTCGGCCCCTTTTTCTCCCCACACATCCTGCCAAGTGTGTGTGTGTGTGTGTGTGTGTGTGTGTGTGTGTGTGTGTGTGTGTGTGTGTGTGTGTGTGTGTGTGTGTGTGTGTGTGTGCGTCAGAAAGAAGAGGAAGAAAGTTGGTGTCAGTGTATGTTTGTTATGTGCGCACGTGCATCTGTTTGAGAAAGTAGTAAAAAGGCAAAACAGGTTGATGTATGAACAGAGATTTTGTGTGATAGGGAAGTGCGTGTGTGTGTGCGTGTGTGTGCGTGCGTGGGTGCGTGCGCGTGTGTGTGTGTGTGTTTGAGTGTGACAGGAAAGGAATCTTTCCACAGCCGCGCTGACATCACTCAAGCATGAACGGGACAGTTGGAGGAGGCCGGGCCGCTTCAAAGGAACAGCCTGCCTGCCTTCACATGTGGGAGGCCGTGTGTGTGTGTGTGTGTGTGTGTGTGTGCGTGCGCGCTCGTGCGTGCGTGCGTGCGTGCGTGCGTACTGAGGAGAAAATGAGTGGCCGGCGTTTCCTCGATGTCGTCCTGTCGTTGCCGCTCCAGAGCAGCACATGTGAAGCGACGTGTGTGTGTGTGTGTGTGTGTGTGTGCGTGTGTGTGTGTGTGTGTGTGTGTGTGCGTGTGTGTGTGCGTGTGTGTGTGTGCACGTTCTCACCGCGTGGATCCCTATCAGAGGCAGCTGCGGTCCAGAGGCCTTCGCTCACAGCAGAGGAATGCACGCTGGAGCTGTGATGGGCTGAGAAGGACTACAGCGCCACCTACAGACGGGCCGGCTGAACTTCAGAGCAGCTACAGCAACTTTCATATTCCTTAATAATAAGAATAAAGCATAAAGGATTTCAAAAGGATAGATTTGTATTTCTGGAAAAGACATTTCACCAACTGATTAATTCCTAAAATGAATGTAAATAAGAATTTATTTTGTGATACTAATGTACATTATGGTATGCAACGTCATCTATTAAGTGGTGAAACCCTGTTCAATTTTTATACCTTCAATAAAAAAACGTGTGTGTTCACTAATTTAATATTTTGTAAAAAAACAAATGTTTTGTGTAAAAGGTGATTTATTTTTAAATAATAAAATTCAGCATGACATAAAAACAGGAAACCCCTCTGTGACTCTTTCATTATAACACCATACAATATGAAACATACAGTTTCTATCTACAGGAGATCTTCAGTCACTAGAAAAGTAAACAGAAAGCATTTTGTGCATAAAACCATTTTACCTTTTCATTCGGGGTCAAAGACCACGAGGAACTCAAATAGCTGTCGCGTGAAATCATTCAGCTCATGCTGCGTCTCGCCTAGAGGGGATTACACTTACAGCACCAAAGGGTACAAGGGTGAAATACTGAGTGACAAAGTGTGAAATCTGGATCAGATTAAGAGAGAAGCCTCTCACACACACACACGCACACGCACACGCACACACACACACACAGAGGGAGGGCTGAACAAGCTGTGGGAACATGCTGCTGAATAATTACCTCTGACATCAGAATAGTTTTCTTTAGTTCTGTGAAGTGGCAGAGCTCATTTGTACAGCCTGGAGGCATGGCGGGGTGTGTGTGTGTGTGTGTGTGTGTGTGCGCGCTCATAAAGGAGCGACTCCTCTGATTTACTCGTCTCTCCGTCGGAGGGTGACAGCGTGACAGCTCTGCTGCCCCGGGGAGCCGTTTCTCTCTTAAGTGGACCGTAGAAAACAGGAAACGACCTCAGATCCCAGCGACGCGCGGAGGAGGATCAGGCCCCCCTGACTGCGCACAATCACATGCACGCGCACACGCTAGTCGGGGCCTGAACATAGCGTGTGCAAACCCTGAGCACGCCACACACGCGGTCACACCTGAGCCCCCTTCAATGGGCGCCATTCAACACCCTGACAATCGGGGACAATGGAGGCAGAGGGGAGGACGGACCTGCCTCAACACATCTGGCCGTCCTCGCCGCTCGCAATGACTTCGGGTGGTGTCTCGTTTCTGCACGGCCACGGTTTGCTTGGGCTTCACTTGACGTGAGGGTGGAACCCCGAGTCATGTTACTGCAGTCGCGAGCAGCGGCCTCCGGTGGAGGGCGAGCCGCCCGGGGGCTTCTCTCCACGCCACTGCAGCATTTTGTCTGTCAACCTCCGAGGTTGTTCCAGCCACTAATGGACGTGTTCGTGGTGAGCCTAATCCCGGTTTATCTCTGCTAATTGAACAGCTGCTGCAGAGTGAGTCGTTTTGTGCCTCTGCTGAAAGGGCTTCACCCTGCAGCTGCAACGCACAACACCAACTGGGCCTCCACGCATGTTATGTAAAGCAGACCAGGCCAGTTATTACATTCATTATGTCATCACTTTAATTATATTGTGAACCAATTCGCCAAAACAGAATCCGAGTGGGACACATCTCATTTCACCAGTGAATCCGGAGTGAAAACCACATTCTACACAGCTCCGCACACACAGGTGCGTTTCCTCTAAAGGCTTCATGGCAGCTCAGGTGTGTGCTGGATTCCGAGGAGGCGGTGGGGCTTGATGAAGGGAGACTTCCATCCAGAACTCTGGCCGTAGGAAATGTCTGTCATCGGAGATCCTTGGAAACGACTAGGGGAGGAAAGGAGAGAAGAAGAGACAGTAGGAAAGGAAAGGTGACAACGGGAGAAGAGAGGAAAGGACAGTCGAGGAGGGGAGGAGAGGAGGAACACTTTATTTTCCCTCCATTTGCATTTACTTTCTCATGGTCACAAGCAGCATCTTCATTGTTCTTTCTGTCCGTATTCACCAACATTCACAGCTTTAATCACGTCTCATTCTTTTATGCGATTTCCTGAAGCAAATAGAAGCAAATAGTGTTTGTTGGTGATGGACCACAACCAAACCTCTAGTTATATATTTTCATGGATGTACTTAATGTTGACTAAACATTGAGTCCATTTACGGTAATAAAAGGAACATTTTACATCTAATCTCAAAACGTAATTTATGAATGAATAATAAATAACAAAAAAACAAAGATACATTTGCAACCATTTTTCAGACTAGCTGAAAACATGATTTGCTTAGAAGATGTAATAAAGTATTTGGGTGAAACGAGTCACCTGACTGTGGCCGAGCGAGCTGAGTGGTGGGCCGACGTGTTCCGGCTGGACGGCCGGTGAGGGACGGTGCCTAAACACCAAAAAACAAAACCCTGCAGGACCAATGTCTTTAACATGCACACAGAATGAGTGTAAAGGGCCGGAGACACTGGAACATCCCGTCCTGCAAGCCTCATTCGAAGAACAAAATAACACAGAAACACGTACACGACCCTCTGCCACACAGCTTCACCATAGACGCCACATTAAACCGTGTCTGCTAATAACAATACCTTTAATTATCTACGTCCAATGAGTCTGCTACTGGTCGGTAATAATGATTGTCACACAGATTCAGTGAGGATCTGCACAATCCGATTGACGTTTGAAGGCTGTCATCTATCTGCTACAGCGGAGGTCCAATCCTTTTAACTAAGTGACATAATCAGAGAGGACGAGCTCAGCAGGTCTAATCCTCAACACAGCAGCAGCTAACATCTGTACTGGTTTAATCCCCGTGGGGGGGGTCAACATGGAGTCCATAACCGCCCCACAAGGCTGCAGGACGGCTTTGTCAGGTTATCAAGGTGCAATTATGTCTGCGTCAATGTGGCGTCTCGTTCAGAAACATCCAACCTTCGATGCATCCGAGCGGCAGACACAGGATTTATTCTATCGTGAAGCTAATGGTGTAGCATAGATACAGATAAATACAGGGAACGTACCCATCCGGCCATCTTGTGGAGGACTGAATTAGTAACAGTCTGGTGCCGGCGTTCGGCTGCAACACAACAATCACCACACACGTTGCATCACTGCACAGCTGCAATGGAGCCTTCCTGCAGGTGGAATGACGACGCTTACTTTTCTGAACAGGCTCCTTTCATCCAGGTCCACGTTGTCAGAGCTGCAAGAGACGAGAGCGAGCGCCGTTAGGCCCAAAGTGCAGAGTGTCGCTCCGGAGAGAGATACCCACCGTGTGAGATGATTTACACAAAAAAAAAACAATTCCCCCGCAAACTTCACAGATCAATTTTAAAAATACGACACAAGAATGAGACGCTTTTACATTTTTGTTGTATTTGATTCAGGTAAGTTCCTTTATAGTTGCGTTTACTATTAGATGAGTTGTTCATCCAATGTTGTATATCACATGAAAACATCACGCACAATTCCCCGAAACTGATTTTGTGATTCTGATTTTTAATTAATTTGAAATCTAAATATTTTGAGAATAATCCCTTAAAATTTACTGTCAGGTAATCAATTTACTTCCCCCGTGGTCCATCATGTACTCGCTCAGCAAAACCTGAAGTCTCAGTGGATAAAACAGCATTTGCACAGACGTTCAGCTCTTTGTCAGCGGTGTCTAGGAAACGCAACCGGGAATCCTGACTAAACCCGACCAAAGCGCAGCCTCCCTCTGTGTGTGTGTGTGTGTGTGTGTGTGTGGATAGCCGCGGGGGAACTACACAGCAGCTAAAGCTAACATAAGAGCTCAGGATATCTGCCTGTTTGCACTGCGAAACGCCGGCTGCGTTCTCTCCCTCCCTCCCTCCTTCTGGGGAGAGCTGATGCAGAGCTCATGAACCATGAGGGGAGGAGATGCCCGATACTCACATGTTAGTCGCTGAGGAGTGTCTCGAGAGGGACACGGGGGATTTGTAGGGGATCTGTAGCGCCGGCACTAAAACACGAAAAGAAGCATAAAAACCCGTAGTACAGGGAACGTGTGAATAAATACACGGATGAAGCGTCGTGAGCCACTTTCATGATGTCAGTGGCCTCATTCGTCTTTTTACATCGACGACGAGCCAGTGATGCTTTGCTTTTCCTGCTGGTATTCGGAAAAAAGGTTTTGTAGAATGTCTGTAGGTCGAAAGTGCAGCTTTGATAATGTGATGTTTTTAAAATACTCGCCTTTCTTTACCTCCAACTCTTTTTTTTATTGAAGTCTTTGGGTGGAGGGATACTCATGTTTAGAGAGCAATACCACGTGTTTGTCAAACTCGCATTACTTCCTTTCACTGTGTGTGTGACACATGAGCTTGTTTTTTACCGGACTTGTGTCCATGCGGCGGGTAGTAGCTGTGCATCTTCTGAGGCTCGGAGGAAACTCTGGCACTGAAACGGTAACAACAGAGATGAATCAGCTGGTGGTCGGTTTGAATCCTACAATGCGACGACTTTTATCCCTTCAAGCTGAACAAATGATTTGTCATCACAACTCAGATTGCTTTTCCTTGTGTATTTCACTCGGCTGCAGTGCTCATAAATCACGGGTGACTCTTGAACAGCTCTATGAGGATAACCTAAATATTTTTAAAAGATTACCCCCTCATTGTTTAATCCAGAACCTCTACTTATGAAATGCATTTTTAAAGACGTAAAAAACCTCTAACTAAGTGGACTTTCCAGGATGAGATGTGCCAGAAGTGACACCCGGTGAGCACAGAGGAACAACAGCCCACTGGTTGTAAATGACTTTGGCTAAAGCGCTGCCAAACTAAAAGAGGCCATTTCAATGGTTTAAGTGCCTCCAGAGATCCTCGTCTAAGCTCATTTGAGTCTTATATTAATGCAGTAGGTCGTCTAATGTTTAAATCCGGCGTGTATGAATGTAATCTTTATGAAAGGAGGTACTCCCTGCTGTACCTGTGCTGCTGAAGGGAGTTTTCCAGCTTGGAGATGTAGGCGCTCTGTTCATTCAGCTTCCTTTGTGAAAACGTCAGAAATGAATAACACAAAGTACCCAGATCTTCACACACTACATATTACAAATAAGTGTGAAAATGAACTACAGACTTTAACTTACTTTGCCATCTGCTGCATTTCTTGCTTCATCTTGACTAATACCTCTTCTAAATTCTCATTCTGAAATTGATAGAATGCTTGTTGGTGAAGTCGTGAGGCTACGTTATGCTACGAGGCATGTTTTTAAAATGTATGTTTAAATCTATTGGGCAGATGAATCTCACCCTTTGCTGGTAGTATGTCAGCAGTCTCTTTTGATGTCTTGCCTGGAACATTATAACCTAAGAAAAAGAAGTCTACATTCATACATGTTGCTATATGGATAAACATTAAATCCATCATTTTGAAGTGACTGCGGCGGACAGATCTGACGTAAGAGCCGATGGGATTGAAAGTGAGCAGACTTTGGTGATCTCTGCGGTGTGCTTGGTGGCCACGCAGTTGATGTCGGAGAACAGCGCCTTCACCTCCGAACTGCTCTGAAACAAAGACATGGCGCGCGGCTGAGATGTGACACGGTGACGCAGATCTGTGAGGCCATGAAGTGTGGCGTGAATAGCGATGCTTACTTTGTCAGACAGAGGTGACACTTGGCATTTGGAACTGCATATTAAACACGTCCCCGGTTTGCCTGAATACAAAATTGCAATTATATGTGTACAAAAAGACAAGACAAATTCAAGACGTGGACTGAAAAGAGGACACGGCCACTCTCCATCTAACAAAGTGGGACTTCCAGGAGTCTACTTGCAGGTGGCCCAAACCAGCAATGCTGATGATTGCTGGGGGAATAATGTGCCTGACGTTATCCGAGGTGTCACACCTGTTGCAAAGGTGAGTGGCCGCTCTGCAGTGTCCCCTAACGTCCAACAGATGTCCCTGTTTAATCACGCTTCCATCGGCCTGCTTCGACGCTTAACTGTAAAAGCGTCTCAGTGATCGCATGTGTACCTTTTTGATAGCAGGTGTTGCAGACGACGTGGCCGCAGGTAGTGACGGCCAGGTGTGTGTCCGGCCCGGGGGACAGGAAGCAGGAGTTGCAGCGGACCCAGTAAGACATGTGGGGACCTGAAGGAAAGCGTCAACTGACTTTTAACTTGTTTTAGCTAGCAGGGTCAGTTTGTTGTTAGCAAATGTTAGCTTCGTATAACGTCTAATTATCACCTTTTAATTCAGCCCCCTTTCTGTACTCCGATTAAGTTCAAAACAACTTCATACCTTTTATACCCACCTTTCTTTTACGGCAACGATAAGAACAACGGTCGTTACGTTACTTCCGGTATCCCGCTGCAAGTGGAGCAAGGTGCGCTCCAACGTTAGCTTGCAGGCTAGCTAGCGTTAGCCAGTTTAACGTAATATACCCGCGGAGCGGAGCTCTGAAAAGCAACGTCACGAACGCCTCTTTTAATCCGAGTTATTTCAATTAAAGTTATATAACCACACTGTGACTGCTACATATTTACTATATACTTTAGTTAACTAACCTAGTTAACCTTACCAGAACATTGCGCAGGGGGCTCTGTCTAAAATAAAACGTTATAATCTAAGCTAACTGGCTAGCTGTTAGCTAACCGTAGTATCTGTTATCTGTGGTAGACAAATAGCCACAGCGACGTTACTGCATACAATGTGCTGTTTAAATTGATTTATTAACTCCATTCAAGTTCCATTTTATTAATGGGCTGTTTTTAAATGGTCAAATTACATGACATTTTTTTCTGATAGTATCTTGTGTGGTTGTGTGTTCTGTCTTAATGGAAATTGTACATTCATACATTTTTATTTTACAGCAGTTTAAACAGTATAACAGATACTACAGTTAAATCCAGCCTAATGCAATGCGGCTTCACGAGACAAGAAAGAATTTATTAAAATCCTTTAGAAATATTGTACTTTTTGGAAAGATTCTCCAGATTACACAAAAAAAAACATTATTAAAGTAGCGTTGGTCACAAATCGATGAACAAATGTGCTTTTTTATTTTAAATTGATAAAAGAGTTTGTGGCATGCACCGGGCGGTCACCGGTGACGTAGGTCAGAGGTCATCATCAGACCAGCTTCTTGGCGATGAAGAAGTCTTTGAGTCGTTTCATCTGCCAGAAACCGACCGACAGCAGAACGGAGGTCTGCACCACGGCCCACCACAGCACTTTACCGTTGGTGTCCTCGCTGATCTGACGAAACACCTCCTCTTTCTCCTGAAGGAAGGAGGGGAGTATGAAATGTATATGTACACAGACACACACACACACACACAACTGCGTCCACCCTTCTGAGTCCCGATTTACCCTCTGGTACTCCTGGTGCCTGGTGATGAACATCATCTGATCGATGAGATGTCTCAGGCTGTTCTCCAGGATCTCCATGTTGTTTTTGGTCTTGTCGGTGTTGTGGTCAATCGGGTGCTCTCCCATCTGAACATCCAAATTTAGCTTCTGTGCAGCACAGTGGAGGGAGATAAGGGGGTGAAATAAACATGTAATACTGAATTCCTGCATGTGTTGTAAATGCACTGTGTCGGTTGCGTCCGCAGGTCTCACCAGCCTCGCTCCAGCAAAGACGGCGAACCTGGTGGAGTTGGTTTGGAAGCAGAGGTGGTGCTGACCAGAGGCGTGAGCTGTGAAGGTGAATTTACCAAATTTACCGTAGCGCTTGGACAGCAGGACCTGGAGAGCAGGAAAAGCGCAGTCAGGGCAACGCTTCCTCACCCGTGGCTCAACAACACTGAGACGTGTTTTTTGTTACGTTGGTCAGTCCCGGGGAAGAGGAAGTGAAGTGTTTGTGTTTGACAAGGAATCCGTTACATCAACACGTGTGCAATGTATTTCAAATGAACTACTTCATCAAGTTTATAGTAACTCTTCATGCAATATGCATCTGTGATAATGACACACACGTGATTTCTATACTCTTACTTAGGTCAAATTTTAATTATAAACAAGTGTTTCCTTATTGTGGTCATCACTTTTATCAAAGTGAAACAATGGAATCCTAAAGCTGAATTGGAGTTTGAGACTACCTCTGCGTTTGGGTCTCTGACTGTCACTGTGACGCCAAAATGAGGCGAGTGGGAGACTGCCTTCAAATCCCAAGGCTCCAACAAGAAGTGACCTGAAGGGGAAGCACAGTACATCACGTACACAACCTGGTTATGGAACAAACATGAGATCCAGCATGAAGAGGGATTAGACACGTTTACGCCATCAGTCATTTCAAAGATACTCCAAAGACACATTCTGGCTGAAGGAAGAGACTCGACAGCCCAGAGGTGCATCTGCCGTTAGCGCGAGAATCAAGAACCACAACACAGGCGTCTTACTGGACGCTGCTCAGCTGTGTTGACGACGCAAAGGACGCTCGGGATGACCGTTCCCTCCCCGGGACTCACCGCTGACCAGCATGTCTTCGGGAATCTCCTCGATGATGCACTTTTGCTCCTGCTCCCCGAGATCAAAGTACATGGCTGCTGCCAACGCCAGGTAACACGGGAGGAGGACGGCGACGCCGCTCAGACGCATTCTCCCTGAACGATGAGCCGCTCGCTCCGTGACGCCGGGACACGATGTTAAAACGGCTAATTCAACGACTGTCGCTGAGAAGACATTGACCTGCAGCATGGAGGGGCGACGTCTGTGTGGGAAGCCCACAGGTGCTGCTTTGTGTGACGAGACATTCTGGTGGTCATGTGACCGGGAGCCAATGGAAAAGCTGCAAGAGGTAATGATTCATTGGGACTGAATACTTTCTACAGATGAAGATAACCGCCAGTGTGCTGATAATAGTAGAACTAGCATCACGGCCCTTCAACTTCAAATATGTAGTCGATTGGCATTTTACAGATCATAATTAGTATGATGATGTAATCTATGAGAGGTATTGGATCAAACGTGATGAAGATACTTATTTGCTCTCCAGTTTACGACACCAAATGGAAAGTGATGAAAGCTAAACTGAGCTTTAGCACAGCAGTAAAGCTGGGGATGGTTAATCTGGAACAAATGCACTTTTAATGTCTTTGATTTGTCCTTTTAAACTTTGGCCTTCACCTTTTAAGCACTAAACATCACTACCGTCATATTGTCTTTTACTACAGCAGGAGAGTCCAAATGTCTTTGGAAAGTACAATCCAACCTGTTGCATCCACCGGTTGCCTTATGCAAACCCACGATGAGGTCACCTGCAGAGCAAACCCCCGCACACGCGAGAAACCCGGCTCAATTCTACCATCTGCAGAAGTTGTTATTCGTCAAAGTCAGCAAGTAATCAGTTTTCCTTCTTTCTCCACACTTCGGCAGTTTTGTGTGTTAGTGTGTGAACACTAAACCAACATATGTAGAATACCTGCTATTCAAATAGCAGATTTAGTTCCAAGCTGCAGTAGATTATATATATTATTAATGTCAGCACCATCAACTAACTTGCCGTCTTATTCACATGTTGTCACTGTTGGCATGGCGATGAGGCGATGAGGCGTTTCGCTCGGCGCACACGGCGCTCATCATGTAGCAGCGTGTTCTTGGGACGTTCTTCAGAAGCCATTGTTGAGGATCGGCAGTCGCAGCGATCGGCTGATTTTCCATCGGGGCGGAAGGAGCTCCGTTTGCACCAGATGTTTCTTGTCGTTCAATCTGTCATCTGCAGTGCGCTTCCTACGTCGCTGGGTGGGGGGGGTGGGGCGTCGTCCTGCCAAGAAACGCTTCTTATAAAAAACGAGGTCAGCTTGCGAGTAACCGACGTCTGCTCTGGCTATCAACACTTGAGAGGGGGCGGGGCCTCGGTGGACGTCACGGCGTGAAGGACGGCCTGTCAAGTGTCAGGTCCGTTTTAAATAGCTGGCGAGCGCAATCCTCAATTTTATGGCCGACACCTCATCAGGAGGAGTCCTGGCCAGCGACCCGGCTCTGCGTTCAATGTGTCAGTAGCCCAAACGTGGGGTTCATATGTGGAGGTCAAACAGATGGTTTTAGTCTTAAAGTCGTGACGGTGATGCGAAGGCAATACGACACCAACTGTGCGTCATGTTCTCTTCACACACACACACACACACACACACACACACACACTCATCAATGAGCTCACAATCTCATAAGATATATTTACACTTTATTGATCATAGAGAGAAAATGTTTGTGTACATCCTTTTACAAAAACTACTACGATGAAAAAAGACGTACAAATTATTAGATTGAGCGCCGATACACTGTACACTACAGGTTAAAAGCCTGTCAATAAATATATTCTTTGTCTTCAGGAAAACGACCACAGTGTCTCTGCCAACATTGTGTTTTGAATGCGGTTAATTTGCTTGAGGGGAGGTGGTGGGACTTTGTAACACCCTGTGATCTTACACCATGGTGAGATGAGTTTACAGCTACGTAGCCGCATCGTTCGAGCCCCTAAAGGTTGAGATCAACTGACAAAACTAAGTTGGTGTCTAATGGCCGTTGTGCCAAACTACACCGCTGTAGTGCTGCCGCTCTATCGATCAGACGGAAACGATGGCGTCCACCTCATCGCACTTACGCCGCAGACCTTCTCCTGTTGTTTCTCCTTCTCCGCCCTTTCCTCCCTTTCCTGGATTTCCTCTCCCTCCTCTCCTTCCTCTCCTTCCTCTCCCTCCTGTCCTGGCCTAGTCATAAACAGTTGTCCGGGCTGCACTTCCTCTCCTCCTCCAGCAGGGGACAAGCCAACCCGTTGTTGGCCGAGTGCATGACGACGTAGCGCGTGCGGTGCTGCACGCCGGAGTCTCCACACTTGCTTTTACACAAACCCCAAGGAGACCAGACGGAGACCTCGCAGTCCAGAGGCGTATCTGCAGGGAGAGAAGGGGGGGGGGGGTTGTAATCACAGGCTGATTGAGGGTTCAGTATACAGCATGAGTGGTGGAGAGAGAATTCCAATAGAAGGTGGCGTCCCCCTATTGTGGAAGCCTCTGGTTGCGTAATGTCCTTGTGTGTCCTCGGACTGGCCTACCTCGCCGGGAGCCTCCGCACAGCTGATACGTATCACAGACCTAAGCTGTCCGTCAGTAAGAGTAGGAAAGCAGAAGGAAGCTGCATTGATGGACGGAGGGAGTCACGTCTCCCTTAGCTCTGTGCGTCCGCCGAGGACACGGCGCTGTCCGTTTGCAGCCCGCAGCAGGTGTTCTGTAACGGGACGTGAGCGCTGCCGCTCGGGCCACGAGAAAGGAAGGGAGGGATGAGGAGACGGAGCATTGGGAGGCAGGCAGGACGCCCCGACGGACGCCTGGCCCGTCTCTCTGTTTGTTTGTTGACGTGTAGTCGGGGGAACGGGCCGCGGGTCTGGGATGCTGAGTCAAAGCCTCCAGGGTTGCGGTGACTCTGGAGCGCTGAGTCTGATTGCTGTGGCAGGTCAACGTGCGTTTTCCCATCGAAGTCATCTGTTATGACTTTCTGGTTCGTTGTGTTTTCATAAACGGTTCTTTTCGCCGCTCCTTGGAGGACATCAGTCACACTGACGGGTTGTTTGACTCCACTCCACTGCATCGTTGGCTTCCCCTCGGGTTTGACGAGCTCTTCATCTTCATTTTTCCATGCCCTCGTTCAATTCCTACCTGCAGCTGGGCTTTTATTATTTCATTTTACTGTTACCACTGATCTGAACAACAGAGTGTCTTGCATTTTAACCGTGTGGGAAGCAACATGGGGTGCATCAGATCTCGGTGAAACAAACGTGCCTGCATTCCATCTAGAGTCACGACCAAAACCTTCCAGGGCATTTATGTGTCATTATTCTTGTGTAAATTGGCTTTCCACTCGATGCCAGATGTAGCCATGGCACTGATGCCCTGCTCTGGTTTCTGGAAGGAGGTTATGGTGTTTGTATGTGGCCTGAAATGGTTCCCAAATGCTCTTGTCGGCAGAAGACCAAAGACGCCAGCTCCAGTATAGAACTCTATAGAATAATGTGCAGACAGTAGGAATTGAAAAGTATCTTTTCATCGTCACGTTACACATTACCTGTCTGTGTCAGTCTCTCTCGTGACCTATCTGGCACATCGTTACGCTCGGCATAACGCACTCATCCGCGGCATCGCCAAGTGTACACACACGTTCCTAAATCTACACATTCGGGCCCCACAAAACCTTTCCTCGTGCGACAGACCTCGCATTGGCCAGATCGCACACATTGCTGTTGCATAACTCTTCGTGGTTCTTACTTATGAGTGTGTCCTCGATCTCGTTTCCCGTTGGCAGCTGGTTGGACTGGGTGGGCTCCACAGGCAGACTGAAGATCTGATTGGTCTTGTTCATCCTGGTCAGCGTTACCTTGGCGATGGGTGGCAGGCGCTTCAGGCGGGGGTAGTAAAAGGAGCTGGCAGGGTGGTTGGGGAAGGAAGAGGTGATCTACGGAGGGGGATACGATCGGTCGGGTTAGGGATCTGCGGCTCTGCGCCGATGGACGCCGCGGGTCTCGGCTCCGGCGGACCCACCTGCGTGATTTTGTCCTGCGGGACGGTCTCGAAGTTGGGAGACGAGAAGGTGAAGCCGCTGTCGGTTCCCGCGTCGTACGGGAAAAGCTCCAGCGACACGTGTCCCTCCAGCGGCCGACGTCACACAGGTCGACACTCTGCGCGCCCACGAACCAGTCCGGGCTCGGAACCAGACGCACCATGAAGGACAGCTGCAGACCAAGAGGGGGAGGTAGAGCGCGAGGGGGGGGGGCGAGAGAGAGCGAGAGATGGGAAGGACGGGAAAGACATTGAAGACGTTATTTTATGTCCCCATAGATTCAGTCATTGGGAGTCATTGGTTAACTGAGGGCCTCAATGTTTCTAAATCAATGTGGCAGAGTCTAAGATATTTGCTTTTCAATACCATGCACTCCCCTACCTACATTACCCACAATGCAACGGCAGTGTGGCCCAAGATTGGGATTTGCAATGCTAGCGGTGAATATTCACATTGCTAGCCTAAAAATGATCGACGGCTAGCGGCTTCCAGTGAACTCAATTTTTAAATCTACATCCTTGTTTGTTTCTGATCCTTCATTTTTTCAGCTGATGTGAAAACACTTGATGTGCAGCTTTTCACACACAATGTGTGTAATTGGGTTTTTCCTCATTAAGCATCTTTCACTGTTGTAAAGCGTTCTAGCGTCAGACACCTTGAGTACATTCACAGTCCTATAACTCCCCCCCCATTCCTCCCCCCTCTCGCACCTGCGGTCATTTAAGCACCAGAGAACAGATTCTGTTTCCAACTGGCCTTTTTCCATTTCCCTCACCTCGACGACCCGCCCTCGCACACTCGCTCCGTGCGCTCTGTGTTCCAAGCCCAACATTGTGGTCAGACGGGTCCTACATTAACTAACGTGGCCCGAGGCTCATCAGTGGGAAGATTAACATCATTTGCAGAGACGTGAATTAGGCTTGCTACGCTTCGGAAGCTCGTTCGGGTGCAGCACATAGATAGAACCGCTGCATCAAGCTGCTTTTACTTGCAATGCAGTTGTTTTTTGATACACTTTCTACACACGCGCTGAGAGATGCAACCACCTGGAAGGCCTCTGATGCGCCCGACGGCCTGAGCCGACCCGGAGGAGCCGGCGCGTTCGGAGACTTACGTAAGAGTGCCTGGCGAAGACCTCAAACTCGGTGTTGGTCTGGCCCGTGCCTCCCCCGACAGCGGGAGCGGAGAGGAGCCCGTAAACACTCTGGATGCGTTCGCCGGCCGCTTCCACCTCCTTCACCATGGTCCAGGCCTCGCCCTTCTCTGCAAACTCCCTCACTCCGTTGCTGGCGAAGCCATTGCGCTGCCACATGTGGTAGTCGGAGCTGTGGGTCACACCTGAAAGCAGAGAGGGAGGTGATGTCTTTTTAGAAGAGTAGTGGTATTTATTATGAATGTGTATATACTGCTCCTTCTGATTGGTACTCTGTTCCACGTCTGCAGCCAATGACTCTTACCAATGAGGGTGGACCACTGAGCCGGCGGACGGTAGAACGGATACTGTTTCGGGAACGCCGCCTGGGTCCACTTGCCAGAGAACGTGAGCTTGTAGCGGGCCGGTTCTGAGGCGCTGCACGTGGGCCCGTCGGTGGGAACGGGCATGCAGCGAACGCACGGGCCGAGTGTCAGCGTCGCGACCATCAGGACGCAGAGGACCTTCGCTGTGGTGTCCATGGCGACAAACGTGGGGGGGATGAAGAGTCTGAAGGACAAAGAGGGGGAAAGATAGTGACGGCATTGATGAGTCCATTTAGGGGGATTTCTGCTCCTCTGTCTTTATTCAAAGGACATTATACTGAAGAGGATTTCTTCTCTCTCCCTATGAATTAAAGTCCTTTTGCCGTGCATCGTCCCACTGGGATCTGGCGCGTGACGGACAGACAGACAGCTGGTGAAAGGCCGTCTGGCTGCAGCATCAGTTTGGAGTTTAACAAGAGGAGCGTGTGAGTCAGAGGGAAGGTTTTTCCACTGTTTAGACTTGTAAACGCAGTTAAGCAGTTGGCAAGAGGAGGGAGGGAGGTCTTGCATCAATTAGGACGCGAGTAGGGAAAGTTTGGTGTTGCCATAGTTACAGTCTGTCAAGCTCTCGAGGAATTTCCGCAACTTTGGGAAGCTGGTCGTATCTGCTCAGCTCGTCTTACTCTCTGACTCGCCCGGGTCTGAAGCGTCTCTCTCGTAACGGTGATTAAATAGTCTCTTTACTCGCAATGAAGCACATCCACGAGCAGTAGATATTCTGCATCTGTGTGTGGCAGCATGCAAACAACCTAACAAGTCTTTAGCATCCACACGTCCGTTGGCTGAACTTATCTAAATCTGATTGCATACAATCCCCCCCGCTACAGAACTATTTGCGAGCAGTTACTCATGCATTGTTAAAGCGCAGCTGAGATTTCTACGTGTGGATCTGCGTGGCGACAGGATGGAGTCGTGCTGCAGGAACTACTCACTGATGGTGCTCCGGGCTCCAGATGGACGGAGGGCTGCAGCAGATGAGAGGAGGCGAGGAGGAGGGGAGAGGGGAGTGGGTATGGCTGTCGAGAGGAGCGACTGCGAGCCTCCTAATCCTCTTTGGCCTATTTATGTCCTCCAGGAGGTTCACCCCTTTCTCCCTTCTCTTCCCCCTCCTCCCCGTCTGGCTCCCCCCTCCTCTCCGCGACTCGCCTGCCCCCCTCTTGCCCTTTGACTTCGGTTCTGCCTCCTCCTCCTCCTCCTCCTCTGGTCTCCTTAAGTGGCCCATTAAGTGACTAATGTGTGCAGCAGTTCTCAGCTAAGTGGGCGAGCGGCGTTTCCCCGCGTGACCCTGCAGGTCTCCACGACGACAGATATCCTTTTTAATCTCAGCTTCTCTTGGTCCCGTTTTTGCGTTGCAGCGGAGCTGCTGCATCCCGGCGCTGCTCTTTCACTCGTGTGTCACCGTCCGTTTGAAAGCTCGAGGCTTCATCCGACTGCAAGAAATGACGAGGAGCGGAAGTCCTTATCGCCGGCGGTTCGATCCCCGGCTGCGCTCGTCCACGCCGGTGTGTCTGGGAAATACCCGTCACATCAGTCTATGAACGGGTGGGCGATGCCGACATAAACGCATTCATCTATGCGATTAACAGGCCTTTGTTTAGTTACATGAAGATGGAGAGAGCTTTGTGCGTTGGATGTAGAACAAACAGAGGCGCAACCAACAGTTTTATAAAGTGATTACTCATTACTTTTAAGATTTAGTCTTTAGAAGAAAAACAAACATTAAACAACAGTAAAAACAACATTCTTTAAACCATTTATCGAGATTTCTGATTTTCAAAATGTGCGATTAATTAGTTAATTTTTCTATTGACAGCCCTCGTTAAAACGCTTTGACTGATTTGCCATTCATCTTTGAACCGTCCAAAATAAACAGATGCCTTTTACAGTCTCCCTCAGCCCGAAGCAACATCCTAACTTGCTCAATTTGTTCGACCGACCGTGTGAAACTAAACGCTTTTCGATTTATGAAAACAGACAAAAGTAGCAAAGTGCATACACCACTATCTGCAGATGCAGCTTAAATGAATGTGTTTAAGTGGTTATACGATGGGGTGTGTGTGTGTGTGTGTGTGTGTGTGTGTGTGTGTGTGTGTGTGTGTGTGTGTGTGTGTGTGTGTGTGTGTGTGTGTGTGTGTGTGTGTGTGTGTGTGTGGCTCAGTCCAGCTGGGACCTTCTTAAATGATGCGTCAAGGTTTCATCTCATTGACGGAAACAGACAGTCATGTTCATAGATGTCTGATCTACAGAGTATTCAAATACATCTGATTCTGAAGCATTCGGTCTGTTCTTCATATTCATGTGAAGTGGATCCCCCCACTTGATGCTAATTGACACCTTTGGTGTGCCGTTGGATCGAGGTCACGATGGAATGAAAGGCTCCCTGCAGCATCACACAAAGAAACACTCTCACAATACTCTTCCTTGTTCTGATCGTCCTCATTTGCATCTGAAAGGTGGCACCTGGTTATTAGACCGTGTTTACCCACTGCAACCACCACGGGCCAATCAGGACGGAGATGTTTGAACTTAAGCTACGTAATATTTCTGTGTATTTTGTTCTTTAGAAATATAAACATTTACAGTTAATGTAGTCATGCAAAGGTGTGTCGAGTTTAGATCTTTGGATCCTAGATTGTGCTTTGATCTGTTAATGCTCGATCTAAATGATGACGTAACGTCTGTACTTATGAACGGAGCCCTGAAGTGTCAGAGACTCAAAGGGTTTCAACTTGGATCCACCAGAACAAAAGTGGGCTGCGACCAACAACCTCCCTGGTGTTTTGAGGACGCGGGTTGTGAGACTGATTCAATCCTTTTTGTCTGCCGCCACGTGTCCACACAACGGAGCAGAAAGGCCGTAAACAAAACAACGGGGCTCCTTTGTTGTTGTTGCGGATAATTGCCATCGTGGCCATGGCGACGGGATGTGAGCTCATTGTTTGGACTCTTTGGCTTCGTGTAAACAGCGGATCAGGAAACACTGATTAACACTTTGTTGTGTGCTTCATGGGTTCACGATCTCGTTTTACCTCGTTGGTTAAACACGTGTTTTATGTTTGATGTTGAGCAACAAAACCAGAAAGTCATTCAGACCGAAGCTGCTTCCTCGTTGCAGCGTTCAGTTACTTTCTCCTCGTCTCCTACTTTCCCTCATACCAACACGCTCTCACACAAACACACACGCTCACACAAACACACACGCTCACACAAACACACACGCTTACACAAACACACACACACACACACACACAGAGCGTTTCCTTGGGGTCTTGTTAGAGCAACAATCACCACTGCTTTCCGGGGAATCATTTCCTCTAATGTGTGGGAGCAATCTGTGTGCGGATAAATTGTGTGTGTGTGTGTGTGTGAGATGTATTGTAGACATCCATGCGGCTCATGGCTCTGCCTGTTTGGCTGCAGCCTTACGTATGTTCATGCGAGTTGGTTCCGAGGGTCAGATGGAAGTGGTTTTGGGGTTCGCGGTTGGAAGAAATTCATTTTGAAACGTATCGGTTGTGGATGAAACGGCGCGATTGGCTGCTGCTTCAAAGCCCGATGAAGGAGACGCGGGTCAGCGCCCCTGGACGGGGTCGCAGACGCGGTCCGGTTGACGGTTGCCACGGCAGCAGCGCCCCCGTCCCACCGAGGCCCCGGTCGTTGGTCGCACAGGAATCCAATCGCACAAACTCCGTGACCTGCCAGGGCGCTGTTGTCCTGCAGACGCAGACGGCCGCTGTTGTAACCGGCTTTGTCGGCCGTTTGTGTCATCAATCATCACAAACCGCCGTTGTCAGACGGGCCGACGCGAGATGATCGGGTCCGGGGCGGTTTGTATCTGAGAGTTATGCACCAGCAGCTCCGGTCCGGCGCATTAGGCGACCGCAGAGTATTAAAACACAGCCAGCGCACAAAGGAGTCTGCTGACGCTGCCGTTCCCGCTGCCTGTCTGCCGTTGTTGTGTCTTCCACTCAGCCGGCACCTGGATCGCATTGTTGCGTTCAAACGCTGCACGGAGCACATTTGCACATGGGGGCGTCTGCTGGGCGGAGGGGGGTCACGTGAAGGGGGCGGGGCCTAATGCTGGTGGTTAGTGGCGAGCGGTCGTAACCTCTGCTAGACTGCACTTTGGGGAAAGGGCTCTTTGAGACGTCTTGCTTGTGTTTTCTTTGAGCTCCGTCTGCCAAATCCACCGTCCGGCTTCCGATGTGAAGGTTCATGATCGAAGTCCTGGAGTGTCGGCATCCGTCCGCTACGTCGCCTGACGTGGACGAGGGTGGAGAGAAGCAGAAAAAACAATTTAGTTATTTGTTCACGTCTTGAAAACTTTTGCGCAATTAAAAGTACGCATTATTAGCTATTAGCTATTTGTTTACATGCCTGTTGTTTGAATGAGGCATTATTTCCTGTGAGGAGCAGCATCACTTTGATATTTAAAATCAACCAGTTAAACTTCCAGGAGGAGGACGATCATTTGTGTTTGGTAGATTTGTGGATAGAAACACTTTTTAAAATATCTGCCGCCCGTTTCTTTAAAAGAAGAATGAAAGGCTTCTCGTTAAAATCCTGGATTCATACATTTGTATTGTTTTAATCATCCTTATTGCGAACCTTCGGTTTTATCTCTGTATTTTGGTACTTTGGCCCCTGCTGTCTTCGTCTCCTCATCCAGTGTAGACATCTCCTCCTTCGTAGCCTTCCCTCTGACCCTCTAAAGTAAGATCCCGTCATGTTTTTCCCATCATGCTCTCCTCCCACCCTGCGGTGAGGCGGCGAACCCCCGGCCGGAGGTATAAAGGACATGATTTACAGGGCCCCTTCGCAGGAAAGAAAAAAGAAAGAACTTTAAATGAGATCAGTTTCGCAGCACGATAGTCTTTTTCTACACTGCCTTTGAGTTCCGACTGGAGATACGGCGCCGCGGCTTCGACTCGCTGTGTTTCGGGATGCAAAAAGGGGCCAAATGTAATTCCAAAGAAGAATACTGCGATAAAGCCGGCGACAGTTTCCTCCGTGTTTGTTCGGAAGTGGGGGAGGAAGTGGGGGAGGAAGTGGGAGTCACAGTCCCGAAGCAAAGTGTCCCAAAGCAAAGTGTCGACACTAAACCTACACGTAATGTGTAAAAGCCATAAAAGCAGCAGAGATGGGAAACAGCTGATCACCCAGTTTGCTTCTCTTTTACGTGATGAACAACCCGCACACACACAACCACACACACACACACACACACACACACACACACACACACACACACTGTGCACTCACATCCATGACGTGCTTTCTTTCTCCACTTCACAGGTTGTTCCTCTGTCATTGCACGATGACTCTTCTACAATGTGTTACTGTTTTAGCCTTAATCATGCTGCTGTGCGTCTATCAGATCATCTCTAATGTCCTCGTTTTGTCCTGAAAAAGGTTGGGAACGACCTGCTTCACATTTACACCCAACCGGTCGGGTGGAGCAAACCTCCGTCTGTTACTGGCTCCATAAAGTGCCGTAAACCCCGAAGCCTCCGCGTCTGAGCATCAGCTTTCTGGCTGTAAAGTCACTCATTTAGTTTGGTGGAAAAATGAATAAGAGTTTCCACTCATAAGCAGCTGGTTGGGACGGAGCAGCTGTTTACACTGGAGAGCTCCCAGTAAACGCCGTAAACCCAGACTTCACTGCGATGCAACCAACGGAGGGAGAATATAACCTTTAAATGGTGATTTTATTAAGTGTGTTTTAATGAAATTCACTTCATCAGCAGCTGAACACCGGTCCTTTCTGTGCGCCGCTGTAATGCCGGCCTGAGCTGCATCGCTGTGACCGACCCACCAACACACCCAGCTGACTGATGTGTTTAGTACCCAGAAACACCTGGTGCTGGGGGGGGGGGGGGGGGGGGCGAATGGGTCCAGCAAAGACAGGTGCGTCGTGACTTAAAGCCAACGCGTGTCCCAAACGTGTTCGCATGAACACCGCCGCTGAAGGGGAAGCCGCCGAAGGTTGTTTGTGGAGTTCACTCGCTCGGTTTGTGGTTCTGATCTTGTGCTTTTCGATGTCGAGGCTGCAGGAAGGGAAAAGGCCGTCGAGGTACTACGTCCAGAAGCATACGCAGGAGCTACTAAGAGCCAGGGGAGGATATCAAATCCTCACTTCATGAATCCCTGAAGGCAAAGCCCCCCCTCCCCCGCTCCCCGCGCAAAAAACATCAATCTTAAACTCTGAAAGTGTGTGAGATCATTTGGCGTTCATGCATTATCTTTTAAAGAGCCAACATTCGACTGGACGACCTGTCGAGTTGGATCGTTTTTGCAGCAGAAAGAGGAAAGAAAAGAAAACCTTTTTCATTTCCAAGGTGACGCCAACAGATTTCTAGTATTATTATTGTTCTACAATACGCTAGGAATAGTTTCCCCAGACATGGAGGTCACGTCCCCCCTCAGCCTGCAGGAGGAAGCGAACGTGCAAATGAAGCAGATTTGAAACATCCTGATTGAGGAGTTACATGATGGCACCTGAACACTGATCCTTTGTCCTCAATCCCCCGGCGGCCAACACACAACTCTGGTCGAAGCCTGATTGACGGGCTGTTGTAGTGACTGGGACACGGACACACACACACACACACACACACACACACACGCTAAACGGTGGACATCGCACACGTCACACACTCGACGCCACACGACCTCACATGAAAATAAAGAAGAGGGTGAAGGTGAAGGTGCGGTTTGATATTTGACCAGATGTCTGCATGAAGGACGAGTTATGGACGGCCTGTTTTTGTTATTACGCGGACACACATTCACGCACAATCCCAAAGTCTCATAAAAACGAAGGTATTTCTTTATTGTGTTATTGCAAGCTAAGAGACTCAAATACGCACGCACACACACACACACACACAGTCGCACACCGTATCGGCTTCCAGCACGTCATTCCGGAGCACCGAGGTGTCTCTGGTGTCCCTCTGTTCAGGGATCTGCTGCCCAGAAACCTCCTTCAGAACACAAAGGCAGAGGTGGAGCTGCCAGGAGCACCTGCTGCTTCCATGAAGCGGGCCGACCCGGTGAGGCCCGGCGAGGCCTCGCCGAGTTCACCCCCCCTGCGCCCCTCCCCTTGCTGCTCACCATCTAAAAGGTAGACGGTACTCGTCTCTGTGGCGAGCAGCATCCAGCGTTGCAATGAAGACTCAACACAACGATGGCATCGATGCAGTTTCAGGTTCAACCTCAGATCCGATGGCTGCAGAACGTTTCCCCTCGTTGTCCACAAACGCCCCAAAACAACGAGAGTCGAGTTGCTTTCTCACTGGAGTCGCTTCGGGAGCAAATCGATCAAAACCTTTGATTGTGTTACCGTGACAAAAATAAGCGTCAGCTTCCCTTCGTGTCGACACGAGAAGGTTGAAGAGAAATGGAGGCAAAAAGCTGTGAGTCAGGTGACCGATACTAATCCCCCCCCCCCCCCCCCCTCCCCCTCTGTTTCCTGTCAGTGTGTGTATCTGCTGCACAATAATCTGTGTCAGATTGACTCGCCAGCCGGTGTGTCTCTCAGGTTTCCCTCATAATTAGATAATAACCCCGGATGTGAGAGCAGGAAGAGGGGGGGGGGGGGGGGGGAGGGGGGGGATACCTGGCGACGTCACCAGCAATGCAACAACAGATAATAACCAGTCATTACTCTGAACATCTAAAAGAGACACATTCACGTTACACGCCGGCGCTGCATTATTACAGCATCTTCACGTTACAGAAAATCAGAGAAACGTTCCCGTCTGAAACTCATTCAGAGCAGAAAAGTAACCCAGATAGAAACGTGGCGAAAGGATCTTGTTGCATAACGTCGGCCCAATAAGACGTGTACATGTGGCCTGCAGAGCAGCTCAGGAGCCAGAAACGGAATCATAACTCAAAGGTTGTTGGTTCGTTTCCTACCAACAACAAACCTGCTGGAGTATTTCATGGCTTTAATATGACACGTAACCCTTTCCTGATCCCTTATTGGAAGGATCCACCTGATGATAAAACCTGAAGCTGTACATTTGGATTGAAATAACAAGCCTGGCATTGATGTCTGGACCAGCACGGTTTAAAGCCTGTACATTAAAAACTGCAAAGGCAGATGTCGATCACTTAATAAAGAACCTAAATGTATTTGTTCCATGCTGTTTACTACATAGTGAGGAAATTTTTAAGTCAGGCATGTTGATGCCTCATACATCATCAAATCCCCCCTGGTTTCAGACGCATGAAGATCTTCATACTGATACTCAATGAGCACTGGGATGGGATCGCTTCTCCCTGCCGGCATTCACTCACAGGACGTCTCTAATAATCTCATTGTATGTTTTGAGGCATGCAGTGAGGAGTCAGGTCTGTTTCAGGTTAGATGCGTAATCTCTCCCTGCATGCATCACGTGTAGCTTCCTGGATTGGCCTTTGGAAAACAGGCTGTTTGTAAAACCGCGAGGATGACGACGAGCCGCTGCCGTGCGTTTTGAATTCATTTTCCATCCATCCCTGGAAGACTTCTATTGATTTATTCAAACGCGATACTCGACGCTTCTGCAGCTGCTCAGTCGAGTGCTGGAAACATCCCGACGTTGGACGAGAACAAAGAACATCTCTGAAAACGTCTTGTTTTAAAGCTTTATGTTGGTGAAAGCCTCCATGCAGAGTTCGAACGGTTCCATGGCCGGATGTTTAGAATCGCTTCTTAATAGACTGAAGGTCCGAGTCTCAGTTTGGCCTTTTAGGCAAACTCACCATAACAGTGAGTATCTTGAGAAGGTACTTGTGTGAGTATATAATTAAGACACAGGGTTTGAATCTCCATCCATTCGTCATTCTCACCTCACGGCTGTGAAACCATTATTGGTTCTCGCCTCGCTCTGGAATCACTGAGCAGAATATATTAGGAAATAGCTTTAGCTTAGCAGCTACTTACTGATTTGAATGGACATGTGTGAGGAGTGTGGTCCTTACGTGTTTACGTGAATCACATTGCATCCGTCAGCTGTCGACCTCCAGCCTCAACAAGTCGGCCCCTTCACGCAAAGACGACGTGGAAACACGACCAGGACTTTGGTTCTAAGGAAAGTTCACATTGAAGCAGTAAAGACTTTTCTAATCCTCGTTTTCCGTCTTCTCTTACTGTCCCTTTTTTCTTTCCCATAATATCTGCCTTCATTCAGCAGTCCATTTATGAATTACTCAGACAAGACAACAGACCTGGCGAACTGGAAGTGCACCACCTTCGCCCGCCACCAACTAACTACCCAGCCGGCATTCGCTGTGTCTGCTGCTGCACACAGATCTGTCGGGTTGTCAGTTCTGACCAAAAATAATGATATTTACTGTAGAATATAGAATATGTATTAACCAGCAGACGTTGTTCTTGGCAGGGCGAGACGCGACCCAATGCAACGCTGCGCGGACCCGTTGACGGAAACAAATGCTGATGGAAGTCCGGCATTTGGTGGGCAGCTCATCTCAGCGGGGTTCCACACCTTCTGAATGTCACGGCCACTGTATGCCACCACATTCCTGTGGATAACAGGCCTCAGCTTCATTTGGACTGAGCAGACCAGGACAAAAAGCCCAGGCGGGAAAACGTCAGGGGGAGAAACCACAGAACCGAGAGGCAAAGGCGAGAAGAGCAGAGGGAGAGAGACGGAGAAGCAGGGAGGAAGCGTGAGAATCCGCCCGTTTCCTCCTCGTCCATCATCAGGCTATTCAGCAGCCTCGGGCCGGACCCCCCCCCCCGTGCGAACGCACACCTACTGTACGTCTCTCCCACTTACGGGTCTGTCAGCACAAATGGACCTTTCACAAGGCGTGTGGTCTCATGCTGTGTGAAACCTGCTGAGGGGACGAGTTCATTTCAACCGTTTCCCTTAAGATTCAAATCTGAATCCAGACTTGTAGCCGTCGCACAGAACTGCTTCAGGTCCAATGTGGTTAAAGTGCTGCTCATGAATGTGCTGACCTTGGTTAGCTTAGTAACAATGATATCCTGACATGTGAAAGCTGCTTCAGTGTGTTGCCATCACGCTGCAGGTCCTCGCGTGGCTTCAGTCTAACGCGCCGACGCCTCTTTCTTTCTTTTGTTTTATTGCATCTGGTTCCCGTCCTGCTGCCTGAGGTTCAGATTAAAGCGTCTCCAGTTTCCAGCTGTTCCAGTGGCCGACAGCCGGGATGGACGAACCGGAGAGACGGAGGGAATAAGAGAGCGTGATGGAGAGATTCTACAGGCAGGTTGACAAAGAGATGAAGATCGGTTCAGGTGCAGTTAACAGTTTCTGTTGTTCCACTAGTCAAAGACAGCAGAATCACAGACGCAGCAGATTTCTACATCTGATAATTTTACATCTGTAAATTGGAAGAAATCTGTAGTAAGCACAATATATCATCCTTCCATATTCCTTCGTGTGTGTTGACAACCGCTGTCTCACAGACGCACATAGATGAATATAGATTTATTGCGTAAATAAATGAACTGGAAAACAGAAGCAGCTGCTCACACGCTTTTCTCCTCAGTGCGACGGTTCCGTCTGTTCTAGTGACATCTGTTGGAATGAAGCAGGAACTTTGAAATGTCGCATCTTCAAACATTTAAGAAGCAGTAAACAATGTTTTTATTTCATACTTAATGCCTCCTGTTCATACTGGATACTTCTTAAAAAATACAAACTATAAATCGACATATATACATTCACGTCGAAGACAGTAACTAGTTTTACCTGGTGTTCTCAAAGCTAGAATTAACATTAATAGTATATAATATTGTGTATATCGTTAAGTGGAATAATAAGACACAAACCTCACCTTTCCACACTTTATTTCCTTTTAAAATAATTCATACAAATGCATACAGTCACACACAGATCTGTCAGTTCTGACCAAAAATAATGATATTTACTGTAGAATATAGAATATGTATACTGTATATTGCTACGCCTACTACTTCACCATGGGGGGGGGACGGAGCGCTGCCACCAGGGATGGAACTTCACCTAAAATACCAAGTTCTTCTAAAACAATGTAGATTGAGAAATAACTCCAGGTAACAGGAAGGGGGGGCTTTTCTGTTTTAACTTCAGTGTGAATGAGGAATGCTTACAGTTTGTTTTGTAAGTATTAGCAAAGAGTCCCCCCCCCCCGGTTAGGAAAGATTCTTCACATTTAGAATTATTCCAGTTTTCCATTTGAATATCACCTCGGCATCTTTACTACACAACCATGTAGACTTCCTCGTTTCCATCCCTGATTGCTACTCGTGCTTCCTCGCCGCCGAGACGACCAGGTGGGCGATCCTGAAGCACCGCCACAGCTGGTCTGGAACCAGTGGGATCGTGTTGAATGCTGTTCACACGGGCCTCTGGCTCAGCTCGCCGGCTTCGTTTCGCAGCCTTTTCGGGGATTGCCCATCGTTGGTTTCCATGGCGGCCTCGGCGAGGACGCCTCGTGAGCAGTGCTAGCCGCCCCCCCTCTCCCAGCGCTGCTTTTACACACACGGATACAACCAAGTCACATCGACACAGGCAGGCAGAACACCATATGTACACAGACACGGAGCCACGCGGGGGCTGAACGGAACACTCGGGACGGGCCGTCGTGAAATGCAACAGGGATGCTGGACTGGAGGGAACGGGACGGGTCGGCCAGGTGGAGGAGCGTAAACAGTTTGTGTTCCTCATCAGCCGAGCATCCGTTACACCGACGGCCTTTCCTCCCACGACCCCTTTGACTCGGGTCAAACACTTAATAAGACAAATAAGTCCCACATGCCCCTTTAAAACAGATGAACCAACATGGAACTTTGCTCTTTGTATCTGATGTAGCAGGACACGGCAGGGAAGGCAGGTAGAAAAACAAAAGCACTAAGTGGCATGAAAAGTTGAAAAATAAAATAGACCAACTGCGGAAACTGAATTTCCTGAGATGGTGTGCAAAAAGCTGCCTCTTTTCTTCTGGGGAGGGGGGTCAGGGTGGGTCAGGGGGGGCTGTAAGGGTTTGGGGCTCGTTCATTTGGGACACATATAAAAACCAGATGTTGTATCGTCAATCGTCAAACCACTCCGGCTACATAGAGATCACACTACCCTTGTTTTTGTTAAGACAGGCATACAAATATCAGTATCTTCTAAAAACTGTACACAGACTGGTTACAATCATTTCGTAACCTTCTACATCAAACTAAGGAAAGGACACAGGAGAAGAGAGAAAGCCATGGAACCTGCTCTCATACTGTAGTTGTTGTGGGAAGAGTCTTTCTCAGGACTTCAGCGACCACTCGCTCCTCATCATCCTCTTTCACATCTTCTTCTTATTCTTTGGAGGATGAACTGTTACTCGTCCATCTGACACTCGGAACCTGTCTGACAACAACTCGTCACTAGGGAGCTTCTCCTGGTTGCCGTGCCGACCTCCTCCTCCTCCTCCAGTCACCAGGCGTGTGTGTGTGTGTGTGTGTGTGTGTGTGTGTGTGTGTGTGTGGCTACAGTTGGTCATTCGGGTGCTGCTCTCTGTCGCCCTCTGCTGGTTTGACGGCATTGTGTCCGGGGGACGGGGCGTGAGGAGGGTGGGTGGCGGTGGGCGGGAGGGTGTGTGTGATGGGCACTGCACTGGGCACCATGCCGTCAACGGGGGGCGGGAGGCCGCCAGCCGACAAGCTCACAACTCCGGGAGGATACCTGGAGAGGAGGGGAGGGAGGGGGGGAAACTGAGTCCTCAAAGTATATTAACATGACAGTTTTTAAATGTAGCTGAAGAGGATAACACATTGTGACTACTTCAAAGCCCGGAACAAGCTGCAAACATCCTACACTTCCCATAATGCACCTGAAATTCCAATCACAATGCCGTAATGTCCAAGCCAATAAGGAAATGTAGCTTTAAATAATACTGTTTTGTCTACTAAGCTTTTATATTTCTATGAATGTCGGTGCAAAGAGAAGCTCACAGTAGCTCATAGTTGTCATAGTAACGTAGCAGCGAACAACACTCTTATCACTTATCAATGACTTTACCAAGGTTTGTGCGAGAAAAATCAAACTGCACTGACCACTACTGGTTCCTTTATCCTGATGCGCATTACCTATAAGCCCCGTTGAGCTCGGGGTGAACGGCGGCCGGCTCGACGCCGGCCCAGTGGTTGTTCTGGGAGAGGAACTCCTTATTCACACAGTTCTTCAGACTGTCCGGCACGCGACCTGAACGCAGAAAAAGGAAACCAGATAGAACCGCCGTGCTGCGAGAGTGAAGGAGACCCGTGTGTGCGTGTGTGTGTGTGTGTGTGTGTGCGCGCGTACCTGTGATAGCCCTCCGGATCTCCCTGGCCGCCTCCTCTCTCATCTCCAGCGATGCCTGTTCGCTGTACCAGGCGGCGTGGGGGGTGCAGATGAGGTTGGGAGCGTCCTTCAGGGGACCCTGACTGAAGCTGAAGTGGAGAACAGAGAAGTCAGTGACTGTAGGCTGCAAATAGAATATGCATATATACAACACTCGATTCATAAACTATTGAAACAAAAGAACGAGATACGTTTGGGTGTGAAAGAAGTTTTTTTTTAAATGCCGTCTCCTGCAATTAATGACATCATTGAAACCAGATCTCCTCCAGAGGTGTGCTACCTGAAAGGCTCCGTCTCGTGAACGTCCAGAGCCGCTCCACGTATCCGCCCCTCCTTCAGGGCCTGAGCCAGGGCCTTCTCATCCACCAGGCCCCCCCTGGCCGTGTTCACCAGGAACGCCCCCTGGCGCATCTTCAACACACATCAGCACCCACTCAGATGTTATTCTCTTATTCTTCATCTGCATGCAGGCCCTCCTTCGATAGGTATGGGATGCAGTAGCTGTGTGTGTGTGTGTGTGTGTGTGTGTGTGTGTGTGTGTGCCGGCCCTCCACCTGTTTGATGGTGAAGTCGTTGATCAGGTGGTGGTTGTGTTCGTTGAGGCTGCAGTGGAGAGACACGCAGTCGGAGTGGAAGAGGAGGTCCTGAGGAGGAGCAAAGGGAGAGTAGCTGAACATAAGAAACCAATATTTTTACCGTGTGATCATCTCGCAAGAGCAACATCAACATTCTATCATTCGCATTTCCTGCTGTCATGTCTGGAAACGCAGATGACGCAGATGGTCTATACATTACATCACTAATGCAATTAGACAGTGGGCGGTACTGATAGAGATATTCCCTAAATAACACCTTCTTTGTGTGTGTTACCTGTAATGCGTGTGTGTGTGCTACCTGCAGTGTGTGTGTGTGTGTGTGTGTGTGCTACCTGCAGTGTGGTGACCCTTTGTAGTCCCAGGGATCTTTCTACACCGTCGGCCAAATATGGGTCATAGAAGATCACATTGAAGCCGAAGGCTTTGGCTCTGAGCGCCACGGCCTGTCCCACTCGACCTGGAGACGCACAATCACACATCACTACACACATGCATGCACATTCCAATCAGTTTACACGGCACACGTTGGGCCTAAAAAGCCTCTCGAGGTTCAGGAGAAGATCCGCTTGGTGCTTCCGGTTAATTTGGTCCCCAGGAGACTAATGCTAACGCGCTAACAGCCATCTAATCGAGTGTGAGGTCACACGTTGTCACTCACCGAGCCCGATCAGTCCCAGCGTCTCTCCTCGGATCCTCGCGGCTCCTGACGCCACCTCCCGGATCTGCTCCACGCTCTGGACCCGCGTGCCCTCGCGGAGCGCCTGGCGCCCAAAACGACAACAACCGCGTGTTGTGAGGTCAAAGTCAAAGTCCTTTTGGACGTGGCGATAAGTCACGACGGCTGCTGGCTGATTTGAGGAACATTTTACATTTTCATTCTGCAGAATCAGACACACAAACCTGGTGCAGCCAGGTGGTGCGTCGGTACAAGGTGAGGATGTGGCACAGCGTGGAGTCCGCCGTCTCCTCCACCGAGGCGGCCGGCATGTTGCACACAGCGATGCCTGTCGGGTCGCGGAGCAGACGAGCATCAGCACGAGGCCCGTGTTTCTTACGGCTCGTGTGGAAGGGTGATGTGTGGATGATATTGAGAGAGACACACTCCCCCTTCCTGTCAGCGTTCATGTGCGTGTGTGTGTCTGCGTGTGCGTCTTCTCACCCAGTTCCCCGGCAGATTTGATGTCGATGTTGTCGTAGCCGCTGCCGATGCGGACGATGATCCGCAGCCCTTTGAACTTCTCCAGGTCTTCCCTCATCAGGGTGATGGTGTGGTACATCAGCGCGCCCACAGCTTCGTTTAGCACCTGCAGAGACGCACAAACGCTTTAACGCTAATGCTAACGCTAACCCGGCGACTTTTCCTGGATATTACCATGGAGACCAAGCTTCCGTAACCACGGGAATCAAGATACTGGTTCCATGCGGAGACCCTGTATCAGCAGGGATCGACTTCGCTGGCTCACAAACGGCACAGCGCCGCTTTGTTTTCATTGTAAAATGAGATATTGGGACTCAACAGCAGATACATTGATCGTCTCTCACGGCTTTTAATTGGTTTTCTGTTAATCCGCAAAAATCTGTCTGTGCTGCTGCCAGCGCTCCTCGTGTGTGGATGAAACATGACATGCGGTTCCATTACAATAAAGAAGCCCTTTAATTACACAGCGAGGTAGCAGAGAGAGAGAGAGAGAGAGACAGACATCTGCTTCTGCCCCCCGCTGGGCTCCTGGGCCCCAGGCAGCGTGTGCCTGGCTCATGGGCAGCCTGGCAGACCCCCAGACACACAAACCCAGTTAGAATCCATAGTGGCTGTGGGCCTGACCCACATTTCAACCTCCCTCTCTGCCCTCCTGGCTGAATACACAGCCGCTGTTGTTTGGGACGCTAAACGAGCCGCTGTGGCTCACGTGCGGTCGGATACCAGAAACGACCTGAACGCACTCAGTCCAATAAAAAGACGGGCGATGGGTGCGTCACCTTCTCGTGGATCTCCTGAGTGGACTGCGCGTCGCAGAAGGCCACGGTCGCCACGTCTTTCAGGACGGGCATCTCCACCGTGCAGTCGCGTCCGTCCAGCAGCGCCACCAGGGGCCGCGGGTGCATGGGCCCGTTCATGATGGGGGGCCTGATGCCTAAACACACACAGAAGAACAGAGACAGTAGTTGTTTTGTATTGGGGAGAAATGTAAATTATTCTGATTCGACCTTTGACCTTTCATCAGTTGGTTGGTTTAAATCTTCTGGATTTCATACTTTTGGGGTTTTTTTCTGTGTCGGAAAATGCCGTTGCTGCCGGTTTAAGATGAAGCAGCACATCCCATAATGTTTCTGCACCACACTGATGCGGTTGCTATGACAACTGAGACAGGAAGAAAAAAAGAACCTCCAGGAGAAACTGGTCGTGTTTCACAAGCCGTCCAGGGGCAGAAGTGGCTCCGCCCCACTAGAGCAGCACGAGCAGGTCGATGGTCAGAATGAAGTCTGATCTTATGCTTGTGTTGCTCGGGTCTGCAGAGGAACATTGTTCCTGTCAGCTGGTTGGAATAATGGCACATCTGCTTCATGCTGCAGCGTGCATGTGGTGGTTTTAAACGTCAATACCCAAGTGAAACTCGCCCACAATGCTAAAACATTAGCTTCCCATAATGGGATTGGTCTGGAGGCCACTGCAGCCTCCATCACCTCCACACTCCATCACCTCCACTGCAGCCTCCATCACCTCCACACTCCATCACCTCCACTGCAGCCGCACATCAATACACATCAATACCAACGCAGTGGAGCGCAGCTCACAACACAATTCAGCAGAAAGTCGCAGCATCAAGCTGCGGCACATCCAGAGAGCGCACCTCCACCACCTCCATCACCTCCATCATCTCCACCACCTCCACCATCTCCACCACCTCCATCATCTCCACCACCCCCATCATCTCCACCACCTCCATCATCTCCACCACCCCCATCACCTACATCATCTCCACCACCCCCATCACCTCCATCATCTCCACCACCTCCACCATCTCCACCACCTCCATCATCTCCACCACCCCCATCACCTCCATCATCTCCACCACCTCCACCATCTCCACCACCTCCATCATCTCCACCACCCCCATCATCTCCACCACCTCTATCACCTCCATGGTGAGTAGCAAACATTCACTGTCCCAGCTTTCATTCCAGCAGTCACCGCCGACTGCCTCTCTCACACACACAGACACGATTATCAACACAACACTACACACTCTCCACTCCTTAAACGAGTGTGAATTCAATGCACTCCTACACTTCCGTCTCTGCTGCCCCCCCCCCCCCCCCCCCCAGCTTCAGAGAGGTGGGACTGCTGGAGGCTCTAGACATCGGCCTCGCAGAAAGTGCATCCGCAGGAAAATGTGTAACACTCAGGTAGGACTGAACCATGTCAGCCGGGGGGGGGGGGGTTGGGTGTCCAGCTGAGGAACGAGACAAACTCTCGGCTGACGGAGACCATTTGCATGCGCTTTAAAATATGTCTTAGTGTGCGTCAGACCGACACTAAAGAACCACACAGAGCGCCGCACGACAGAGCGTCACACCACGCGCTCCTGTAACAAGGCCGTCGGTCTCACAGCATCCAAACAGATTTTCAGATGCTTACGATGGGATGTTTTTGATACTTTATGGATCTTGAGGAATAACGGACCAGGTTGATGTGAAATACAGCGAAACACAACAGGTCTTCACTCACACACACACACACACACACACACACAGTGTTGGACTCAAACCTTCTACTGTTGTCTTTGGTAGATGGAAGGTGGGTAGACAAAAGCACACTTCAGCTACATAGAGATCAAGCGACAATGAACCGAGTGCTTTGCTGCCATTTCCTGTGTTTCTCCCGCGTGGTGCAGGTGCGCGTCACGCCTCATTAACTGTGCAGGCGGGTGACGGAGGCGCCGTCGGCAACGTGTTGCAACACGAGCGCCATTAGGCACAGCGTCAGCGCCTCTGAAGGCGGTTCAACTGAGCATGTCCCAATGTCCCCAGTGAGCGGGCAGATGTCCCCTGAGCGTCCAGAGGACCAACACGACTCCACACGTCCATCAACGACCCGGGACGAGGAACCGCCGCGCAGCCACCGGGCAGACGAGGGGGGAGGTCCTTCGTGGTCGCCGTTCCTGTGACCTTGGACTCTTCGGCTGTTCAGAGATCCGCTGGGATGCGACTGTAGACATCCATCCTCACACCCCCCCCCCTTTCCTCCACGCACCAAACCCCCCCCCTTTCCTCCACGCACCAACCCCCCCCCCCCCCCTTCCTCCACCCACCAAACCCCCCCCCCCCCCTTTCCTCCACGCACCAAACCCCCCCCCCCTTTCCTCCACGCACCAAACCCCCCCCCCCACCCCCCCCCCCCCCTTCCTCAACGCACCAACCCCCCCCCCCCCCCTCTTTCCTCCACGCACCAAACCCCCCCATTATTCCTCAACAGCACTGTGATCCCATTTCAAGCTCCTATCATGAGCAACATCTGTCACCTGCCTGTGAATCCAGCTGTGAGCATTACATGCGTACACTTGAATATGTGTCAGTTGAGTTCCCCGTGTGTGTGTGTGTGTGTGTGTGTGTGTGTGTGTGTGTGTGTGTGTGTGTGTGTGTGTGCGTGTGTGCGTGTGTGTAGGGAACCGCTCTCTGTAAAAGAGAAGCACGATGGAGGGGAAATATGTGTCATGTCCTTGCTAGCCCTCGAAGCAGAGAGAGAGAGAGAGAGAGAGAGAGAGATCTATTTCTGTCGCCACAAATGGAGGTGTACAAGCAGCCTTCAAGCAGACGCACACAGACACACACAGACACACACACAGTGCGCTAGAGAAAAGGCTAACCATTCAGCGAGATCATGAGACAGACTTGAGAAGAGGAGGGGGGAAGAGGAAGCGGAAAAAGGGAGAGGAAGAGAGAGAGAGGGAAGGGGGAGGGGAAGAGGAAGGCAGAATAATGTAGACAGAGATCCTAAACGTGGGCACGCAGACGCACACGGACGCACACGGACGCACACACTCGTTTACCTAGAGGCATGCCTTTGTTGAGCAGATGAGAGCTTCCCATGCTGCGATCCGCCCGACAGACATGAACAGGAATCCACTCAGCATATGGCGGCGGCCGCGGCTCCCTCGCTTCCCGTAGTCCTTCTCCCAGCCCCTCAGTGACAAGCGCACACACGTGCTCCCCCTCCTCCCGCTCGCTCTCTGCCCGCCTCACCCCTCCTTCCCTCCCTTTCTACCACAGCAGAGCTCCCTCTCCTTATTCTCCCCCTCAGCCTCTAAAGAGAAGCGAGCACGCACGCTGAACGCTGCGTGTACGAGTGCAAAAGAGAAAGTGTGTGTGTGTGTGTGTGTGTGCAGGAATGGGAGGAGCCAACGCTGGCCAAAAATTCATCTTTTGTTTCCTGAAAGACTGCAGGGAGCAAAAACAGAAAAGAAAGAAGAGTTATGCAATTACAAATGTGAGGCAAGAGTCTAAACGTGATCCAGTCCGACGAGTACGAAGCTCACGGTTCAGTTTGTGTTTCCCAAAGCAAAGTCAACACGTACTGAGTTCAGGTTTACTCACAGAAGTAAAGTGACATTCTCTCTGCCCATTTCAATAATGCACAACCCCAAAACCACCCACACTTAACAGGACACGGAATATATGCCCAAAAGTATCAATTATATGCAAAAAAGTTATATCATGAACAAGGCCATCAAGACAGCGGAAAACATGTAACTATTGGTTACAATGTTACATTACATTTTGAATGTTCAAGGATCGGAAGCTAACCTTTATACTAACATTTCAGTACAAAAGAATGATACTTGGTAGGATTGCATAATTAACGGCTGGGGGGGTCAAATCAATCAATCAATTCAGATCTCATCAGAAGCCATTTGATCTCTCTGAGCCTCCGTACTTTCACACTCGCTCACTTGATAGCCGCGGTGATGTAAGTAGCCCCCCCCGCCCTAGTTTAACAGCCATGATGGTTACGTCACATCCTCACTATTGGCAAATGTCACACGCAGCCAAATCCAAAAAGGGTCAAAGGAACCGAGACGCCGATGTGACCTTTGTGGTTTGTGACGATCGTCGGCCATCATCTTCAAAGGAAGCATGGCGGCTTGTTCGGATGTTCGTTGGGTGACGGGGGACATGGACATTGACAGCTACACCCCCCCGTCATCTCCTTTTCCATCCCCGCATAGTTCACCGTACGCCCCCCCCCATCCAGACCCCCCCATCTGTACTCACTGCAGCACGTCTAGCGGCTCAGCTCCCTCTCAGCACATCACCAAGCGGGGGCCGGGGGAGCAGCAGCCCAAACTACCCCCCCCTCCTCCCTCCACCACCCCCACCTCCAAACCTCGGGCCTTATCAAGACTGACAGGCGGCTCCTCCCGGAGCAGACACACACACATGATTACAGAGACACAAGCCAGCATGAAGACGCACAAAGATACAGCACAGAGCAGCTGAATGCTGAGTAAAAGAAATACAAACACACAGAACATGTATGATGGCACACACACACAGACAGAACATGTATGATGGCACACACACACACACACACACACACAGAACATGTATGATGGCACACACACACAGAACATGGATGATGGCACACAAACACACAGAACATGCATGATGGCACACACACACACACACACACACAGAACATGTATGATGGCACACACACAAGCAGAAAATGTATGACGGCACACACACACACACACACAGAACATGTATGATGGCACACACACACACACACACACACACACAGAACATGTATGATGACACACACACACACAGAAAATATATGATGGCACACACACACACACACAGAAAATGTATGATGGCACACACACACACACACACAGAACATGTATGATGGCACACACACACACAGAACATGCATGATGGCACACACACACACACACACAGAACATGTATGATGGCACACACACGCACACACACAGAAAATATATGATGGCACACACACACAGAAAATGTATGATGGCACGCACACACACACACACAGAACATGTATGATGGCACACACACACACAGAACATGCATGATGGCACACACACACACACACAGATAACATGTATGATAGCACACACATGCAGTGATCCGTGTCCTAAAGACGAGGACGTGTTTAGGACAGAAACCAAAGAGACGAGTGGAGGAAGAGGTGGAGGCGGGCAGAGAGCCAGAGAACCACGTGGATGCAATAAAACTAAGCAGAAGGAAGAACTCGACTAATCGCTGGATCACAGCGAGTGAAAGAGGAACGTTTCATGTCAAGAATTTGGGATCTTAAGGTTAATGTCTTTCAGCTAGAAAGGCGTCGCCTCCCTCAGCAGAAATACTTGTGAAGTCCCTGAGCTCATTTGAATAAAGAGTTTCACTACCTCGTTAAAGTACACTTCAATGACAAAACCATTACAAAATGTGTGAGAAGACGTGCCATGTCCACAACAGAGTATGGTTATATTTTATTTATTTTTAATAAACAACAGTTTATTAAAAATATAATTAGACACGTTTAAGTGTGTGTTTGCTTTCAGTCCCATAAAGACAAATGGCTTCTTTCTAGATTCAAAGCATTTTGTCAACAGTCAACAACCGATGTGTACCATTAATCAATAATAATAATCCTCCCATCACAGAAACAAAGATCAACTCTCATATTCTCCCACACAGTCACGCCCTGTTATTAAGCTTTAGTGACATCTCCTCGACACCAGAACACGTAGCAGAGCCCAGCTGTACACACTGCTAACACACACACACACGCTACACACAGGAAGCACACCATATGGGGCCAAAAATACATCACAAACCTTGCTTCGCCTTCCTCTCTACTGTCCCACTCTGTTCCTGAACCGGGGAGGTGGGCAGCGTTAGATAGTGGGCCAATTGTAAGCCATTAGAGCGTGTGCCAGCCAATCAGCACGGAGCAGTACTGGACCGCAGCCAATGGCAATACGTTCCCAGCGGTTGGTGGGGGCGTGTCCCTCACTAGGACAGAAAAACAAGACAAGAAAACAATTCATTTGTTAATTTCTTACTGCAGTCTTTGATTATTTTACTATCTGGGCTTTGCTCAGTTGTACAATCTGGACAAAAAGGTTACTTTATACATACATACATACAATAATTAAAATCCTCGGGTCGACAACTGGTGAGGCGCCATGTGCTCAGTGCCGCTGACACCGTGGCACCAGGGGGCGCTAGAGAGCGCCCAGGCCGTTCCGAGCTACCCGAAAAAAAACACAAACAACCACAAGAACGCCAGGAAAACCAAGATGGCGGTGCAAGAGACAGCATCCCAACTGTCGATGGCTCTCAAAGTGCAAGAATATCCCACCCTGAAGGTAAAGGACCTCTGAAGCGCGTGTGTGTCGATCTCCTAATGATCACCATGTGCCCACAATGCACCGTGCAGTTAATGCTGCTTGTGAGAAGGGGGTTATCAGTTAATTTGACAGCGAGAGCAGCGAGCCTGACAGGGAGGCTAACGTTAGCAGGGCCAGCTTAGCCAGGTAGCCGCGTCCACCAACCGCTTGTGTTCGAAAGGCGGTGTTTATGATGAGACATTACGGTGAAAGCGACCGGCCGGCGGCTGGTTTGCTAGTTGAACGCTGCCTTGTTAGTTGCGTATTATGGATGTCAGGTCAGTCGGAGGCCCCGCAGCTGTTGGCACAAAGTGTGCGGTTGGGTCCGTTTGATTTAAAAACGGTCCGTTTGACGTGATTTATGTCGTGGTGCTAGCCACTGGCCGGATTATAACACGTCGCCGACGGAACACGTCACAGACAGCGTGGTTTCCCGTCCTGTCTTTAACCCACCGCGGCGTCAAAGAAGCGGCTGGCCGGCGCCGGTGGCCCGCTAGCCGGCTGTGCTGTGGTGAAACCCGCGTTAGTTCCCCCAACAGCCTCCAGGTAACGTAGCGTCGAGCACGCTAATTCTAGCTGATGGATCGTTAGAAATCACGTGTGTGTGTGCGCGCGTGCGGGGGGTTGTCGTCGTCAGCCCTGCGAGTTAGCGCAGTGTCATCACGTTGCACTTCAAAATGGCCAGCGAGTGGAGTCCCAGCGCGCCCACGCTCCGTCCCTCCGTCCCTGCGTCCCTGCGTCCCACGCCACGTTACTGCGACACCGCCGCTGAGCGGCCGGCAGCTGCCGTGAACGCAACGTTCGTGAGTAGCAACGCATTGATGGGCCTTTTTTTTCCCGGTGTGGTGATTTATTTTGATTAATTGCGTGCTGGTGCCGTGATGCCTGTGTCGCGTGGATGGCAGCGTGGCGTCTATCGGTGGTGAAGAAGAGGAGGAGGAGGAGAAGAAGCGTGTGTGTCTGTCTCTGCCTGCATGCTGCAGTGAGGGTGATGGGCACCATTTTAAGGCAGGAGTGATGGTTATAAATGGTATGAAATGGGAGCGTTCATCATCAGGGTTGATAACAAGATGTTGAGCAGAATAATAAAATCACAGCGTTGCCAGACACACAGACACCTGCACGATCAAACGCCATGTACTACATGTTGGATGTTATCTGCATTTCAGTTTTTATTATTTACTATATTTTCAGCTGGACCAAAGCGAGGTGTATAGATGAAACGTTGCCTCATTTACGTGCATCAATGTAACAGCTTTGCAACCGGTGCTGAAACCTGGAAATGCAGGTGAAATGAGATAATCCTACAGACTCTGTGTGTGTGTTTTTAAAGGTTGGTCTTTCAGACATGCTAAGACCACCTAAGCCACTACATTATTTTAATTGTTCTGATGCTCATAATTGAGTATTGTGCACTGCAAATCGTGACCGACTTTAAATAAATTAATGACATTCAAATGGCTGTTTTAGGATTGTACAGTCAGTTAATATTGAATATATATCTCAATACATGAGACATAACGTGCATGGATTTTCTGTGCTTCTTCCCTTATACACAGACTGGTATCAATATTGGAGTCAAATACAGTTACTCCACTACAGAGTTTAACAAACGAAGTTGAGAACTCGATGGTCAAGTTTGCCCATGTTCCACCTGCAGGTGCATGAACTCTGGAGACTGATCCTTCATCTTTTCCCTCGCACACATTCCCTTGCAGAATGAGACCCTTGTTTTCTCCAACTAGACGCTGATGAACATTTGCTGGCGCACACCAAGCTCTCCTCTGGTGCACGTTAATATCTGAACCACCGGCATGCATAGCTTTCCGCTCTGTTAGTGACCTGTGAAATTAACTTGGCTCCAACTTGAAAGAAAACAATCCTAATGGATCAAAGTGCTCCGCGTGTGTGTGTGTGTGTGTGTTTTTTTTTTTTTTTTCCCTCATGCAGTATCTCAGTGAAGGAATCACAGTTATATGAATCCGGTTCACAGGTGTCTGCAAAGGCCCTCGTGTTGTGACTGCAGGGGAAAGCATTGCTTTGATCAGGGATAACAGTCTTTAGTTATTGTTGGATTTCTGCCCTCACTAGGATCAATGTGGGCTTTTTTCTTTCAGTAGATCTCACTTTGATAGCAGCAGCAAGAATTAGGGAGAGAAAAGTGATCTGCTTCCCTTTGTTTTCACTTGAGGACTTCCTGCTGCATAAATGTCATCAAAGACACTTCACAGGTTCGGTGCTCGTGGGGTCTGCGGCTGATGTTTCTTTGAGTCTTTTCAAAAGCTTATCAGTATTAATTTAGATTGGTTCATCATAGTTTGTGCTCCATTTTAGTTTTTAGGTTGTTTTCTTTTTCCTGGACAGAGTTTATATTTGAATTCCTACAGCGTAATGCATCCCTTTTGTAGAATCTCCATTATAGAACCATTTACCTTTTGCCGACTATATAAACCATAATCTGCATGTGTTCCGGTGTTGTCGTTGCAGGTGCCGTACGAGACTCTGAACAAACGGTTCAGGGCGGCTCAGAAGAACATCGACAGGGAGACGAGTCACGTGACCATGGTCGTAGCCGAGCTGGAGAAGACGCTGAGCAGCTTCCCGGTGGTCGACTCCGTGGTGTCCCTGCTGGACGGCGTTGTGGAGAAGCTTAGCGCCCTGAAGAGGAAGGTGGGGAATAGAGACACACACACACACACACACACCCACCATGGAGCCTTTTAATGTATGTATGCAAATCGGTTGTCGGGTAAAAGCCGTGAAATGTGAGTTTGCCTTCTTCAGTGAGCTGCTCTGAAACTAACTAGTGATTGACAAAGTTGGAATGAGGTTGCGAGTGCTGCCGTGTATGTGAAGGCTGTAACTCGACCACCATGTCTGCTTACTCTGTCGATCCTCCACTTTACCAGCGGGTTCTACAGCTGTACTCGTATCCCTCAGCCCGGCACTTACTGCCTTCACTCAGCGCAAAGACAAGAGCACACAGTCGTGTCTGTGGTTTTCCTTTATGTATGTTGAGTGTGTCGGCGCTGGAATGCGGCCTGGCCGTGCCTCCATCCATGAAATCACAGACAAGTGATCGAAACACGCTTGTTTTTTCTTTTTTTTTTCTTTTGTGGCAACATGTTGTTCAGTTGGTACTTTGCCATCGCGCCCTCGCTACTGGTGCTGAAGGCTGCGCCACACTAAATACTCCGCTGGTGGCACGTTGGGGGCAGATTGGATCCATCTGGGGGAACGAATGTAGTCCAAACTGGGAGAGAAACAACGCAATGTCATTTATTATCTGCCAAGAATACTCTTTGCCCGTTTTTTTCATTTCAACTTCGTGTCTGGATTTTCTGTGTCCGTGTGTCCGTCCTACCTGCAGGCTGCAGAGTCCATACAAGCTGAAGACGAGAGCGCCAAGCTGTGTAAGCGTCGCATTGAGCACTTGAAGGAGCACAGCAGCGACCAGCCGGCCTCAGTCAACCTGTGGAAGAAGAAGCGGATGGACCGAATGATGGTGGAGCATCTGCTGCGCTGCGGCTATTACAACACAGCGGTCAAACTGGCCCGACAGAGCGGCATAGAGGTGATTGTGTGTCCAGAATCCATTTTATCTCTGAAAGTTTAGGCTTTTTTTTTTTTTTTTTTTTTGAAAGCCAATGGGACAAAACTTAAAGACTCCCTGTCCCTGTTGTCCACTCTTGTGTGTTTTTAGGACCTGGTGAACATTGAGATGTTTCTCACTGCGAAGGAGGTGGAGGAGTCTCTGGAGAGGCAGGAGACGGCCACCTGCTTGGCCTGGTGCCATGACAACAAGTCCCGCCTGCGCAAGATGAAGGTCGCTCATTTACACGCGTCAGTTTTTACCTTATGACTTAAGATGGTGCAAAACTGAAATAACATAACGGCTTGAGTCAAGTTCACCAAAAAAGCAGAAGTAGCTGGACGAGTTCCTTCTTTGTAACGTTGCCTCTTTCTAAACAATAGGAGCAGGAGTTTTAGGGAAGTAAAAGTTTTTTGCAGATCTTCTCCAAAGGTTCATGAAAAGTACGAGGCGTTGGCAGCACTTGAGTGGTTTGGACTTATTGGTGTCGTCTGACTTTCTTTGGCAGAGTTGTCTTGAGTTCAGTCTGAGAATCCAGGAGTTCATCGAGCTGATCAGACAAAACAAACGCATGGATGCAGTCAGGTAACGCACAATATTACTCTCCTACCTTACTTGCACTTATAGCAACGTTTGGCTTCTTTGACTCACCATTCAAGCCAGAGAAACAAAGCACATGGAACATGGCTAGAACCCTAACGGTGTCCCTCTGTGCGTCTCAGGCATGCGCGGAAGCATTTCAGCCAGGCGGAGGGTGGACAGCTGGATGAGGTTCGGCAGGTGATGGGCATGCTGGCCTTCCCATCAGACACACACATTTCTCCATACAAGGTGAACACCCCCCCCCCCCCCCCCTTTTATTTTCTATGAATCACACACCACCTCATACCCGGAATGGTGATGTCATCGATGACGAGGTTGAGGCTAGCTACTTCTCAATGGCCACACGGGTTGAGACATTAAATGCTGCTATGTTTGCACTCGGCAACATGAATGTAACGATGAATCGGACACGTAACAGGGAACCGGCATCAACTTCATTCCTAGTGAAATCATTCCCAGTGTTGAGCTCCATGGAGGCCGAGCAGAGGCAGCGGTGCAGCAACCGAACAGCCACCAGAGGGCGTCCTAAGAGATGCACTCCTTTCCCACTTGAGCCTAAGCAGTGACGCCATTCTTTGAACTTCCTCACTTGAATATGAAGCTCTCTCTCGTTCCCTCTGGGTCATCAGGATCTTTTGGATCCGGCCCGCTGGAAGATGCTGATCCAGCAGTTCAGATACGACAACTACCGACTGCACCAGCTGGGGAACAACTCTGTGTTCACCATCACGCTTCAGGCCGGTCTGTCTGCCATCAAGACGCCGTATCCTACCTCATCCCATTTACAATAACAACACGCCTTTATCTCCTCAGCCAGGGTGGTTTTTGTTGATTTATTTCATCATGAATTGAGCTACGTCAGTGAGTGGGTTATTCTTTCAACTGAAGCGGCCTGTTGGAAGATTGATAATAAAGGATTTCACTTACCTTCCTTAACCTCCATGCCTCTTCCAGTCAGTGCTACAAGGAGGATGGTACCTCGAAGAACCCGGACTGCCCCGTGTGCAGTAAGTCCCTCAACAAGTTGGCCCAACCGCTCCCCATGGCCCACTGCGCCAACTCCAGGCTAGTCTGCAAGATCTCTGGGGAGGTCATGAATGAAAACAACCCCCCTATGATGCTGCCTAATGGATACGTCTACGGCTATAATGTGAGTATCCAACAGCATCGTGAGCATAAGCCTGCTTTAGAGAAGTCGTACAAGTGTTTGTTATTCTGTCTTTATCATCCTCTGCTTGTTGTCTCTTCCAGTCCCTTCTGTCCATCCGCCAAGATGACAAAGTGGTGTGTCCCAGAACCAAAGAAGTCTTCAACTTCTCTCAGGCCGAGAAGGTCTACATCATGTGATCCCCCAAGAAGAGCCGTCTGAGCGTTAACGTGACGGCATACGGCCCCGTTGTCCATGGAGCTGTGATCCAGCCGTCCTCACAGACACACCCGGAATCTCCCACTACCCCCCCCCCCCCCCCCCCACCCCTCCCCCACCGCAATTCAGGATCAGTGCAAGTTTGCCAGTTCCTTCCCCCTCCCGTTTTACCGCACAGAAACCGGGATCCTCTCTACGACTCTGTGACTAAAGAAGCAGTTGATTAATCTGATCGATTCAAGCACCGGGACTATCGACAGTTTCATTATCGGGAAAGGTCTGCAAGACTCATGGGGTGGAAATACTGCTCAGTAGTTATTTGATTTTATTTCAACAAATAAAAACCTGCTGAGGGTATGTTGGCTTTTCACTAGTGGTGTTCCTTTTATTAAAAAAAGAACATGGGCAGAAGTGTGTTAACTCGCTCCTTTTAACCAGATCAACACGTCAGACTTGAGCAACGCGCCTCCTCGTCATGTGGTAGCATTTCATTCTGTGGTGCATGCGGTTGACGTCCTTTGGTCTTCTAGCCATGTTTTTGGTGTGGGTGGGGGGGTGGGGGGGTGACGGGGGTGTTAAACGCCTCCTGTTTTAACTGCCTTCCTTTTTTGCATTTCATTCCCCCCCCCCCCCCCCCCCCATGCTCGTGAACTGGCTCCTTTTAAATGTAAATATTAGGTAGCAAACAAGGATCGTCCTGTTTTAAATTCAGGAGTAACGATCAAGTAGCGAAGACGCTCCTCCTACCAAGCGTCTCGCTGGACTGAACAAGTCTTTTCTTGCGTGTTGTGAACCGGACGTTCAGGTTAACTGCTTCTTTGAGGGCGCTGGTAATATTAATTGTGCTGTATTTACTTCCTTAATGACATTTACGCAATATTCAAACAAGACAACCATCTCAGATGTGCTTTTTTTTTTTAAACGAATAGTCTTCCTTTTTGTGTTTTGTGGTTTTCCATTTGCAGTTTTTTTTTTTTTTCCTTCAACTAAACATGAGTACATATCGTTGGATTTAGGATACTTATTTCTGTTTAGATATGAAATCCGCCCGGCTTTTTATTCAAATATTTCTCAAGTTAGAATCAGAAGAAATGTGTATGTCAGACATACAATGAATTTTACTTGGCGGTTGGTGCAAAGCGACAGACGACATTGGACGACAAGACAACATACTGAAAAGACTTAAATATAATACTATCGGTTAGTAGACTAAGGCTATAGGTTAGTTAAATAACAAAGGAAAGTCTGTGCTGAAATGTTTTCCGTCTTGTGGTCTTGGTGGTGGTCGTAGTTCCATGCACACCTTCATTTAAATACCAATGCATCCAGAGGCTGGTTGCGCAATCCCACCTTTCCTTGGAGGCTCAGCGCCGACCTGAAAACGCAACTCATGCTTGACTTTGGAGGTAAACAAATCTGGATTTTGCTTCCACCGTTGTGACGATGAACAGACACACTATAGCGCTCCCTTAACAGCAGCAGTCTTCATTTCTTCCATGTGTTTATTGAGAAACCAAAAGTTGCCTCATTTGTGTCCTTCATTGATTTGGATCTGTAACGACACAGACTGTCCTGTGTATTCGTGTCTGTAGAATAGGTAAAGGGATTGTTTTGTGAGCAATCTGTCTCATAAAGGTTTCAGTGAAGTTTGTTTTCGGTGTTTCATTCTTTGTCTTGTCTACTTTGCTGTGTGAGCTCCCAACATTTAGATTGGCACAAACCCAGGTAGGTGTGACGAGATTAACGACTGCAGGCCTGTTCACATGGAAATGGAACGCGCGTCTTTCACCTGAAACTGCATCTGCATAATCAGCTCTTCCTTCCGTGGGCATTTGTTGGTCGCTTTCAGGTACTATAGTGTTGATCTAATAAGTACATCGGCAGGATCATTCAAATAATAAAAGTAAACACGATTTGGCACTGCAATAGATTCTACAGGTGTTCACTCAACAATCAACGTTCGGTAAAACCAAACCTTTTGTTTTGGTGCAAATAAGTTCAGACTCCAGTAAGTGTGCTTTCTTGTTAAAATAAGATTTAGAGACTCGGACGTGGAGGAAACTAGCAATTATTGATTTTATTGAGCATTCTTTCAACTCGATGATTTGTTGTTAAAAAAAAAGAAAAACAGTTTTATTTGACTCCAGCAGTACCAAATCAATGACATTTCAAATGACCGCTCCATAAACCAGAAAAAAATAATACCCCACATTTCAGTCAAAGTGCAGTCAAACAGGTCATGCTGAGTGAATAAGATCCTTTTCACTCACATTAAAATAGACATTTGATCAATAAAGACCAGTAAAGGCATGTTATTAACGCGGCCTTAGGAGATCAGATCGTCATGTCTTACATGTCAGAAATCTAACTATCTTTATTTTTTTTATCAGAATGTCTAAACATTAGCACGACAACATTGATGGTTTTAATTTCCTGTGACACAGAAACCGCCCTGGTGGGATGCTGCGTTCATTAATACTAACAGCGATGGATTTTATATTCAGAACTAAAAAAAAAATCCGCTGTACATTCGCGGTGTCCTCCATTCTACGTTTTAACGAGGCAGCTGTCTTTTGTCCCACGATGCAAAGAGCAGCGGACCGGAAGAGGCGGCACCGAGGATCAAGCAAAGTGTGTCGTCACAACGCGTCTGGTATAAATAAAGCTGCGTCCTTCCCCTCCACCATTTTGATATTAGCACATCGTACAACTGAAACCAACGCAACAAAGTTCAACGATGACGGATCAGCTTTGCAAACTTTTCGTCGGCGGTCTAAACGTCGACACCGACGACGATGGCCTCCGCAAGCACTTCGAGCAGTACGGCTCCCTCACCGACTGCGTTGTCGTCGTGAACAAGCAGTTGCAGCGGTCCCGCTGTTTCGGCTTCGTAACCTACTCCTCGCCGGAGGAGGCTGACGCAGCAATGGCGGCGAGGCCGCACACCGTCGACGGCAACGCGGTCGAGGTGAAGCGGGCCGTGGCGAGGGAAGACGCCAACAAACCCGAGGCACTCGCCAAGGTGAAGAAGATCTTCGTCGGCGGCCTGAAGGACGACATCGAGGAGGAACATCTGACCGAATACTTTTCCCAGTACGGTGAGATCGAGAAGGCCGAAGTCATCTCGGAGAAGGAGACCGGAAAGAAGCGAGGTTTCGGCTTTGTTTACTTCACCGACCACGACGCGGCTGACAAAGCCGTCGTGGTGAAATTCCACACCATCAATGGACACAAGGTCGAAGTGAAGAAAGCCCTGACCAAGCAGGAGATGCAGGCGGCCGGCAGACCCGGCATGGTGCCGAGAGGCCGCGGCGGTAGGGGCATGAGGGGAAATCAAAATGGCTACGGCAGCAGGGACTACGGCGGAGGCTACAACTACGGAAATGGCGGCGGCTACAATGGCGGCGGCGGTGGTGGCTACGGCGGCGGCTACGGAGGTGGCGCGCCATATGGCGGCGGCTATGCGGAGCAGGGGAGTTACGGGGGAGGCAACGGCTACAACGACTTCGGCAGCGGCTACGGCCAGCATTCTTCTGGCTACGGCCCCATGAAAGGGCCCCCCTTCGGCGGCCAGCGGAGCGCTGCTCCCTACAACAGAGGAGGCGGAGGCGGCGGCGGCGGATACCCACGGGGGGGCTATGGTGGCGGTGGCTACTAAACGGGTCGACACGAATTACCAACCCCCCCTCCACCACCACCACCATCATCACCACCCCTCCCCCCATCTGCCCTCAAGCCAGGATTTGGACGCCAAAATCTAATTCGGTAACGGGGCGTCTGCCGTGAAATCCAACAATGGCAGCGATACGGACAGAGACCCCCCTAATCACCAGACCTCAGACCCCCGAACAGGTAGGAAGGTCACTTCCCAGAAAAAGCCTGATAATAACGAGCAGAAGTTTGCCGTTCAACTAGGACACATTTAACTGAAGAATAAGATCCCTTTTTTTATTATGTAACGTTACCGACGCAAACGCGTGTAGTTGTCGTTTATAGTTGGAATATTTTTTTATTTGCGTTCACTTTGTTTTTGCAAATTTCGATGTAGGATTGTTTTTGCTGATCATCCTAATATTTTAAGCAATTACGGCTTTTTTTGGTTTTCTGGAGTAAACTTAGTGTGATTTCAATGTATGAGGATGAGACGGCATGTTTTGTGGAATTCAGAGCTTGTTTTACTGAACATCAACTTGTATGATTTATTGCCCTTGAGTCGGCTAAGGCGGGAACGTGATACTGCAGGATCCAGTTTCCTTGTCCTCCCCCACCCTGTACTCAAACTCTCCTCACTCATAGTAATAGTTTCGGTATTGTTCATTTCTTACCTGTAGCAATATCTAATGTATATTGTATACTTTCATGTCTGGAGAACACAACCTACTTTGGTATGCTTATGTATGTTCATTTTAAATAAAACGTTATACCACTTAGCTTAGTTATTTTACTTATTTAACCAGGCTTCCTTAAGTTCATCCACAGGTTTTTAAAGTGACATCATCTTGATCTTAGTTACATGGCCTCCCACAGTTTATTCCCTTACTCTCAGGTGGGTGAAACCATAACAATCATTGTAGTCTACCCGCAGCCATTGCATGTAGGCTTTGTAGGGTTTGACCGTATGTCGTTGCTGATATGCCTTTATTTTAACTGCTGTTCCTTTTTGATTACATATTCATATGTGGACATGAGGGCTGATATTTATCTTTGATTATTCCTACTTCCTATTAGGTGTGTTCTTACTCGTATTCCAGTATGCTATCCAGGCCATAATAGCCGTAGCAGTTTGTTTGTAGGCTACATCAGGACCCTGTTGATTACCTGGGGTCGGTTGTGATAAGAGTCTGAAATATCTCTTTAGGATATCCACATCCAGCAAACTAGGTATGTAAATCAACCTGTCTTCACTCTGTGTTGGTCAATGTATGGAATATGATGGTGCACAAGTGTGCCATTATATCGTCTTAAACCTCATAAATATCTAATCAAAGCTCAATGCGTCCAATCTAGCTAATTATTAGTATTACAAAACCAAACTGGGGGAGGGGTTACTTGATTCGGTCTTTACTTTTAAGTGGGTGGAAAGGGACCCACATTTTGTTCCACCATTTAATGTAGTAATGGAACGAGTAGATTGGTGTCTCTTCCAGAAAACATTACTATGTCCAGTTTCTCACTCTGCTTTTTCTCCCATCTCCTCCAGGTTGCTACGGTAACCTGGGCTCGATGACATCACCCCCGAAAACGATGGGGTGTGTCTCCACGCCGACGGGGTACCAGAGAGCGGTTGTGCCTTCTCCCCCTCAGGTGAAGTCCGTTTTACCAAAGGAGTGTCCAATGTACTTTTTAAATGAGTTTTATTCAGGTTTTTATTGAAGTTGGTAGTTTTGATGACACGGTGCAGCAGTGCGATCCAACGGTGTTCTTTTACCAAAGTACCCGACACTTTCATGACACCGACATTTTTGATATGAAGGCCTATTAAATGCCTGGTGGACGGCTGCGTTATTCTGTATTAAATATATTTATGATTGAAAAGTTTTTCTGTTTTCTTTGATATTTAAAAGCTTCACTACAAGAATACTGGGCGCTGTGAGTTTCAAAGTGTATTTTCAGATCTGGTACACCTTGCTATTTACAGGTATTTTCTGTAATACAGGGTTTTGAAATGTGAACAGATCAAATGGAAAAAGAGCCAGGAGGCTTAATGTGACAGTTGTGGTCAATTTATAGTCGCCCACATTTTCAGAAGGACGGTTGGCTTACTGGATGTTTGCAGCGTAGTGCCTGTAACTAGAGGAGAGGACAAGGCGGCACAAGAAACAGATTTTTACTTTCATTACACATACAGGTTGGTAAGAAGTGTGACCTATTTGGGAAAAGAAACAGGCTCCCAGATACAATTTTTATTATTTTTTTTTAAGACCAATCATCTGGTGTACTGAGGTTTAAAATGGGGTTTATTTTGTATAAACGTATACTGCTATTTTCAAGATCAATATTTTGGCTTCACTGATGCCCACAGATGGGACATGCAGTTACTGAGCTGTAATCCCATGAGCTCAAATGTAAACAATCTGACAATTTTTGCTCATTTTGGCATTGGCACAAAGGTTGTAGGAATATTCCCACTGCAGTGAACGATTGGAAAATCAAACTGGCACTTATTTAAATATTTCTTGGCCAAAAGTTTATTTAATATGGTTAATATTTGGCGAGTGGCGCATTCATTCACACGTCCTTCTGATGTACTGCAATGGGACCTCGTGACTCAAAACATTCTCTTATGTAACCTATCATGAACGTTCTTATTGACCTGGAACCCAGAGTTTGAATTGTGCTTTTGTTCTCTTACCTCTTTTTAGGATATTGGTGCGTGACGATGTCTGATCATCCCATAGGACAAGGAAACTGCTTACGTTGGCCGTGCTTTTATGATTCTACAATAAATTATATATTTTTATACACCAAGAGACTCGTTATGTTATTTACATGGAGGCTAGTTTGGTTGCATATGGCCCATGATACCGTCCCGAAGGGAGGGGGGTCACAATGAGGTGATCTGATGGTCCCGCTGATAAAGTTGGTGGAAATGCTCCTTTTCACACCAACTCTTTTTTTTTTTAGTGTGGCTCCAGGATTCTAGTACATATTTCAATCCGTCACACTGGATACAAGTGACCGTTTTGGCTTGCCTGTGGTAAGACTTTTCCAGATGGGTGTCCCCCTCATCCGTCTCCCATTAACTGTCCATGTTTATTTTGCCTCCGTTGTAAATGCACAGCGGTTATGACGGTCAAAAATGAGCCCGGTGCAGTTTTCATGTATTAAGTCACCAAGTGGTATTGTTTAGGATGAGGTCTAAATGAACGTATACTGGCTTTTCAATGTCGCTTTCACCTGCAGGTCAGCGGAACGGTTTAAATCTGTTGACTGGAGAAACTGACCCACTAAAAAGGCTCGTACATATATATTTTTTTAAGGGCTGAAGAGGTAGTCACAAACACTATGGAGCACTCATTAAGACAAAAGAAAAACTGTCCCAAAACTGATACTGCAGCTTTCCTTGGAAACCAGTCTGGGTCGAACAAAAGCGGCATACAGCGAGTATGGACTTAAACCGAGGGCGTGTTGCAACGTGCGTTCATCTTCAGTCGAGGAGCACTTGGAATTTCTATTTCCAGCAGCTTTGAGGGCGGTGATGGAGACGCATGTTTTTTTATTCTATTTATACATATATATAAAACACATTTGAGGTGTTTTTTACCCAATGTGTTGAGGCTTCATTTTGTATTCTTGCTCTGACCCGTGAAAAGTTATCCGTGACTTAAATACATTTTTAAGAGGGCATTACGTTAAAGTTGAAGCCCACTGTTTCTCTTGAGTCATTTACGTTGTTGGACTAATCAAGGGTTGGACGGAGGATGTTGTGTACTGTATGGTAATGCCCCTTATTTTAGACTTGTGAGGTTTCATTTGGATGGACTTTTGACTTCTCAAAGTAATCTGAAAGCTGATATCACAATGTTGTGGCATTTCACAACTTAAAAGCACTGATCGGTTGTATTTAGTAGCAAGTAATAGGTTTTCCGAAACCAAGAGCACGTTCACAGCCACGTGTTTAACACACGTGACAAGCACATGTTTAACACACATCAGAGTGAAGTTTATTTTAGAGGATAATGTGTGTGAACCTGGTTCCTCAAATAGGTTGTCACACACACATGTTGGCTCAGGCCACAGTCAATAGTATAGTTAATTTGTCGTTCATAAATCAAAACATAAATAGAATTAATAGCTATAACATAGTCACATACACGCATACATGTATGCTATAATGTTTAATATGTTCTCATTCAAAGTCACTATTAGAAGGATTATGCAAGTGTATGGGCATAACATGTTTGGATTCGTATTTTTAATGGCTATGCTTCATTTTGAAACGTTATGTAGTAAAATAACGGTGTATTTATGAACATAGGCCTCACCACGTTGAACGCGGGGTGCCTGTTTTTATTTAAGTGCGCATTATCAATGTTGTGTTGTTGTGGTAGTTGCAATAATATAAGAATGCGGTAATTGATATGAAAATAACTATCAATGTGCTAACAAACTACCGCGAAGGTTGAAATTCACGCTTCCCTTTCTCTTCAGCAATGAGACCTGGGATTTCCGACAGCACTTGAAGGCCGCATCAACACGATTCTCTTGCCAGCCAATCAGAGTGGTGATTTTTTCAAGATGACCAATCAGCGACAGCTACGTCTTATGACGGCGTCATTTGCCAGACGGCCCGCCCTTGACGCTGCTCATTGAAGAAGAAGACGGACGGCATCGGCGGCATACCATCCACTGAAGAGATTCGATCATGTCGACCAAACTTTGCAAGCTTTTTGTCGGCGGATTGAACGTAGAGACGACAGAAGATGGCGTGCGCAAGTATTTCGAACAGTTCGGCATACTCAACGACTGCGTTGTGGTCATGAACCAGCAGCTCGGCCGGTCCCGCTGTTTCGGCTTTATCACCTACTCGACTCCGCAGGAGGCCGACGCAGCAATGGCGGCTAACCCACATGTCGTCGAAGGCCACGACGTGGAATTGAAAAGGGCCATAGCGCGAGAAGACGCGAACAACCCGGACATCCTCGCGAACGTCAAAAAGATTTTCGTCGGCGGCGTGAAAGACCACATCGAGGCGGAACACCTCACCGAGTACTTCTCCCAGTTCGGCGTAGTGGAGAAGGCCGAGATCATCTCCGACAAGCAGACCGGCAGGAAGCGAGGCTTCGGCTTTGTCTTTTTCGAGGACACAGACTCCGCCACGAAAGCCGTGCTCACCAAGTACCACACCATCAGCGGGAACAAGGTGGAGGTGAAGAAGGCCCTGACCAAGCAGGAGATCTCCACCGGCGGCCGCGGAAGAAGCCGAGGCCGGGGGATGCAAAGCTATGGCGGCGGTAGAGGCGGCGGCGGCTATGGTGGCGGAGGAGGCGGCGGCTACGGCAGCAGCTACGGAGGCGGCTACGGCTACGGCGGGGGCTACAACGGCGGCGGCGGAGGGTACGGCGGCTACGGAGGATACGACGAGGGAGGATACGACCAGCAGATGGGCGGCGGGTACAGTAACGGTGACTTTGGGGATGGCTACGGACAGCAGCACTCCAGCTACGGTGCAGTGAAGGGGGGCAACTATTCCTACCGGAGCGGGGCTCCCTACAACAGAGGAGGCGGCGGCGGGGGCTACGTCCGGGGAGGCGGCGGCGGCGGCGGGTTCAGTGGCGGCTACTAAGCGCGCCCCCCATCCCTACCCCCGTTTTTTGTGTTCATGGGGTACATTCTGATTTACAGCGAACTTGAATTTACACACACCCACATGCATACACACACACACACACACACACACACACACACGTACACGCGCTCGGGTGATGGGTCTTTGTTGAATTCAGTCAGGGGAGCAGGGCCCATCACCCACACAGGAAGAATGAACTGTCCTGGACCCCCCCCCCCCAACACACACCACCCCCCTCCCTCCCCCCCATCTCCCTCCCCCCCATCTCCCTCCATCTGCCCGGCTCACATTGTGGACTTTACAACTAAAGGTTTGGGAGTAGTTGAATTGTACTTTTGTTATATTTCGGGGGGGGGGGGGGGCGGGGAACCATTTGTAAAACCGTAAACTATTTCACTGCTTCTCAATTGAGTTTGTTTGTCTTTCAAACCAGCCGGATGTGTTATTTTTGCAACTCAGGGTTTAAGTGATGTTGTTGGCAGTGTCGGAGCACGTGACTCGATCGCTTGAGTTTCTCGATCCTAAACACTATGGTGACTAAGTAAGTTTCTTTTTTTTGAGCAATGTCACGAATTATCTGTAAATTACATTTTCCGCCCGTCCCATTACATGCTTTTGTTTAGATTAAAATTGTTTTCCAAATCAATGTTTTCAGTTCACCCTTTATGTTTTGATTCTGCTTTTATTAAAGTTTTTAATGTTTTGAAACTCTATTAAATCTCCCAATCTTGATTCAAATCGTGTCTTACGTTGAGTTTAATGCGGTTTTATCCTCGTTGATGATCCTGTCCATAACGCTGCGGCCAGAAGGGGGCGCTATTGATCCACGCATGCTCGTTGCATCGGCCATTTTATAGCTACTCCCTGTAGAAGAAGCGGTGTGCACCAAATCTCGACTAATGGGTTTATTGGTGCAGCTGTTTGACTGCAATCCGTTATTCTCAACATCCCGAAGGCAGAGATTCGTATCACTCTACAGAGGTCTCACTCTGACCCCATTTCAGTGTGCTAAACAGTCTGGAGCAAGACTTTTAAACAGACTTTACATTTTGAGGGGAAATTTATAATGTAGAATGTTTCGACACAGATGTACAAAATTCATGTAATGAGTTTTCTAACATGTTTGACTAGTTTTGACAGTAAAGGCTCCTTTCTCAATGGAAAGTTTTGCACAATTCTAAATTTGGCAGTATATGCGAATTTATTAACTTGGTGATTGAGAGCACTATTTAAAAAATTCAGAGGAAACCAGTGTAAAGAGATGAGTAACTGATCCACCTTGTTGATCTGTAACTAATGGAAAAAATATTTAAGCGCATTTGAATCTTTCATGCTTTATTACTTAAACCCCCATAAGACCAGGTTGTGGTTCCCGTTTCAGCGTCCTGGCCGATTAACCCCTGAAGACTCACACCCGGTGATCATGACACAATAAATCAATTCACATAAAATTAGAATTCAACCACATTGTGAATTTTATCATTTGGTTCCTCGATCACAACAGATCATTATTGTTTGCCAATAATTTGTGCAATAAAGCGGTACAAATGGAAATAGAGCATTTATATGACTATTGTGGTGTATAAAAGGGCACATGTCTATTTAAAATGTTTCTTTAAATTAAAACTATTAATAATGTGAAGAAATACATGTTCAATTGGTGGATATGTTGTAAAGATGTACATGGTTAAATAGTTGTAAATCATGTTTGAACTTCTGGGCAAAACAATTTATGAAACGTGACATTCTCAGGAACTGAATCATGTATTTTTTTTTTTAGATCTTCCATATATTTTTGACAAAGTGATCAATTGATTTATCTGTAAATTAATCAGACAATTAACTGCAGATTATAATAATCTGTTTGATATAAAACTAGAAAATCTAAAATTCTATGTTATCTCAGGTTAAACTGTCTAAAAATCAGCAGGAAATAATTTCTCTGTTTTTATTTTTTTTTTTAATTAATGTTATTGCATTTGCTGCCTTTATAACGTGGAACATTCCACAAAGATAACTAAAATATTTAAATTATTTTGGTTGCAGTCCCTCGTACCTGGACGCTTATTCACACCCTGGTTTTACTCTTTCTACTCTGTAGTGATCGATCGCAGCAACACACGATCTCGGCGCGCCGCACCGCGCTCATGCCTGCTGTTGCGTCCGGCTGCGGGAGGATGGACGGTGCGTCGCTGGGGTGAGTTGGCTCAGCCGCGGGGATTACTGCGGAAAGCTGTGACCCGCGCTGCATCCACACCTGTCGGGTAACATGTCGCCTGTCGCGTTGGTTCGGCCGCAGCAGCTTCCTCCACCGGCCGCAGCCCTGCTGGCCGGCTGGCTAGCTAGCTAGCCTCGGTTAGCTAGCGTCGCTGGCTCGGCTGCCTCAGCCGGCGCGGCTCAGTCGCGGAACAAAAGCCCCCCGAGAGATCGCGTAGACGGCGGAGACACCAGGTCGTCGATGCGTGAACCGGTCGTGTGCTGGCTGCGGACTGGTTCCCGGAACGTGTCGATGTGGCAGTGAACGGAAGCTCTCATCAGCCCGTGTTAGCAGCGAAACGACCCGCGATGCTAACAGCTAGCTCAACAGATTCAAAACAAACTGCAACAAAGTTTTGACCTAAAATAAGAATATTTCCATACCCTCCCGTCCTCCCAGGAAGTATGAGTAAATGCTGATTAGTTACGGTGCATTTGCTGCTCGCATGTCATCCTGTTTGTGCTGCATCACTTCTCGCTGTAAGGTGTCACTGAACTGTTGTCTCACTAACCGCTGCAGAGTCTTTCTGCTCGATGCTTCCTCCGTGCAGTTAAACCCTGCAGCTGGAAGACAAATGGAAAGCAGCTAACACCCCTCTCTCCCCCCTGCAGCTAAACCCTGCTGCCAAACCTCACTCGCAGGTTGTCTGAGGAGCTCTCTCTCGTTCTCTTTAGCATTTCAGGGGGCTTGTTAAAAAAAACAAACGGAAGTTTTATGAGACGTTATGCGACAGGAAATGTTTTTGTTTGTCCCCATTCCCTTTGTGTCGCCTGGGAAGCCTTAAAGAAGAAGGCTGGTGTTATTTAGTGCATTTGTCCTACTAAAAGACGGAAACCACACATGCAACCTGGTTGCACTTTGTGACCCGTTCCTTCCTTTCAGCTGAGCCAGAATGTGTTCTGAGGGGTAAACGTCTCGCTCCGCTGGTCCGCCTCCATCCACATCGCTCTCTCGTGTCCCACCAGTCTGGCGGCCGCCCCGGCCTCGCCGCGTCACAACTGCAACGCGGACTGCGAGGAGGACACGGTGAACGGAGGGATGCTCACGTTCAACCAGACGCACATGAGGAAGGCTTTCCAGCTGATGGACGACCTGCGGAGGTGTGTGACGCTGCTTCTCGTTTGCGTCGCGCTTCCTCTGTTTTTAGACAAAAAACCGTCTGACCAGTTACCTGTTTAACTTCCAGCGATTTGTTGCTTTAAGGTTTGATGTTTGAGATGATGATGTGGTCCATGTGATGTTTATTTGACAGTGACTTCCCGGGTGCATATTTTCAGTCTCTTAAACACTCCGTTTGTCCTCGTGCCTCAGTAAAAAGATGCTGTGCGACGTCCAGCTGGTGGCCGGGAGCGTCCAAGTGCCGGCGCACCGGGTGGTCCTGGCAGCCTGCAGCCCCTACTTCTGTGCCATGTTCACCGGTACACACACACACATGCACGCACACGCACACACACGCACACACACACACGCACACACGCACACCCCTTCGTTGGCTCGACGTCTGACACGTAACTGTCCTCTGTAGGCGATATGAGTGAGAGCAAAGCCCGTCAGGTGGAGATCAGAGAGGTGGACGGACAGACCCTGAGGAAGCTGGTCGACTACATCTACACGGCCGAGATCGAGGTCACCGAGGACAACGTCCAGGTGTGTGTGTGTGTGTGTGTGTGTGTGTGTGTGCGCGCGCGCGTCGGTATCAGCCGAGGAGGCAAAGACGAAAGAACTTCAAGTGTTTTCCTGTTTTCATCAGATGTAGTTTCTTTTCCTTCATTCCAGCTGTGGTTTTGTTGATGACGTAGCTGCTGTCTTTGCTTTTTCCTCACAGCGCTCTTTTGTTTTAAACAAACGTCACGGCAACAACACGACAAGCCGCTTTTACCTGCAAACCGTCTTTGTGTGTTTTACTGTTGAGGCTTTATACGTATCTGGGGCGCTTCGCTCTCAGCGCTCCTGCTGCTCCGTCGCTGGCCGGATTCAATGCTGCAGGCAGGACACTTCCTCCGATTATGAGCACAGGAAGTGTGCGTGCAGAGAGGCAGGAAATCCGCCCGCCTGATTGGCTCTCTATTCGGCGTGTGACGTCAGCAGTTTGACCATCCACACGTTTACGATCCTTTTTGAAACCCGCCTTCCTTCCTCACTCGATGCATGTGAGCAAGCTCCTCTTTTGTGGAACCAGCTTCCACTTTCAGTCCGGGGGGCAGATTCAGTCAGCTCCTTTAAGATGAAGCTTAAAACTTTCCTCTTTGATAGCGCTTATATTTAGGGCTGGCTTAGGTTTGCCTGGACCAGCTCTTAGTTACGCTGCTATAGGCTTAAACTGTCTCTCTGTCTCTCTCTCTCTCTCTCTCTCTGTCTGTCTCGCTCCTTTTACTAAAATCCACGTTGCCCATGTGAGGGTCTTGGGACGGAGGATGTTGCGTGTGTACAGACTGTAAAGCCCTCTGAGGCAAATTTGCGATTTTTGGGCTATACAAAATAAAATGAATTGAATGTGAGCACGTCTCACTGCAGGATCAAATGCATTGGTGTGTGTGTAAAAAGTGCGGTTGCACTGCAGCAAGTGTGTCCGTCTAACGTGTCCCGGCTAAATGGAATAAATAGTTGGTAGGTTGTAACTGAACAACATTCCATTATTCTGCTCTATTGACCACTGGGAGCTTCTATGTAGTTTAGAGATTGTAGCAGGACTGATTTAGTTGGTTGATTTAATGACTAATCAAACTTTAGAAAGCCCATTTGGCGCATTAATAAAACGTATTTAAAGTCCTTCTCTGTGTCGCAGGTCCTGCTGCCTGCAGCCGGCCTCCTCCAGCTGATGGATGTGCGTCAGGTTTGTTGTGAGTTCCTCCAGTCGCAGCTTCACCCCACCAACTGTCTGGGCATCCGAGCCTTCGCCGACCTGCACACGTGCACGCAGCTCCTCGACCAGTCGCACGCGTACGCCGGTGAGCCGCCGCCCTCGCCGCCGCTCCTCAAGGCGGCGTTTTACAAACGTCGTCCTCGTTGGTCACGGAGCTCCTCTGTGCTTCGTCTCTCAGAGCAGCACTTCTTCGACGTGGTGCAGGGAGAAGAGTTCCTGGGCCTTTCTCTGCAGCAGGTGTGCAGCCTCATCGCCAGCGACAAGCTGACGGTCACCACGGAGGAGAAGGTCACCGCGGGCACGCACGCACGCACGCACGCACACACACACACAGCATGACCGAGGTGAAGGCAGGAAAGGGACCCGTCTAAGAGACGTAGTACGGACGTGTTTCATATGATTCATTTATGAGAGGAAACTACTTTCCTCTCATAAAACTACTTTCCTCTCCTCTGTCTTCCCATTTTTGTCTTTTTAACAAACCGTTTTACAAATGCTTCAGAAACGAGAGTTTGTAAAGCTGATGCGAGTGCGAGCAAAGCTTTGGTCTCCTCCACGTGTGTCCTGCAGGTATTTGAAGCGATGATCTCGTGGATCAAGTACGACGAGCCGAGCCGCGTGGCGCACATGCCCACGCTGATGGAGCACGTCCGGCTCCCTCTGCTGACCCGGGACTACCTGGTCCAGGTGAGCTTCACGGGCTAAAGGACGTGTGTCGTGTGACGTCTCCCTGACGGACGCGCTGCTCCTTTTCAGATCGTGGAGGAGGAAGCTTTGATAAAGAACAACACCACCTGTAAAGACTTCCTCATAGAAGCAATGAAGTATCACCTGCTGCCGGCCGACCAGCGGCACCTCATCAAGACGGGCCGGACCCGCCCTCGAACGCCCATCAGCATCCCGAAGGTACCCGACAACGCAGGCACGTGGAGCAGAACCTCGGCGCCGCCGTGTCCCCGCAGGCCGCGTCCCCCGCTGCGCGCCAGTGACTGTTGCCCCCGTGTGACTGCAGGTGATGGTCGTGGTGGGCGGACAGGCTCCCAAGGCCATCCGCAGCGTGGAGGGCTACGACTTCCAGGAGGACCGCTGGTACCAAGTGGCGGACCTGCCCTCCAGGCGCTGCCGGGCCGGTCGGTACCGCCGCCGACTCGGTGCGTTCAAAGATCCGGAGCCGCTCCGCGACGTCACTGAGTCGTTTCCCTCCCTGCGTGCGTGCAGGCGTGGTCTCCATGGCGGGGCGGGTGTACGCGGTCGGCGGCTTCAACAGCTCCCTGCGCGAGCGGACCGTGGACGTGTACGACGGGGCGAAGGACCAGTGGAGCGCCGTGGCGAGCATGCAGGAGAGGCGCAGCACTCTGGGGGCCGCTGTGTTGGGGGATTTGCTGTATGCTGTGGGGGGCTTCAATGGCAGTATAGGTAGGTACACACACACACACACACACACTGAGCTTCCTCGAGCCCGTTGTTGATCGTCTGTTCTTCTTCAGGTCTGTCCACCGTAGAAGCCCACAACCATAAAACCAACGAGTGGCTTTACGTGGCCTCCATGAACACCAGGCGCAGCAGCGTGGGCGTGGGGGTGGTGCACGGTGAGACCCCGCCCATCGAAGGCAAAGCCCAAACGCAGCAGCCCCCTTTTTGACGTGTCTCCGTCTCTGCAGGGAAGTTGTACGCAGTCGGCGGCTACGACGGAGCGTCCCGTCAGTGTCTCAGCACGGTGGAGGAGTACGACCCCGTGGCTGATCAGTGGTGCTACGTAGCAGACATGAGCACCCGCCGCAGTGGAGCAGGTACACACACACACACACACACACACACACGGTGGTTCTCTAGTTTTGTGGTCATCTGCATGCACGGTTCGCCCCAAACATTAAAGTTCACTACATGTCCTCTTACAGGCGTCGGCGTGCTCGGGGGTCGGCTGTACGCGGCCGGAGGACATGACGGCCCCCTGGTGAGGAAGAGCGTCGAGGTGTACGACCCGCAGACCAACACCTGGAGACTCGTCTGCGACATGAACATGTGCAGACGCAACGCAGGTCAGCTGTCACACACACACACACACACAAGGGGAGATCTTTAGTTGAAGCGATGGTTAAGCACCCGGCAGCCTTGCCATCCCATAATACTCACTGTTCACGCTGCGCCATCAAGGCGTGTGCGCCATCAACGGGCTGCTGTACGTGATCGGGGGAGACGACGGCTCCTGCAACCTCTCCTCGGTGGAGTTCTACGACCCGGCGCTCGACAAGTGGAGCCTCATTCCCACCAACATGAGCAACGGACGCAGCTACGCAGGTACGCCCCCCCCCCCCCCACCTCCCCCCCCTCACCCCCCCAACGCCCACGCCGCTCGCTCGCCCGCTCACCTCTCGTTCCCTCACGCCCGCAGGAGTTGCAGTGATTGACAAGCCGCTATGACCGGGGGGTGGGGGGGCGGCGCTGTGACAGAGACTGAGACAGGCGCTGAGGTACGATCACGTGGCGCCCGAGAGGAACTGGCTGCAGGCGGGCGAGGAACTGGCTGCAGGCGGGCGAGGATGCGGCTGCAGGCGGGCGAGGATGCGGCTGCAGGCGGGCGAGGATGCGGCTGCAGGCGGGCGAGGATGCGGCTGCAGGCGGGCGAGGATGCGGCTGCATCAGCCTGAGGAAGTGAAGACTCTAAATCACCAGCTAGCTGAAGCCTTTGACGTCCCGGCGGCTCGTGGAAACGTGTTTGGACCTTTCAAAGAATGTAGAACGTCTCTTGTATGCAAATCCGCTCTGATGTTTGATGTTTTTAGCGAGGTTGAGAACCTTGAGAACCCTGAGAACTGATGCACTGACTGCCTGTCTCACTGTCCCTGCTGCCCGTCTCACGGTCTGTGTGTCCCGGTCCTACTCAAGGGAGGGAAAACGAATTGTAAAACGACAAATGTGCCATTTATAGCGCTCAGAATAATTGTGTGGGTTTTTTTTTTTAAAGCTCTTCAAAGTCGCCTTTCAGCTGATGGTCAAATTGTACAAATGAAATGTTCCAAGCAGGTTAAAGATCCTCCGTTGTGTTGAAGCATTTGATATCACAGCTTTTATTCTTTTAGCTCAGGCGAAGCCGCTTGGTGCCAAAGCTTTGAGAAACAATACTTCCAGACATCGTGGGTGCAACACTTAAAGCGTTTAACCAGTCGCTGACATTTCCACCGACTAACGAATGAAGGCTGCGTCTGATCGTGCAGCGATATCGGATCCTTTTTAAGTTCTATTCTGTGTCAAGTCACTCTAGTTAATAATTATGCATTGAGATTTTTGACATTTAGGAATAATATCGGACTATTTTCGACACTGAAATGCATAAATTATTCGCTGAGCAATTTTAATACAACAAAGGTATTTTATTTAAATCTTATGAATCTGAAACCCCGTCAGGCAACAAGCAGCATATAAGTAACGTATATTTTAATATATACGGTGGATGTAGCTGATAATGGAGATCGCGTGATTTGAACTTTCTTACGTTCACGGCACTTTTTTGCCAAACTTGAAAAACAGAAACGTGCTTCATGTTTCTGCTGCAAGAAATCCTTTAAACTGAAATGTACGTATTCAATATTAAATTTGGTAATTTCATCATGTCTGGCAGATGTTTACTAGCACATCTTTATTGTGTGACGACGAAACGCACACATTAAAAAAACCAGCTACGAACTATAAACACAATGTTGATCATCATGCAAACTGATTTGAGTATTTGTACACACCGAGTACACCGTTTGATGGCAAGCTTGTAAATTTTATTCTTCGGGTATAATTATTGGATTGTTCATTAACAAAAAAGCTGGAAAGTACAAACAAAAAACATTTAGATACCAACACGCATACAGTATATTGATGTGATTAAACAGTAACAGCAATCATCTCTGCTCAGGAATTTACAGCAAAATTATCGTCTCTACTTTTTGTCCTCAAGACGAGATTTAAGGAGTCAAAGTGACTTGAGAGGATCATTTTCATCTTTGACAGAAGCGCGTGCTGTGAAATCCAGATGTGTGGAACAAGCATGCATGTCTGACGGAACCGCTGTGGACACAAAGACGCACAACAGTTCACAACGTTCACCACTCTGCTGCAGGCACAATGTAAATGAAGTGATACCGCTCACCTTTTTAGACAAACGCTCTTCCCCGTCTGACGATAAATACTAAAACGCTCTCAGATGCGACACGTCTGGCTGGCGTTTCCATCCCGAGACGCCTAAAAACCTCGTTCTTATTTTGGTTTTTCAGCAGCGGCAACATGAACATTTAGCAGACGACATGTGCGTCAAGCTTGAAAACCAGCAGAAGATTGTGTGAATAATTGAGGTTTCGAATCCTGCACTTTACCCACAAACCAACACTGTAAAACCTCCACGCAAAACTTTTATTATTGCTGCTTCTTCATGGCACAAATCCTAAACAGTACATCGTGTTGTGTTGTCGTTTGGCCATGCAAGCGCACTACAGGACTGCTGGTCCGTGGTGACAGACTACCGACTACATACAAAAGGGTTATATCACACTGAGTAATGCTTAGGATAGTTATAGCAATATTTATCATTAAAAAACACATTCTCGGGGCATCACAAATATTATGAACCAAAGGGGATCAAACGTAATGTTTGAAATAATTTAAACAATTCTGACATTCATTCCTTCGGGTGTTTTTTTTATGTACACTATATATTTATATTTGTATAGAAGTAGTGCTTGATTTTTAGAAATAACAAATGAAAACAACACAAAAGGGCTGCATTCTGTGAATGCTGTGCAAATAACATCTTTTTACATCGACCCCCCCCCCCCCACTAAAAGCCTTTGATTCCACATCATTACATCTGTTGCTTCGTCTTATTGTGAAGCGTCTGACCCAGCAGCTTCAGCAGCGCTTCCAAAGGTCAAAGGTCAAAGGCCGCATTTAAATCACACCCGACAAACACACAAGAGGATCCCCCTCCTCACACGCCCTCATTTCTGAAAGCCCCCCCCACCCCGTGCTAACTGGCTAACGTGCTAACCACCGTCTGTGTGTGTGTGTGTGTGTGTGTGTGTGTGCGATCAAGCAGGAAGGCGATGAATCAGTTACTCAGTAACGGCCCCAGTGACACTCACAGGGTCACACGTCCACTTCCTGTCGCCAACACGCCTCCAAAACGCTGTGTTCATCTTATTTTGACAAATATTGTCAAAAAGAAAAAGACGCAGAACAGAAACAAACAAAGAGGAGAGATTTTCACAAACGGCTCCAAGTTCACTGGGGGAGGAACAACATGAACATAACATCATTTTTCTCAACACGCGAACAGCAGAGTCTCACAAACACGTATGTACACACCTTTTTGTCTTAAACGCAGAAACTCATTTAGAACGAAGGTTAAAATCAGTCGGGAGGGGCGAAGCGTCGGCGATGCTTTCACACAACAAGGAACAAGGAAGAAGGAGGGACGTCCCAAAGGGAAGGGAAGGAAACATGAAAAGGGTCCTGAAAGGAAAGAAGTCTAAATGTTGTTTCTGTGACGAGAGGAGACAAAGAGTCAAAGTCCCTAGTTCGATTCCCGTGTCTCCAAACTGCAGCGGAGGACCAGATGTGGCTGACGGAGCGATTTTAGGTGGAGACGGGTGGAGCTGCGTTCATGTTGTGGGGAAAAAGTTATTCAGTGAGCGAACACGAGTCCTGAAATCAGCGTCAATAAATGTAGTCCCGCATAAATGATCTATAAAATCAACTGATCAGGTAATAAAAATCCTTAAAATGTGCCCAGATTCATCGACGCACAAAGTTCACTAATGAGGCTCCTCGACACCAAAGTGTCACAAACTCAAACGTCCTTTTAGCAAAATGCTGTTTACTCGTTTCTTTGTTGGGATTTGGTAAATTAGGCCGATTAAGCTGCTTTGGGGAAGTACGGTGGCTTTAGTGAAAACGAAGGACCAGCACGTCGCTCTGCTCATGGAGCCTCCTGCAAAGTCATGTGATGCGTTGCTTTCACCCGGTCGTGGCGCCTGACATGGACGTCCTGGGCGGGTCCTCCAGGCGCTGACGAGAGGCTGACGTTGTGAAGGGGGGGAGGTGGGGGGGGGGTCTAGATGGATTTGGAGGAGTCCTGTTTGCTGATGAGCACCTCCAGCAGGCGGAGTTTGGCCTTGATCCTCTTGTACTCCCTGTACTCCTCCAGCATCGGCACCCGGTCCTCCTTCTGCACGTATCTACAGGCGGGAGACAGAGGACGCCTGTCAATCAGTGATTAAAACACCTCTGAGGTGTTTACGTGCATCTTCTGCCTACCTTCCATTATGCTGATAGAAATCCTCCTCAAACTCTCGGATGGTCCTCCGCAGCTTCTTCTTCTCTGCTCTGGCCTTCCACAGCTGTTCCAACAGCTCTGGCCTGCAGGACAACGTGGTTACACATTCAACCGTTCCGCCTTCAGATAACAGTTGCTGCCTGAGAGATGAGCTCTGTGTGTGTGTGTGTGTGTGTGTGTGTGTGTGTGTGTGTGTGTGTGTGTGAGATGACCCTTCTCATACGACATACTCCTACTACACTGTGACTTCATGTATGAATCAATGCCGTGGCGCTCGGGGTTCTCACATGGACGAGGCGTTGGAGCTGGACAGCCGCAGGTCGAGCGCCAGTTTGCCCGACCCCTCCTCCATCTTGGCTCTCATTGGACAGTCGCTCTGCCTGTCGGGATGGTTCTGGCTCCTCCCGGAGCCCTCGGACGAGGTCACCAGGTCGACGGCCATGATGACCTCGGAGCTCTGCGTCTCCCCACCGCTGCTCTCTCCTTCCTCCTCTTCGTCCTCCTCTTCTTCGTCCTCCTCCTGCTCTCCCCCCCTCTGGTCTTCTTCTCTTCCTTCTCCCTCTTTCCGCTCCTCCTCCTCCGCCGCCTCCTCCTCCTCCTCCTCCTCTTTGATCTCCTCCCAGAAATGAGCGGTTTCGCCCTCGATGATTGGCTGCAGGGTCTGACTTCTCCTCTTACTGGACGGGGACACCTGGCGGGGGGGAGGAGGGGGAGAAGCACAGCAGCATGAAGGACACGACCACGCAGAGGATGTTGCAGACACAAGGCTCCGCCCCCTTACCGTGACCGGCGTGATGCTGACTCTGGTGAGCATCTGTTTGACTAGTCGGTAGCGATCGTAGAGAGGCTTCACCACCAGGCGCTCCTCTCGGGTGCCCTGAGGGGGGGGAGAACCGGTCACATGACCCGTTTGAATGTGCGTTCCGGCACAGCTGACAGAGAGTCGGGATGCGGGCGAACTCACCGGTCGCCCGTGCAGCCCCTCGTAGTGCAGCAGGTTCTTCTGAAGGACCGTCTTCTCACTGGACAACTGCTCCTTGGTCATCTTCTGCAGAGACGGACGCATCGTGAACTTTCTGTTCATTTCTGCCACGAGGTCCTCCCTTCATATGAACCATCACCACAAGCGCGCTTACGCACGCACGCACTCACTCACGCACTCACTCACTCACTCACTCACTCACTCACTCACTCACTCACTCACTCACTCACTCACTCACTCACTCACTCACTCACACACACACACACACACACACACACACACACACACACACACACACACACACACACACACACACACACACACACACACACACACACACACACACACACACACACAGCACACACACACACACACACACACACACACTCACACACACGCACACTCACACGCACACTCACACGCACACTCACACACACACTCACACACACACACACACTCCCTTGTCCCGTCCACTGATCGTTATCCCCGTGCGGACCTTGATGTCCTCGGGCCAGCCGTCCTCCTGCCTCTTCCCCTGGACGCGGTGCTGGATCAGCTCCAGCGTCTCCTCCCTGGTGGGACCCTTCGTCTGTCCCGCTGCGTCGGCGGCGCCGTGGTCCAGCGTGGAGCCGAAGCTCTTGGGTAATGTGTTGCTGCGAGGACGAGTCAGGGGCCCGAGCTCGCTCTCTGCCCGGTGTTTAGCATCTAGGGAGGGAGGGGGGGAGGGGTGGGACAGAGAGGGAAGGACACGGAGGAAGGAACCAGGAAAGAAAAATCACAAATATTCAGACGACACATGAAGCGTTTTTCACTGCGTGGCGTCTGACACACACCTGCAGCCGGTCACGGAATGAGGAGAAAGACTCACAACGAACAACGACACACACTCGCAGCCCAAACACAACCAAGTAATCGCACAGCTTCTGACTAAAACAAGCATTCAGAATAGAGAAGCAGACTGTAGTTCAATGTTCTGCTCTTTCAATGGGAAGACAAACATGGCTCCACGTGGTTCTGAGGCAGATTTAAGGGCGAACAGCAGAAGATGCAAGTGGCCGAGTACCATGAAACTTAATCAGCAAACAGTACTTATAGATAAACACCCCAACTAAAAGTAGGAAATGCTAAAACTCGGCTCTCTACCAAACATTCCTGAGGGACACGCGGTTAAAATGTCTCGTGCCAACATGCGTCCAGAACAAAGAAGCAAGTCGCACCCACAATGGCGCCCCAGTGTGACCGTCAGCGGTGCGTGTCTACTTACTGAGGGGTTGGTACTTACTGAGGTGACACGGTCTAGAGCTCAGGCCTGAGTAGGGGTGCAGCGGGGGGGTGAGTGTGTGATGGGGAGGTGAGCAGATAGAGGAGGGGGGGGGAGGGAGGGAGGGAGCGTGGTGGCGTCTGTACGAATGGAGCAAAGCCTGGTGCCTCAGCGTGCTTCTGGGTAAAAGGTGGTGCTGGCGTCCTGGTTGGCCGATCAGTCAATCAATCAATCAATCGGTCGGTTGGGCGATAGGAGGGAGGGAGGAAAGTGGAGAGCGGGTGCTCGCGTTATTGTTGTTTTTCAATTTTGATTTGATTTGAAACAGAGAAAGAGAGAGAAATGTTCCGGCCGCTTCGTGTCACCTCGCAGAGCGAAGGTGGACGAGCGTCAGTTTGGTGAAACGGTGCACAAAACAACGGTTTATGTCCATCAGGTGCGTGAACACCTCCTATATTTATGATGCAAAGGTTTCATCCGCCATGCATCTGTCCTGCAGTCTTATCCATCGTTTCACCGCACGGAGCTCCCTGCAGAGGTGATGAATGTGGGTTCACAAGGACGCGACAGCACACTGGAGGGTGGGAGCCACTTCAACTGCCCCGGCATGTGCGTGCATGCATGTGTGTGTTACGCCGGCAGTAACGCATGCAGTGTTACAAAGGTCAACGGTTGGGAGTGGGGAGGGGTCAAGCTGTGCAGCGTGGAACACAGACACTCCAAATGCACGGACACGGGGAAGAGAACTTGCTGTCGCACCTTTAATCTGCCGGCGGATCTTTGTGAGATCGGTCATCCATTTGAGGACTTTGGGGTTCGCTGCCTTGTCTCCATGAGAAGGCTGCAGAAAGAGGAGGAGAAGGAGGAGGAGGAGGAGGAGGAGGAGGAGCGGGATTCACAACAAACATTTAAAAACGGCAAACTCCGTCAGCCAGCCAGCGTCCATTCGCTTTCTACTCGTACCTTGTAGTTCCTTTCATTCTCAAATTGCTCTTCAAACTGCTTGATTTTCTTCTTCAGGTGCTGAAGTTTCTTGGTGAGCTGATGGGTCACTGAGTCGCCTCCTCTCATTGCCTCTTTGGAGCCGAACGACGCTCGCCGCGGCCTGCGGGGGCGGAGCATGCGTGAGGATCAAACCCACAAACGGAAACCAGCGGGGGGGAGAGGGAGGGAGGAATGGAGGGGGAGCACCGTACCTCTGCGCTTTGGTGGGGGAGGTGGCCTCCGCGTCCTGCTGCAGGAATCGCTGGGCGCCGTGCGCCCCGAAGTCGAGGAAGCGTCGCGCCGGCAGGGGAGGGTGGGAGCGGGAGGAGGAGGAGGAGGAGGCTCCCTGCCCTCCCTCCCCCACGTCCTCCTCGCCCTCCTCCTCCAGCAGCAGCAGGGGCGGGAGGGTGACCATGCGGCCGGCCAGCGGGGAGAGCTGGGCCTCCCCGCTCTCGCTGTCCTCCTGCCAGGATTTGAAAGCGGGGACGGGGTCTGGAGAGAAGGAGGACAGGGAGCAAAGCGAGGAGCGAATCAGACGTGGAGGAAGGAGGGAGAGAGAAGACGGACGCACTAATTCACGTAGATAAACACACGACAGAAAAGCTGCACGGGGCCGTTAAACCCCACGCTTTCCTCTCCGAGTGCCGCCGAGTCATCCTCTGTCAGGGGTCTGCTAACGAGATGAGTCACGGGGGGGAGGTAGGGGGGAGGAGAAGGGGGAGGCGAGGCGATAACAGGAGAGAAGCAAGAAAGGTGCCCCGATCAATCCGCCAGGGGAGCCTGTTGCAAAGAGGAAGATGAGAGGAAGTGAACGAGCCTCCTGCGTCAAACATCCGGATGGACGTCTGTGTGGAAAAGGGACGGGCGGATTGGTACACACCACACCACACGCACACACACATGCACGCACACACATGCATGCACGCACACGCACACACGCACACGCACGCACGCACACGCACGCACGCACACACACACACACACACGCACGCACACCAGCTGCTTGTGCAGCGCGGGAAAGGAAGGCCAATGGAAGAAGACGTCGTCTTACAGTAATATTCAAGGTTCTTTGCATAAATGACGATGAACAGGGAAATATGTTCATTGAAACAGATCCTGTAAATCAAGGCGAGAGGATGAAGGAAAGCACGCTGGCTGGTGGATGGGGAGACGTTAAACTACTCACCTTGGCCTTCTTTTTGCAGATGCATACATGAGAAGTCTATGGGAGGGACATGGGAGGGGGGTGACGCTGTTTGGATGGAAGGAGGACAAGGAGGAGGAAGAAGAGAAGGAGAAGGAAGACAGCAGAGACGAGCAGCAGTGAGGTCAATCATTCGTAACAGCGCTCAGACCTTCATTCAGTCACTGAACTTCTATCAGAGTGATACGCTTAAAAGACGACAAAATAGTTGAAATCGTAAAAACATTGTGTCTGTTAATCATAGCGGCCTGTTGCCCACCGGCAGCGATCATCTCTGCAACCACGTTGGATATTTGGATGTTTAAAGAAAGCAAAGCACACGAAGCCTGCTCTGCTGTGCGCACCAGCCACCGCGTCTCCTACCTTCCCATTGGCCGTCAGGGAAGAGTTGCAGACGGGGGGCGTGGCCAGATTTTGGTTGGCATGGCGACAGGTGGTTTCTGTTGGTCTTGCAGTTGTTGGCATTCTGATCACAGCGGCACGAGTCCGGATCCTGGAAAAGGAGCAAAAGAGAATTCACCTTATTTAAATAGAATAAAATGAACGAAGTCGGCCCACACACACACACATTAGTGCCACGTGGTGCAGTACTACGGCAGCGCTGCTACTTACACAGCTGACGGTGTCACTCGGAGTCTGCTCCATGTTGTCACAGGGTTGATTGTCCTGCCTGAGATCAGAGAAAAATATAAATGACTCTGACCGGAAGAGAAACAATTCCCTCCAAGTCAAACCGTCGGACCTCAGCAGAACAATTCAACGACGGGGAATTAGGATGTGACCAAACTCATTACTCATTAGGTGAGCGGAGGAGGAGTCAGGATCAATCAAAGCTGTGTTCATCCATGGTTTATCCTGCTTTAAGCACCTGGCGGTGTTGATGTTGTTCTCTGCGTCCAGGTCCATTCCAGAGGTCTCCTCCAGGACGTCGCCAGCGTCAAAGGAATCCTGCGGCGAAGCAGCAGCAGGAATTTATATTGCATTCGAGTTTCCAACGATTGGAAATTGCAGACTTTAGAGCAGAGAAATGATATAAACAGGTGCATTCTGACAATATCACCAAAAGTAAATAGCCACACTGTTCGTACCACAATGACACATTGTGTGTTTTCCTCTAAACCTTCAAAGTGAAAACTGCTGCATAAAAAGCACATGTTGCAGCTGTTATCATGTCGAGAGGGTAAATGGTGGGTTTTTGTAGTTTGGCCCGCAGTGATTCTCTGATTCTTAGCTCCTCTCTTTAGTCCCAGGAGACGTCTCCCTCCGTCCCCCCACATGCTCTGAACCACGTGTTTCACCACTTGAGCCCGAGCAGCAGCTCTTCTAACCGTGCTGATGAAACCAGACATTCAGGCTCAGCTGTGGGAAATATGCTGCCGGCCCACACAGCAACTGGCCGGCGGAGTATTGTCTGTTGTCTATTGAGGACATTTCCACTGTGTGTGTGTGTGTGTGTTTGGTGAGACACGGGAGGATTTTTTTTTCATGTGTTTATGTGCAGTACGGATTCAACGGTGCTTGTGTGCGTTTCCGCGTCGCCTACAAACCTGCGTGTCCGTCTGGCTTTGTTGCGTGAGCGGGGTCTCCCCTTCTGCGTCGCAGGGGCTGTCCTCTGGGTCAGATTGTTGCGCCTCGTCTCCATGACGACCCTGGTCTGCGGGCTCACTGGGACTCACCCTGCAGGACGAAGCAATGGGAGATGGAGATGAGCGGTAAAACGCTGTGACATGTTGTCTTGTCTGACCTCTGAACAGCTGCTCCCCCAAACATGTTTGCTAATTAACATCAGAGCTGTCAACATGTTTACCAGTAACCTGAGACCTTCGTACATAACGTCCACCAGAGGCGGTTCTTTAAAGCCGCCTCACGTCCTCGCCACCGCTGAGGAATCTGGGTAACGCACGTTCCCACCAGCAGGTGCACGCGGGGCGAAAAGTACAACACAACCTGTTTTGAGCAGCGTGAAAATGCTCTTAAACATGATACAGGTGTATTTAGGTCTGTGCGTGTGCCGTGTGAGCGTGTGAGCGTGTGCTGTGCGTGTGAGCGTGTGCCGTGTGAGCGTGTGCTGTGCGTGTGAGCGTGTGAGCGTGTGCCGTGGGGGGGGTGTTGCTGCGTGCGTCTGGACTCTCACCCCCGGCCGTCGTAGTTGGTGTCGACGGAGGTTTGCAGCTCAAAGAAGTGCTGCTCCACTGCGGCTCTGATGCTTCGCTGGATGATCCTGGAAAACACACAGAACATGCGGGCACAAGATTTAGATGCGTATTCACACCGTATTACTTATAATGTAATAACGAAAGTAGCATTTTGCTGCATCAGAAGACCATCGGGCTTCTTAACACCTTACATGAAGTTTTAAGTCCATGACGGAGACCCGAGTGGACATCACAGTGTCCTGTGTCCTCTGAGACAAGTTGAGTGAACCGAGCTTCCCACTGATACAATCTGCACAACATCAAAGCCGAAGGTTTTCTTGGGTTTACATAACGGCTTCGGATGAGATCCTGTCCTCAGGCTCTTCTGTTTATTCAGCAGCGGAGGCCAATAAAAATGTCCCCAAATGAAGTGTCCAATGTAAACCTCAGCTGAGGCCTGGATGTGGAGGCCTGCGCGCATCAGCTTATTCATTCATTCATTTATTAACAGCCATGAACACAAGCACAGCTCTAATACTACCAGGTGTCGAAAATACGAGGCGGATCTGAAATATCAAAAATGTGGCGAGAAATAAGTGCAAGAAAATGATAAAATATAAATAAATTAAACATGAGAAAAACCAACAGTCTTACTACCAACATTTATTTATATACTGCATATTTATTTAAAAACTGCAATCAGCGTTATAACAAAAAAATATATAAATGTACAAAATTATATTTAATTTCGCTGACGCTTTTATCGTCTTTAACAGACGTTACAGTTAAGTAACTTTGGGATGAACTTGAATCCCTTCATGAGATTCATTGAGGTTTTATTGTCTCCAGTTATACTGAATCCAGCGAGCGGCGCATCGTTTGCCATTTAATAGACCTTTATTTTCCTCCCACCATCTCCTGCCTCGTTTAATGAATAGAAGCACTTCTGCTCATCGATTAACGGCTGGAGCTTCAAGTGTTCATCTCCATGAATGTGTGCATGTGGCAGCAAAATGAGAGCATGAATAACGAATCCAACATTGTGGGAGCCTGTTAATCCCTGAAATGGTTTCTTTTCCATTCAGCGATTTAACAAGTCCTTATTAAGGAAAAAATGAAGCCTGGTCGAGTAATGAAAGGATTAATAATGCTTAGACCATAAAGCAGGGGGGGGGGACCTGACGGCCTATAAAAGGCAGCGGCGGCGGCGGCCCCGCTCCGACCTCGGACACGTGACAGTCCATGCACACGCTCCGGAGGGGCGGTTTACCTCCACCACATGCGTGTGGTCATCACATGTTCACTGCGTGCTTCTCTCCGCACGTCCGCATCGCATCCGCTCTCCTGGATCTTTACTCAAATCAGGCCAACGTCATACCGAGTGTGCAGCACAAAGTTACACAGCGTTAAATGTGTTTGGGCTTCAAATCCGTTGCCATTTAAGGTAAAAGTGTTGCGCTGCTTGAGGATACGCACACACACACACACACACACACACACACACACACACACACACTCTCCTCGGGACTACAAGCCTCCAGCAGCGACTCGACCTCTGACCGCACAAAGTGCAGCTACGTCCACGCGGGCCCAGATAAAGGCCTCTCTGGCACACGCACACACGAGCCGTGGAAGTTTTTGCCGTTGACTAAATTGTGCGTCGATCCTCTCGTGCCTCCCGACAGTACTCGAGCTTTCAGGCCTGGCGTTAGCGCTGTGACGGTGTCACTGTTACGCAGTGAAGAGGCCTGACGGTCATGTGACGCTCGTGTCCTTGAGGCTCCACAGGTGCACGGTCACACATGATGTCCCGCTCTTCTTCTTCATCAGCTCCTGAGCAGGCGACCCTTTGATCCTGTTTACACGCCTCCATTTCCTCTCCATGCTGCATGTCAGTGTGCGCACGTGAAGAAGAGCCTATGTGCGTTACAGCGTGGGCATGAGGTGCTGCTGTGTGTGTGTGTGTGTGTGTGTGTGTGTGTGTGTACTTACTCTGCAGAGTCTGCAGGCAGGATGGATATGGAGGAGAGGTGGGAACTGTAGAGAAAAAGAAAAACACTGTTAGAACATCACAGACTCTTCGACCCCTTCAGCCTCAGACAGGAGACAAAACAGCAAAGAAGAACCACAACAACGACAGGTACATGTGAGCAGACTCACTGTGTGTGCGTGTGTGTGTGCGTGTGTGTGTGTGCGTCAAGTTAGACGTCAAGAGCTGAGTAATTAACAATAAGCATAATTTACATTTCTTGAGCCAAATGACAATCTCAACAGACGCACTAAACACACACGCAGAGACACACAGACCCACACACACACACACACACACACACACACGCACAGACAAACAAACAGACAACGTTCCCTCACTGGCGCCACTCTGGGTGGGCAGATTGTTATTTAGGCTGCGCTGCACCGCTGAGCCCTCCTCATCAGATAAAAGGGTGTGTGTGTCAAATCGTGTTCTGTTGCTCAATGTAAAGGAAGTGAGAGTGAGTGTGTGTGCGCGTGTGTGCGTGTGTTGCTTCTCGCCTTTCCGATGAACGCTGCTCAGTAGCTCCCCGTTAGGTCGGTCTTCACTAGGTCACTACGGGTTCCTTAAGACGTCCGTCTGCTTGTTTGTTTAGCAGAAGAGAACGGGTCGCTTCACGAGCAATGTCAGACTGCAGCTAAACGCCGAGTTGTTGATGCGAGATGAACAGCTGGATCTGCTATTTTATTTTACTATTCTTTTCCAAGGCCTCCGTTGTGCGTCTCCTGCAGAGCTTCACCTCATCCGACGAAACAACAACATCTCAGTCACTGCAGGTCAAATTAACAAAAGCAAATGTCGACAGCGTAACGTTGGGAAAGGGCTGATAAAGGGCGTCCTTCCATTATTTACAGCGATACTCTGGTGGCTCGATACAAGGGGGACAAAGCAGAGTGTGTGTGTGTGTGTGTGTGTGTTCGTAAGGTGAGTTTGAGGTTAGTTGTGATTCCACAGACGTGCTGTTGTCAGCAGGCCTGATTCTGTTCTCTCCTTCTTATTCTTACATCTGAGAAAAATCTAATTACAATGAGTAATTATTCCTTACATCAATTTACCAAATGTGTCGACCAGAAACAAGAGCAAGAATCCACTTCTGTAATTCACACTGACGGAGCAAAATCTCATCACCAATGTGAACAACGTCCAGCAGCGACCAGCAAACCTCCTCCAGCCTTCTTAGAGATATGATATATATACGTATGAATTAAAATGTCCTCTTGTCTTCACCCCCCCTTGTGGGAGAAATGCTGACTCGGCCTCTTGATATTGGAACTGCGTAACACAACCTCAGCTGTTGAGTAACGCCCGGCCTCCTTCCTCCTCCCCGTGTTATTTTTCATCTCTGCCCGGTAACAAAACAACGTCCCGAAGGCACCGACGAATCTCACATCCGAGATAAAAATATATTACCTCACTTAAAACGTTCCACTCATTCCTTCACAAGTTGATCCGTTAACGCAGCTTTCACCTTTTAACTTGTTAATTACTGAAACCCGCACGTCATTGATCGACCGCCTGATCGGTACGCCGTTTACCTCTGCAGCAGAATGTCACAGGCCATTGTTATCGACCAGCTGGTTTCTCTCCGTGCGATCGCTCCCTTCTGTTTGGATTCAGCCTGAAGGTTGCGTGTCACTTCCTCTTCAAGCAGACGCGTGCTGGAGGTTATTGGAGGGACGTCGGCACTTTCCTGTGTCTTCTGTCCCTTTGCCCGGCTTGTTCAGTCTGAACTCTCCTTCACACCCTCCTCTTCCTCTTCCTCCTCCTCCTCCTCCTCCTCCTCCTCGGCACCGGGTCGGGCTCTGGCTCCGCCTTCTGTCCAGCGGCTCGCTCATCCGCCTCGATCACCTTAAGGCGTCAGCGTCAGTGCGAGCAGCGGAGTTGGGGCATCATCTGGGGGGGCATTGTGTGGCTTCCCCTGAACCAGTGAGTGTGCGTCTGTGTGTGTGTGTGTGTGTGTGTGTGTGTGGTTGTCTCTGCCTGTAGAAGTGCTGCACTAAACATCCAGAGCTCTGCTCAAGTATATGAGCTTCTGATGTAACCAGGCAACAACCTCCCAGGAGGACCAATGAGACGGGACGGGCTGAAGTTGAGAGCCAATCGTAATGAAGGAAGGACTTCTGTGGGCCAGTCAGAGTCAGAAAGGGGAGGAGGTTTGACTTTTTCTGATCCACTCACAGGTGAACATGAATTCAGTAGTTATCACAGCCAGACCAGAGGGCACACGCACACACACACGCACACACACACACACACACACACACACACGCACACACGCGCACACGCACACGCACACACACACACACACACACACACACACACACACACACACACACACGCACACACACACACCTGCTCTAAGGGATACTCGGAGAAAGAGCACTGAGGCGAGAGGGAGGGGCTTTGTTTTAAGCTCATAGATGAACTTTAATATCCCTCACAGGAAATGGGTTTGGTCCACAATACAAACAAGCGCACAACACTCTAATGACAGAGGTTTGATCCCGCCCCTCCTGCACTGTCATTGGTGGATGGGACCAAAGCATTTTTCAACTCTCAGTGACCCCCCCCCCCCAAAAAAGCCAAACTTGCGCACTCATCGTCTGGCAAGTACTGCTACTAATACTCTGGACTCTGGTTACGACACGTTGGGGGATGTGGCCTCTTGTATCTACGCTGCGTGTGTGTGATACCGTGCAGCAACACACTGCACGTACGGTTTCCATCAGGACAAGACTTCAGATTAAAAACTAAGGAAGGATACCAAGCTTCAGATGAGGATACCACGCTTCAAGACTCCAGCGAGCACTCGAAGGGGCCGTTCATGGAAAGATCAGAAAAATAAACTAAGAGCACTTCGCTCCGACCGGGACAAGTCGAGTTGCTTTTTAAATTCCCTTCTCTGGATTCCCCAAATTCCTCAAGGAAATAAAGGATAACCGCTGTGCAACTTTGCTCGTTAATCATCAACGGTTTGCCGTTGAATTGTGGCTCCTGGGCCAAACTCTAATCCCAACATCCAGCGCTACGATACGCTACGGCGAGCGCTGCTATCCAGGTCTGTTGGTCTATCACATTACACATCGTGTCCTGCACACAATCTGGAAGAGGAGGACACAACGCGATACATGTAATCACATACAAGTCTTAAATGGACCAACATCAGCAAGCTGCGCCGTGGGAACAGGACTCAACTTACAGACGGTCCTACTTCAATGTGTCAGTAGTGTTACCAACACAAGAGGCTCAGCTATGAGACACACGACGCTCACGGACTGATGCTTTCACTTTTAAGACAAAAAAGTGAAAAATAAGACCTTAACAGTTTGGATGCATCGAAGCTTTTTTTACGCAAACGTCCCGCTGCCGTACGATTGGTGGCTCACTGAAAGCTCAACCAGACCACAAGGGAACCCGAGTTGGTGAATGTGAGTCCCACCTGTGTCCATCAGAAGCACCGGCCCCCCTTCACACGCAACAATGGCGGTCAAACCCTCCTCCTCCTCCTCCTCCTCCTCACCGGGACCAGGAGTGGATCCCTGTCTTCTGCCTGCCAGCATATTTCTGTGGCCTCATGAAAAATACTTTCCACAGAGAGGATATAAGCAGAGTAGAGGAGGGAATACCAGGGTTTATATACAATATGAGAGACATAGATCAGAAATGAGCACAGCTGTCAGCATGTGAGGTGTGTGTGTGTGTGTGTGTGTGTGTCAGCTGTCAGAGTCTATAAAGGGAGCACAGACTTCCCTGTCTGTCAAGAGCAAGACAAACAACGCAAGACAGACTTTCTCTCCGTCTCAGAGCCACACGACCAGCGGTGAGTCAGGGAACCGCTGATGCAACGCGTGAAACAGCGAGTCTCCGGGTGAACAGTGAACTCGGGCCGGGCCTACGGTACCGTGCAGCGCTGCTGGAGGATGAATCAAGGCTCTGCAGATGCAAGACGAGGCAACGACTCATTCTCCGTTAAAAGAGCTTTTAAAAGAACCACAAACCCAACCTTAAAATTCACAAGGGTGCTGGTCTTTCATATGAGCTTTCATTTTTCAGAAACTATTTGAATATTTTAACAAAGACATTTTCACCCTTGAGATTTCCATCAGTAATCCATCAGCAGGTATTGAGCACTGAGCTCGAGCTCTGCTGTGATTGTAGGTCAGATGAGCAAACAGAAGTCCGTTCAGCAGCTTAAGCGTCGTAGACGCCACGTGCAGCTCCATAAAAGTGCAGCTGTGTGATGAAACAGAAAAGGCTGCATGTACCCCCCCCCCCCTCCTCCCCTTTGAGTACCAATGCACAACAGCTGCCACCTACAGCAAACACACACACACACCCCCACGGGGGGGGGGGGGGGTCCTGTGGTGTTAGGTACTAAACCACTATCGAGCGCTGCAGACATTCTGCAGCAGCCGGACCTCCATGACCTGATAACATTACACACGTTGCTCAACTTTGGGGCTTTTTCAAAAGTAAATGTCGTATTTATCCAGAAACCTCAGCGATACAAGCGTGGTTTGTGCGTTCGTCTCCGAGTCACAGGGAGGGGCATATGTGCTGTGTATGTGGATCATGGATTATTGTCTGTAATCATCTTAAAGGCTAGTGGGACAAGCAGCACGGCCCTGAAACGCACACACACGCACACACAGACACGCACAGAGGCGGAGCCCAGTGAGTGTTGATTTACGTTGATTTACGGTCCTGCTGTGATCTGTGTCTAACAGGGAGCCGGCACATGTTGTCACAAACGTCTTGGTTCAAACGACGGTAGCCGGTATGTTTGGCGGGGTTGAAAACAGAAAATGAACCCGTCTGTGTAAAGAGCATTGAATCCAGCAGAACATCTGCCCTCCAATGATTATGGCTGATCTAAGTGATAAAAGTAGCATCTTTCACAACCTTTTGAAGAACCCTGCTGCTGCTCTGCGGACTCACTGACCTGCTGTCACTTCCTTTGTGGTCTGTAGTGACTTGAGTTAAATAGTTTTGAACGTGTCGATGTAACCACGCGCCTGGCTTCCTGTAATCACTTTAAAAGGATGGATGACTCCTCTCAGCCTCACCTGGCGGCGGCGGCGTCGTCGGTGAGCGTGTGTTGTGGTGAGTCGGGGGAGGAGGAGGCGGGACCCTCCTCTCCGTCCTGAGGCAGCTCTTCACATTCGGTCTCGCACTTCTCGTCGTCCAACAGCTCTGTGATCTGAGGACGGAGGCACGCAGGTTATTAAAACACAAATAACAACGTCTTTGGGCAGTAGTTTGTTCATGCTGAACAGTTTATTTCCATACTCATTCTTAATATCGCCATTTTACTTCTTGATCTATTTGAAAAAGTCGACAGCAACATATTCTTTCTAGAAATGAACTACTTTTCCTCTTTAAAAGTGAACAGGAGGAAGATCGAGGAGCAAACGCGGCGCAGAGACACTTTCTTCTCTCTTCCTTCCTCTGCCTCCCTCCTTCACTCCTCTCGACAGCAAGCCCATCTGCTGCTGTCACTGTGCCGTTGCTACGGCGACACCCCCGTTCCTGCAGCTCCGATTGGCTGTGGGGGAATCATCGTCACATCGTGCAGATTATTGCAGGCGGCACAGGAAGGCGGTTAGAAGAAGTCCTGCTCTACACGCGGCTTCGCTCGCGTCATCCTCCGGTCAGCAGCGCTTCTCACACTGAAGTGAGCGAGTCACAATGAGTTGAATGTTAACAAAGTCGTATGAAAAGCTGAGGAATAATGACGCAACGCCTTCTGTGACTGCAGACTTGAGCTTCACTGCGACATTTAGTTCCAACCAGTTGGGAACGTTAACTCATCGCTGAGTGGTAATCCATTAGTCCGACACACCGAGAACCCGTCTGATGTGTTGAGTGAAATGCTTCAATTAGTTACATTTTGAGTTTCAACTATTCATGATTTAAATGCAGATATCTTTCGTCTGGCCAATCTAATTTATATATGTGTATATATATATATATTACACACACCAATGTATTATACAACCATAGCTGGTTCAACTCATATAAATGAAGAAATATTAATATAAATATTATGTTTATCAATTATTTAAACTGAGGGAGGGATGATTATCTCAGTGACATTAAGAGAATCAAATAGTGTAAGAAAAAGTGTTTTCTTCTTTTCATCAAGAGCATATTCCATCACAGCCGTGTCCTTGTGTTATGCAAAACCTGAAATATTGCGGTCCCTTTGTATGAGATCATTAACCTTAATAAATAACGGAACTTGGATGTATAACTGTGGATGCAACTCAGGCGCTGCTGAGTCACGTATCAAAGAGCCTCTGAGGAGATGGAAACTCCTCAGTAATGGAAGCGAGGAGTTGAATCTCCTGTTGGGAGTTATCATTCATATGCTGGAAATATCCTCCTCTTATTAAAGCCTCACAAATACGAGTTTCAAACAGTGTATTTCAGTAGAAGAATACATCTCTGTTTGGTGAACGTGGGCGTTGGAACGAAAGGTCTTGGCTTGCGCCCCGGTCCAGTTTCAGGATGGAGAATGAAGACAAACAACAATCGCAGTGACACAGAACAATGGCTGCTGCCTGGAGCTGACATTTCAGGTCCAAAAATGTCTCAAAAGGACCTTTTGTACCTCCCCTACATTCTGATGGTAGTCTGGTAAATTCCAAATGAGTCAAGGCATTGTAATCAAAAATACACACCGAAAAAATCCCTCGCCTGTTCATTTAGTTTCATCCTGTTGATTTGAAAATGTCACATGACGGGTGCTTTTTCCCTTCATTCTTTAATGCAATAGTTGCTAGTTTCATGAGTCGCAGCAACATCCAGGAGATCTGAATCTCTAAGTGATAAATAAATGAAATAAATGATAAACACAAAGATGAAATAATCCTAACGTTCGTTTCCTTGCATCGGCCCCACAGGAGAGAAGCTCAGTGGGACCTTTCCCTCATCTTTGAACCCAGCTGATGGACAGAGTCACATGTTCTGCAGTCACTGGAAACACGTTAATAGAATGGCTCCGCGTGTGTGTGACTGTTATATGTTCAGACCTACGTGCTGCTGAAGAGCAGGACGACCTCGGCTGTGGGACATTGCTGCATTTCATGTCCCCGGTGCACAGCTGTTCCACCTCTGGGACATCAGCTGCGGTGGCATGTGATGGTCACACTAACAGACCTGCAGACACAGGCCTCTTAGAGCCTGATGCTCTTCACCGTTTATCCGCTTTAACTCTTTAACTCTTTACAGTATGAGGAGCGACGTCTTCTCACACGTCTTCAAACTGGGTTTTTCTGGACGTTCAAAGGACGGCTCATGCAGCATGAGGGAGGATTGCAAACAGAGGTGCTGTCCCTTGCTTATGGTTGTCTATAAAAAAAATCTCTCTTTGATGATTGAAAGAGGAAACAATGCGGCTGTGGTTGATGAACCTTTTGAGCCTCGTGGGCTTTGGATTCGCTACGTCAGGGCTGACACTCCCTACTTAGTCCAGATACACACAAAGATTCTCTTCCATCCGTGAATCAGAAAAACACACCCAGCGGGATCGCCATAGCAACGTCCGGTCCTCGCCAGCAACACAAAGAAGATGGATGCCAAAGTTCTGTCCCTTTCTACCCTTCTCTCACTTTCTTAAATTAAGCATTACCCATTATTTAGGTTTTTATCCTAATTGTTCAAGCTAACGTGAGGCGTTTTGAGCTCACTGATTAGTCTGGAAGCAGTTGCGTCTCTTGTGTGAACGCAGTTGTGTGTGTGTGTGTGTTGTGCAGAGGCTGGAGGCTGGAGGTGTGAGCTGCATGGTTACATCATCAACAGCTTCTTCTCTCTCTGCACTCTCGCACAGATGTCTCCCCCATCTTCCTGGACTTCTTTCCTCCCGCTTTCTCTCTTAACCACACATTCATTCTGCCCTCTGTGTTGTTACACAAGACACACGGATCAGTGCCCAGATGATTTCCTCTCTTTCACTGAGCCGGCTGCTCGTTCTTTCGCTGCTGATTTTCTCTTTATCCTCATTCATCTGAATTTGAACAATACAAATTCAAACAGCTGCAGGAAAGACTGTCTACTATTTAGTTCCTCTCAATCCAGTTACTGCTCTCCTGCAAGCCAGCCAGCTTGTTTTCTGCAATTAGGGAATGTGGATGCGACAGATGGGGCCTCCAACGCGCCGCCATGACGAGGCGAGCAAAGCGTTTCCTGCGACAGTGCGGATTTGTGAGTTTTGAATACATTAAAATACTCAATTGCGAAGAAACAAAAAGAGGGGGGAGGTGCGGGGGGAGACGGCAGTTGAGTGTAGCTGAAAAGGGTGAGTTACTACAGAATCTAGATGCTGCAGTTGCCCTCTATGTCACAGTGACCGGTTGTAGCCTTTAACTTTAACATTTAAATATGATCTGTACATTGAAGAGTTAAACATGAGATTACAATCCAAAGCAATTATTGTCTTTTTTGTGCACGTTGTCATGCAATAACACAATGTGATCAAGCCCCTGTGAAGTGAAATGAAATGTTATTCTTTCTGGCTCAGCAGACCCGGCGACGTGTTGCCGGGCAACGGGGGAAATAACCCTGGGTCCGTTTAGTCGGCCCGTCACGTTTCCTGGTGTTCCATGTGGATGCGAGAAGTTCAACACGTCAAACGACACGTCAAACAACATGTGTACACCTCAGCATTTATTCAACAGGTCAGTGGTGTGTGTGTGTGTGTGTGTGTGTGTGTGAGAGATGGAGTGGGCCTCTTCTACAGTCTTATGAAACTATTTCCTTGATGGAAGAACTGGGTTCAGAGATTCTATGTACTGAGGAAGTGATGGCTCACTGTGGTTTGTGTCACTGGAGGAGATTTTAGAAGATAAGATGAAGTCATTTGATCCCAAAGTGTTTCCTGTTGTGGCCTGGTTGCCTAAGATTGTATTATAAATTATAAAACACAAACCTCCACCCAAGATTCATGAGCATATAAGGAAAGGGAACATCGTTTTTTCTTGATTTGTAATGATATTTTATTTGTGATCATTCAAATGGAAGACAGTAAATCCGCTGTACGTCGATAAACAATAATGCTGCATTTGCATTACAGAAGTTTGAGAAGATCTAGAAGTTTTTATAATGAATCAAGCAGGATGAACACGCAGGTGAATGTATGAATCAAATCATAACAATGTAGAATCTTCCCTGACAAATTGGAAAAGAATATACTTTAAAAAAAAGAATGACTTCATGTTCTCCAATGTTAAAAGGCTCAGTGGTGAGAGTGAAACAGCACCATAAGTCCTTAATGTGGGCTAGACGGGCATTAAGCAATGGCACAATTATTCAAAATATGCTGTCGTTTACGCTTCACGGCGTTTATGAGATTCCCTCCCGACACCAGAAGAGTTAAAAGCCACATTCAGCGCGTCGCTAAAGAAGACGGAAAATTAACGTTTGATGCGTTTTGTAATTGGTTAATTTCTCAGGGATGTGAATTCATGAATCAACAGCTATTATCTTAATAATCATAATGTTTGGTTGATTCTTTATTTTCTACTGAAATGTATTGCGATTTCCTAATCTATATTCTGACTGTAGGAGTGCCCAGCCAAAATAGATCAAATATACTTTGTATTATCTAGGAGGGGAAACTAGTAGGAGACGAGGAGATGAGTAGGCCTGAGACCAAGTAAGGAATAAAGAATTCCAACCGCTCTGTGACCTCTAAATGTGTTGTAAGCATAACACAAAGTAGACAGTGTGCCATATTTACCATGTTGGGACATGGGACATTCGGGGGACGGGCGGTACCTGTTCGTTGATGGAGCTGTAGTCGTTGGTGGTGGAGACGTCATCTTCCTCGGAGTCAAACAGGCCCTCCTGATTGTCCAACAGCTCCGCCAGCACTCTGCTGACAGACTCCTGGTCCCGAAGGTCCTCTCCTTCGGTTGACAAACTGCAATCACAAGACCAATGGGAGGTTAACTAACCACAAGAAGTGAATGCATGCACGTGTAAGTGCCTCCGTGTTTATCTTTGTCCGGGTCAATGTGCAAAGCATGCACATGTTTGTGCAGCTCAAACTATTTTTGCCAAACAAATGATGTAGATCATTGAGGCCGTTATCATCTTACTGGAAGATGTCGGGCCCGAAGACAGCGGCCAGCGTCCCGATGTCCCAGCTGTCCTGCTGGAGGGAGGCCACGCTGGCCAGGAAGCGGCACAGGAAGCGCAGCAGGCCGTAGTTGAGCTGGGGAAGCTGCTGCAGCAGGTACTTCAGGTTTCTACACAGATCTTCTTCATTGCTGTAATCTGCAGGTGGTTAAAATGATGAACACGGGTTGTGAGTGCTGCACTCAAAGCTGCCAAACGCTCCTTTTCATGAAGTGGAAGGAATTATGGGATATCAATTCTTTTATGTTCATGCACGGTTGACCTCAAATATTCTTCACTAAAGAAAACGTGCAGCCACAAACAAACTAAATGAGGGGAGAAGTTAGGTGAAACAGGCCTTAGTGGTGTTGTAATGCTACGATAGTATACATGACATTCTGCTGTATTATGCATGACAGCCACAGGAACAAGCATCATCATGAAAAATGGGATTACAATAGATTATCTGTGATAAAAACAGAGGCCAGGCAAAAGGGAGGGACAGAACGGTGCAAGAGGGAGAGTTATGAAAGTGACCACATATTGACAACATACAGCATGAAAGATGAAGCATGACATCATTTCTATAGACACAGTGACATGTATGGATGGGTTCACACACCTTGGTGAAGCTGTAGAATGTGTCCTTGTATGGCCGTCGGGATCACCGGCTCAGGAAGCTCCTGCAGGAAGAGACGCAGCAGGCTGACCGCCGACGCCAGGTCCGCCTCCTTCTCTAGCTCCACCTCCTCGCCGCTGTCGTAGCGCCGCCGCAGCCAATCCACGCGCTCTGCGTTGCCGTTCACCAGGAAGAGCCCCTCCAGGTCCAGAAGACCTGAACACACGTGACAGACAAACTCATTACAGCATTTTCCAATTATTTGATCTTATTTCCCTGGTTTGTTTAATGAGTCCGGGTCCTTTTTTATTTGTTTTTGGAAATCTTCCTACATAATCATACTCAAATTTAATTGGGTTTTTAAAAGGCCATTTCATTGCATTGAGAGATGACTAGATGGGAAACGCAACGCTACACCGTCAACAAGCCACCTGCATTCATGATTTATATGGTGGACTCTTTTCTTCTGTATTTACATGTTCTATAGTAATGTTATAAAAACTCCCCATGTGCCTCTCGTCTAGTTCAAGTGACAACAACAACAACCAGTAACCAGCTACTTGTACAGATGGTGGGGTCATGGGATACTTCTGAGCTTTGGACCCGATGATAATAAATAACTCACATGTTATTTAATGGGCAACTGAAAAGTGAACCGGTGACTTATTTGGTCTACAAATAGAGGAGATGGTTGAACTGAATCAGTATGAAAAGAAATAGACCTCTGACTACAAAAGTGCAACCCAGCTCCAGCAGCCCTGCCATCATGTCTTTTATCCGTTGCACCGTTTGGCATCCGTTCACCTCGTTACGTTCTGTTCGAGTGGAGGAGCGTGGATAGAGTGACTCAGCGGTCAAAGGCAAACAACAGCTCGATCTTCAGAGTTCAGAGATGCGCGTGACTTTACTAGACTGAAGAACCAGGAACACGCTGGATGCAAATCCCACTGGCTGAGTGACTCTAATTAATGCACCAGCAGAGGATTAAAGCCTTATTACACAACCTCGTGTGGTTGAGCAGGTCGTAAAGAAAGAAATGTACCAACTGGCTTCACAGGTTTTTACGTCATGGGAGACTAAACCCTCTTTTTTTTACTTGGTCCCTGTAGACGTTTTTGACCTCCAGGCTTAAATGATACGGAGATACAACAAGTCCTGGAGCCTTCAAATGGCTGCTACGGTGGGACACCAAGTCAATCCAGTCTACAAGTGAAAGGTTGACCTGAGATGACGAGATTTAGCGAAACCCGTTGTGAGGGACACACTCGGTATCTCCAGGGTTCACGCCAATCGCACAAACAGGATAGACCGGTCAGGTGGGCTGGGAGGGGCTTAACGGCTTATGCAACACAAGACTGGTACTGATGGAGCTATCGCCAGCTAAATGCTGACACATTTAGGTTTTGGTTTAAAACTTAATTTTCGTGCCAACCAGCTCCATCGAAGCCGGCGACATAAGACTGAAGCTCCTGCTCCGCGAGGCTTGAAGGAAAATGTCCCAGGGGGGCGCGGGCGGGAAAGGTCCCGGGACAATATGGAGGTAGCTGCCTCTCCTCAGCGTTAAGCTGCTCCGTTCCACCGGCGGCCTGGAGACGAGTGTTATGCAATGAAGCAGGAAGTGGACCGGGGCGCTCAGAGGTCATCTTATCACAAACTGGTTGACAGATTTCCGTTTATCGCGAAGCGGGTCAGGGCGGTTAGACGTAACCGAGCAATCAGAAGTATCAGAAGTGTGCACTTTGAACCGAAAACCGACAACAACTGCGGCATTCATGTATTCGTGTTAATCAAGTCCCTTTGGTTGTGCATTTTCTGTTAAATTGCCTTTTACTCTCAGAAGAGCTGCTGTCGCTAAAGGGGCTTTAATCAAAATGCAAAAAGAGCCGTTGAGCGAGACACTGAACTTCAAATTGCTCCCAATATTCAAAATAGGTTAAATGCAGAGATCTCATTTCAATGGGTGAGCCGTCAAATTCTATGTGACACACTTTCTTCCTTCTAAAAGCAAAAACTGTTTTTTTGATCATTTTTAAAAGGGAAGAAGCAATTAGATAAAGATCTCTCGTCCAAATGAAAAGCAGTGTTTTATTGCGCACAATGCTTTTTTGTCCAGTTTCCAACTAATGCGTCACCAAACATGGGGGTGTGTAATACTCAAAGAAAGATATCATTCTGCTAGTTTATTGCTTTGTGTCATCAGCATTGGTTAATATTTCAGGCTGGTGAATATCAAGTTTGATTAAAACGAGTGATATAAAATGGTGTGAAACCAACCGAACAAATGAGCGAGTCTGTCCGCCACTCACCGCGCTCCTCGATGTAGTCCACGATGTGCTTCACGAGTGCAGGAACCTCGTGGCCACTGATGGCCTGCGTGCGCGTCACCTCCTCCAGAGGAACGCCAAAAACACGCCTGTTGCTGGCTGAGCTCCCGCCCCCATTGCCTGGCAACGGAGACACGCTCTTCCTCATGGCCGCCGCCTCCTCCTCCTCACCACAGCCCCGCCAAGACCTCACGTCTGACAAAGAGTCAGAAAACGAAGGGTTGATTAAAACTCAATTACATAAGTTTTAGCTAAATGACTCCCTGCATTTGAGGAAGTGTGGCTGCTGTCGGATGGGTACAAGGATCCCAACGAGAGGCAATATAATAATACCCCTGAATACGGGATATGGAGACTATCAAAGTCCTTACAAATATTTACTCCCAAAGAAAAGGTTTCAAATTACAGTAAAGGTTACACTTTGTTATGTAATCTCTTGGAGGTCATTATTTAAATTAGATTCCGTCCCTGCAGCCTGAGCCGGACGACGGGATGGAAATCAATGCAAAGCCAGCGAGAATGTGCAAAAACTATTTCTGCTCAAAGTTGGACTGAGAAATGTGAATCGGAGAGCAGTCTGCTCACCGGGAGAGCAAGAACATTATTAAATGACAGTGTGAAGATGTGCTGCTCTACAGCTGATAAACGTGATGCATTATAACAAAACAAGGTTTTAAAATAATCACACAAGAACCGATGTGCCGAGTCGGGTGACGCCCCTTCAGATTGGGCCAACAGAGGGGGAATACTCCGCTAAGACAAGCCATCCATTGTTTTGAAGTGATGTGGTCCTTGCTCTGTGTGCGTGTGTGTGTGTGTGTGTGTGTGCGTAAGTGTGTGTGCGTGCGTGCCTGCCAGTGTGAACTCACCGTGAAGCAGTGAAAGTGTGTCCTGTCTGCTCTTCCCTTAGCCAGTGAACCACCAAACCATCTATGGCTGCTTCAGGTTGTGGCAGAAAATGAGCCGGTAGTTCCTCATTGACGGACCGCTAATCCCTCTTGCAGGATTTCCTTCTAGCTACAGAGACACAGAGAGAGAGAGACAGACACAGAGAGAGAGAGGAGTCAGGAACAGAAGCGATAATGGCACAAGGAAAAGGCAGAAAACAAAGGGTGGAGAAAGAGATGGAACTTGTTGAGCAACAATCCTTGGTATGTTCACATATCCACAGCTGTTGGATGTCAACAGCTGAAGTCAGGTGTTTGTTTGCGTCAAACAACAAGAGACGCATATTACATTCGCAGAGTATCACTCAGATCTCATCGCCTCTGTGCAACATTTTTACATCACGTCCCCTTTCATTTCTCCTCGTTTCGTTTCTTTGTTGCCGTTCGTCTTTCGTCTTTTATCTCACATTCCTACCGAAAGGCTCGAGATGTCTTGATTAAAGCGACAGCGCTTAGAGAGTCGTGCCGCTGTGTCCTGCGTGTCCACACATGCCCGAGGACATGGGAGGAAACCGCCACCTTGGATCTGTGCAGCTCAGCTGAGCACCTGTTGATTGCTGTCACTTGTGTGTGTGTGTCTGAAAGGCGAGTTGTGTTTGAGGGATTGCCTCCACACGGCTCACACTGTGGCAGTGAACAGTGCCAACAGTGCAAAGCCTCACTGGCATTTGCTTATTGTAATATTTCCCTACTCTATTCCGTCCCAATGGGTTTCATGCTTCAGAAAATAGTGCTCGACATCTTTACGGTGCCATCAGTTGTTTTCCGCTATATTGATGGGTCTTTTTCTAACGTAACCCAAAGAAAGATAAATGCGTGCGCGTTGAGAATATATGCCAGATGGGATTAAAGGGTACATGAGTGTGTCTGACTCAGCCGGTCTTTTGGGGAATGTGGCTGTGCAATACATTTTAAAAACACACAATTCAGCCTCTGAGTGTCAAAAAGACAGAAATATTCAGAAGATGAAGAAAGAGAAACCTCGTTAGCACATCCCTCTCGTTCTATACTGCATGTGTATCTTAACATCGGCGTATACAGTAGATGCCGCAGAGACATCTGTAACGGTCAACTGATGCCAGCTATCAATAAAATCAATAAATAAAATGATTTGGTTTCATGCTCTGTGCCATCGTACAGGAGGTGAAAATGAAAAGCACGAAGGATATTTGCTAAATGCTTTAATTTATTGAAAATAAAATCCTGTGCCATGTTCCAAATATTTGAGCCAAATCATAAATCAACATGTTTGGTCGATACGAAAATGACTGACTGATACTAAAATTGACTTTTAACATTTTTGGTTAATAAACAACCTAAATCTTGTCATGACCTTTGAAGTACACCATGTCTGTGTTACTGCCGCTGGTGAGACACCAAAGGCTTTTTAGAAATGTTTTACATCCTATTCGTTGCTGCTCATTAAAAGCCCCTTTTGTAACACATCCGCGAGCACAAGTACAAGGTCACCTATAAACACCAAGCGTTGTGTTTCTTGATATGGAAGTGAAATCATTCCCTTTTCTTTTGCCCCGAGGCGCCTGAAGAACCAGGAGCTTTTTTTGGGTGGAACCAAAACGTTTCACTTCCACCAGGTAGAAACCTCACAGCGTGTCCCTCCCACCGACATGGGGGATTTGTTTTACCTCTTCTTCCCCTGCGTCTCACAGCGGTCAGTCTCTCCAGTGAATCCACTGTTCTTGTGTTTATTGTGTGAGGTTATTAGACGGGGGTGGGGGGGGGGGGGTTTTCAGGGGTCTTACACGCTTGCACATATAGATTGCCGAGTCACCTGAAGGGATCCTTCAGCCCCTTTTTATCCACAAAACAAAGTGCGCTAGACCCGCTAGGTCCTAAGCCTCTTTAAAAGACGAGAAATATAATCTTCTGTTGGGTCAGAGCCCGTACTGCTGAACCCAAAAGAACCACCACCAATAACCATCAATGAATAGCACCGTGCCGCAGCGCACACACACCTCTTAAGCCAGGACGGTCCCGTTGCTGCCGGCCTGAGACACACCAGGACAATGACCGTCACTGGTTACGCACCAGTCGGCCGTGAAAAACGGACCCTAAAAGGGACTTTGGCGAGTCACGGATTGGTCTAGAAAAGCTCTGTCTGTCTGGCTGTGGTCTTAATCCCGGGTATCCTGCTCAACAACGATGCCCATTGTTAGGGGGGAATCGGAGAGAGTTAAGGCGGTGCACTCAGAGAGAGAGAAACGTTCAATTAATAAAGTAAAAATCCACCCTCATGTTACTATAAACTGCAATGCATGGTTTGGAAATCTGAAGATCCTCGTCAAAGCTTGTTGTCTCACCGGAAACCTTTCATTTTGTATTTACATACATCTATTACAACTATACAACTATTCTGCAAAAAAGGTTTTCATTTGCAGTCGATGTAAATAAAACCAGCTGTAGGCTACTGAACAGGAAGTACAACCAAATCCTCGTTAAAAGGAGTTAAAGGTCTAAAAGTGGACAACTCTGTGGTATCGACCAGTCAGTCACAACGAAGTCCCGCCCTAAAGCATACAGTGCCAATGGGAGCATCCTTTAATAAATAAATAAATATCATGCAAACTCATGCTTACCTATTATAAAAATGTGTAATAACTCAAGTGAGAAGTAGGAATGGAGAGATATCTCTTTTCAGAGCATCTCGGCCAGGAAGTCAAAGTGTGTCTTTGCTTTCATTTCAGAACGACTCGACCTCTGACCTCATTCTGTGCCCAGCAACCAGGGAGAGGCTGAAGGCCCGGTGTGTCTGTCTTTGTCTCCGTGTTGGGTTATTCGATCGATCATTCACGCATACATCCCATGACCTTGACACCTGGCTTTACTTCCTGTTAGTCACCTCGTACATTACAAACAGTACACGCCTTAAAACCACATGAGCACCGACACAAGACCGGCGATGGAATGAAAACGGAAGTCCGGACATGGCCGGTAGGTGCTCCGGGGAAACAAGTGGCTCTCTGTGCTGCAGGCTGGGAGCGCCGGTCACAGGCGTACAGGCGTGTGAGGTTTTATGACTTATTGAGTGTAAACAACTTTGTTTTCTGTCTTTTTTTCTGCGGCTTCGTCTTGCCAATGGTCCCTGTAGTGGGTTTATTCTTAAGTATGGTTATAAGCGCCAGGTGAGGTTTTGGTTGCATTCACAACACAGAGGTCTTGACACTCTCTCTTTGACCCTTTGTTTATAAAATGTGTGTGAGAAGTGTTTCAGTGCGACGTGAACCACAGTGGAACCACAGCCACTGAGAAAACGACAGCAATCTCGTATTGATTTAGCATCGACCCAAATAACCTCACTCGCTTGATGGCAAGTTCCAGACCGCTGCTCACTGGCATACCAGTAAGCCACAAAATAAAAATAAACGGTTCCACCCCATCTGTTGTCTTTACACGGCGCACACGCCGGACAGCTCCGCGAAAGCAGCGGCGGCGCAAAGAGGAAGCGAGACAGCGACGGATCAATGAGGAAATCCCGAGCCGGTAGTTAAATATTGTTGCATAAACGGTCTTCGCTTGTTTATCCTCGGGACTGAATGGGACGCGATTAAACACAGAGCGAGCCGCTCAGGCAGGACAGTCCGCGTCCTGTCAGATGCATCTGTGCAAGTAATGTAGCCAAACAGCAGCTGTGAGAGCGCTCTGACGAACGGGACGACGGAGGAGCTTTCGAGCGGCGACCAAGCAGGCTGGTTGTTTCCACACGCAGCAGGAAGTGATGGGCCGGGTGTATTCTTTCTAGCAACGTTCTGCTTGTTTCAATATGTTGGATTTTTATGACTTACATCAGAAGCCCTCGCAGCTCTTCAGGCCGGCTGTTCCAAATCGGGGGGGGGGCGCGCACACACAGCCACGGTAATAATAAAACAGAAGAAGAAAAAGGCGAAAGCGACACGAAAACTTGACGCGCGTTGTGTTGGAACACAGGCTACAAACACTATAGAAGCTCTAGAAGCATGTGAGCCAGGGTCATGTGATCCGTCGGGTTGAGGATGTGCAGGTTACACTTCCTCCTCCCACTCACGGGCCGACGAAGCAGGGAAACAAACATGCAAAGTATTTAGAAAACGATAGAAATCTCACAGAAAAAACACTTTTCACTTCACTACTGCGGATGTTTGTGGTGAAAATAATTCTGTGTTTAATTCATCTCGAGCGGTGATTTCGTATATATCCTACAGAGATGGGGGAGGCCATTTAACTGAACCCGCGAAGTAAACAGTAGATTACTGAATAGAATCCAATATTTCAATATTTTTGCAAAAAAGCCGATTTAACATATTAGCTACCAACCAAAGCTCTCCCTCTCCTTTTGTAGAATTGGCTCTCCTGGGTGACGCACAGACTCAGAATTTAAGCTCAGGTCATTTAGAAGACGAGACTGGGTTGGTGAAGCTCCCGACCTGTCGTCGGGGATACATGACTGTATTTCCAGTCATGTGACTTGCGGTCTCTCCCTTCGCTTGACACATTCAGCAGATGCCGGACGTTTACACGAGTGCCCTTGAAGCAGATTACTTTGCTGCGCACAGGATTCCTCCGTCTGCCTCAGGCCTTCGTTTAATAAAGTATATCGCTCAAAACTACAAGAAGGATAAAGACTATGCGCTTCTGTCCCATGTCTAAAGTTAAATGTAGAGTTTGTATCAACAAAAGCCCCTTTCATTACCTTCTGACAAAGAGGGGGGATTAAAGTGTTAAAAAACAATTGATGGAAAAAATGAGCAGATGGTAACATTTGTTTTGGGTAATAAAATTAATAGAATAACTCAATTGAGAATCTCGTAAAGTCAATATTTCCCAAAAGTAGTGACTTGACAAAGACCTAATAAGACCAGATATAATAAAGGGAACAATAGTAGTTACAGCTTCACCAGCTGATAAATCTCTTACATCTTCACAACATCAACGATCAATGAGCCAATTCTTCTCAGATTAAAAGGACGCATTCCAGTATTTGCAAAAACGAGAACAACTCCGGGACGCCACGGGGCAGTAAAGTGTCTGTGTGGGGCTGATGTTGTTTGGGAAAGATCGCATGAATGTAGGACTGTCCTTCACGGTAGAAGCCCATGTTATTTCAGCTGCCTAATGGACTCCGTCCATTTACACCATCTTTGGGTCAGGTCAGTGCAACATGGCGGGGGATGAGATATCTCTTTTCCTCCGTCTCTGTACTTCCACTGCTTTGCTTACCCCTCGGCATTTTAGTCACCCGATCATTGTGTTCACTCTACTTTATTCTTCCAAATAGTTAAAGGCTGAATTGTAAAATAGTTAATTGCATTTTGAAACAGAAGACGGTGACATTAAGAAACCTACTTTCATGCCATGCAGACGGATTAAATCTGGCAAATGTCCGGCAGTGCGGGTGAAGCTTTAAAAGAGGGATTTGGATCACACTTGGAACAGCCACGGATCCCACGCTGCAGGCTGCTGTGTGGTTATGACACTGCTGTGCGTGTTTTCCCTCCATATAAAAACTATGGGTCGGCTTACGTACAGAGTCCCGTCTCACACGGCAGGAGGTTGGAGAGTTTTGACACCGCTGGTATGCACATACGTGACACCCATCACATAAAAGGCTGCAGGTTCAGCTACGCTACACCTGATGAGGATAAATGCTAATCCTAGCACATGCACACAGACAGTGAGGGAGACCGTTGCCAGTGCAAAACACAAAACACTGCAGATTGAATGATTGGTCAGTCGACCATATATATATATATAAAATCAGTCTTTTTATCCGTTAGAGAAAAAAATGAATATCCTTAAAGGTTCTTTAGTCCCACCAAGAACACCTTCAACCTGGAGTTTTTATACCGTTACCAGATATACAGACCCAAGAAATGAAGACGCCACTCTATTAATTAAGTAAAATTAAATCAATAATAAACCAAATTCAGCTAAAGCTAATGCACTTTGACAACACAACCCTGAAGTTAATTCTCCCTTTATGAACTTTATGTCAGAAGGGAAGACATCAAATCTGTTGGTTTTTGTTTGGAAAGTACAGGAAGTTTTCTGCTATCAAACTCTACTTGTTGCCCTCTTCAAAATATTTCAAAATACGTCTTGGAATAGCACAATTCTCTAACCTCACATTCTAAACCACAAGGTGGTAGAATTAATTTCGGCACTGACGCTGCAACTGAGCTCAGTGTTTTAATCCATCAATCCGGCATATTTTACAGCAGCTGACTCACATTTTCCAGCATCAGCATCAATGCAAAGTTGACCTTTACTCCATATCAGCTATCCCTTAAACAACCTGGTGTTTTCCAGGTTAAACTAATAAGCAGAAGCTGCTGCACTATAATCAGCAGCTATTTATAGTACATTAATAACTTCCTCAAGGTCATTCTTAATTGTAGTTTTTGTTTTCCCAATAATTGCTGTTACTTCAACTCGTTAAAAAGTATGTCTTTGTTTTTCTTATTGGTCCCACCCCTTCATACAACTTAAAAGACGTTTTGTTTCAATCAGTTTAAAACAATATAAAAATGTATTTATTATTACGCGATGTATCATCATTAGGTTTTCTTAATCTACTGTTGACTGCAAGTAGCAATTACGTGATTAATTTGCGTGTTGCAAAATCAGCTATATAATATAGTAATGCATCTTTAATCTATAATCTACTTTACCCGAACGTGCATACGTTTGTAATACCTACTCGTGCCTGTGTTCCGCTCTATCCGGCCTAATGCCGGGACGTCGGGGTAAACGAAACCAACGGCCAGAACTTCCAAAACCCGAAACCCAAAACCGCCCGAAGCAGGTGACCCGCAGCGGGTCTCACATTCCTCACGCCTGCAGTGCGCCTCCACAGTACCGAAGGACGGCAAGACCACAGGACTTGTTCCGTTGGGTTTGCGTGGTTTGAAAGCCCCCCCCCCCCCCAATGACTTGAACATTTACACCGGGTTCTCCTGCGTGCCTGCGGAGCAGCCGCGGATGTGATGGAACTGTCCTCCGTGGCTAGCAGCTAGCCGTTAGCTCCCGATGGACACAAGCAACAAACCGCGAAAACAGCCGCGCGCGCCTCGACATCCCGTCTTCCCCCCTGAACGAAGACGCGAGCGCGGATGTGTTCGCGGGCTGCACGGACGCCATTGTTCACAGGGAGAAAAAAAGAACGCGCAGCGGAAGACACGGTTAGCTTTAGCCGGCTAGCACTTGGCCGAGAAGATGCTGAGCGAACCAGACGGAGGCGACGTTAGCAGGGCGAGCTAATGGTCGCTCGGGGGGGGAGGGGAGGTGGGGGGTGGGGTACCTTACCGGGTCAAAACTAACAGCGACGCGCAGCAAGATGCATCAACGTCCGGATCTTCTGCTGGAGCCGACGTCCGGAGAGATGGCAACTTGCAAGAGATCACAGCAGACGGAGCAGGAATGTCGTCGGGAACACAGCAACGGCTCTCGACATTTACGTGGTTCCTGTTTTTTTTATGTTGCTCGGACTGGCTCTGATGCGCGTTGGCAGGTCGTTGCTTAGCGAGTCTCTCTCTCTCTTTCTCTTTCTCTCTGTCTCTCTTTCTCTCTCTCGCTCGCTCGCACAGCCTCAAGGGACGAACCTGCCAAATACAAGCCCCGCCTCGCTTACTCCGAACACAGCGGGAGACAGCTGCCAGAGAGTGACCCCGCCTAGCGGACAGTCCGGGACAACTAATCTGACGAACGCCGCCGGATAAAGATTCTAGTGTCTTCTAGAATGCGTGATTTTTAATATAACTCCCTTAATACGTCACAAATTATTTAGAGAGTTACTCTAAAGTACCGTTACTGTATCATCCCCAGGTGCTTTGCATGAGTATCTCTATTTTATTTTACATTTACTTCACTAAACCACAAACGTAAATGTTTTACCTCATACGTCATCATTACATCACTTATAAGTGACTTTGTATATTTCAACGTTTAACCGACACTTACGTCATGTATTACTTTGTTTAGGATAAGAAGCCATGCAATTTACCAGGCCACACTGGAAAAACATAAACAAATACATTTTAATCCAATAATATTTATTAAAGTACTCAACAGTCTTTAACCCCAAAACATTTAAACATTTGTTATAGTTTTACACGATATGTCAGTAAAACTTTGATCTGAAATTCAAAATACTATCCACAACGTAATTATTTTGAATCTAAAATCTACTGCCATTACATTGCATGTCATTCACTTTACAAAGCGCTCCCCAGGAAACTTTAATAGTGATTTTTTTATTCATATATTACTCAATTATAAGTACTATTTGTGTCCGAACCCCAATCGCTGAAATATTCATATTCCAGCTAAACTATCTCAGTCTTTATTTGCGACGTGTATTGCTCAGCGGGTCGGCACTGCCACCTGGTGGACAGCCTGTCTCCCCTCAGCTTCCTCGTTGCTCCTCTGCACAGCATGTTTCCCCTCCGTTTCAGTTTCTGTTCAAACCATCAATCAGATGCAAACACAAGCTGCTCTATAGACACTTTATTGCTGTGTTTATTGTTTCACACTCAAAGGAATGTTTAGCTGTGTGTTGGATGAGTCGGTCCAAACATTCACCCTCAAAATATGTGTTACCAAACCAAGATTTAAATAGCAAAAAAAGAAAAAAACTATAATGCAGTAATACAATATACATAATGCTGTAGTCTTAAGATGAATGCATTCTCACTAATATACGGGCTATACTGGTTCATTTACAAAATGCTTCTCTATGTATGTTGATATTTAGGATATGAAACAATAGTAAAACACATTCTCCAAAAGGTAAAGATAAGGTGGTAATGTTGTACATATGCAGACAAAGTTGTGAGTGAATGCTGTTTGGTTGCAAAACAATCAACACCCAACAGTCATTATTACCAAGTGAATCCACAGCATGTAGAGTAATTATACAGTTATTGTTGAAAAGATGAACATGAGGAAAGATACGATCGTACAGGAGCAGACTATCATCACCACAAAACAATGACACCGCTTACAGCCCATTTAAAACGTATGATAATATTCTCAGTATTGTTATTGTCGATGAAGGAAAAAGAGAACAGCAAAAATGAATCCGCCCAATAACGAGTATTTTACGTATCCAACGCCTGATATATCTTTGAAAATGTCAGAAGTAATTCCTGAATACTTTTATATAAATGTACGTCTTCAACACGAAGGGATGGGCCACAGACTTATACAGGATATTTATCGACTCTCACCAGCCTCATCCCTTCGTAATACGCAGCTCTATGCATCGGTCATGTGGGCAGTTTGTGTGACATATTGCTTCACTACACATTTATTTTAGGACAGTCTTGCTTTCTTACTGTCTAAATGACATTTGACTATTTGACTGTGGTTGTAAAGACGGGAGTGGTAAGTGACTAACTATACATACACGTATATATATATATTATATATTTTATATACATATATGTATAGCAGCTAAAGACGCTCGACAGATCTCAGGAGAGGGCAACAAGTGCAGTTTGATAGCAGAAAACATCTCGTACTTTGCAGTCCGGGTGGATTTGATGTCTTGACCGAGGTTTTAGGCTTCGTACACCCTGAGGAGGAAACAAAGTGAGAGTCACGCTTTAGTTCTCCTGTTCCACTTGTTGTCCTCGTGGTTATAAGTGAAGGTCCCACTGAATCGGCCTGAAAACCCACACTGTGGCCGACCCTGACCTCTGACCTCACCACGATAAGAGGCGTTGCAGCAAAACAAGTCCCAGAGTGAACGTTAGCACGACGCTACGTGCCAACAGTTACCTCTTTGGCCGAGCAGCTGTCTTGGAGCGATATTAGCGTTCGTTTAAGTTGTTCTTCTGCTCATGTGAAGAACATAAATTCAATATTTACTCCCCCTTCTGCTGTTTTTTGTCTTGAACAACCCCAGGAAGATAAACTGGACTCTTCAGAATCTAAAGTGGAGCATTTATCACCTGTAGTTTAGATGATAAATGCCCACCAGCTAGTTGCTTAAAAGAAAGAGACCGTAGAGCTGCGTTGGGTGATAACTGTTACACAACACACGGCCATTTAATCCATCGTAAACGCAGAAACACGAACGATCCAACAAGTGTTACCTGTGCTTATCCTTCCAACGGCGGAACCATTTGACCAGGTTCTTGGTGCTCTGGAGTTTGGGATGGAGACAATACTCCTGACCTTTGAACCGAGCCACGTTCTCCATCGTCACACTGGGAGGGAAACCCAACAGCAATGATGTCAATATCAGATTACAGGAAGACACAAACTCCTCCATAATTGCAAGGCAGTTAAATAGAAGCGTCATCCGCTCCGAAATACATGATAACAAACACAGATATTTTACAAATAGTACATAATGCAATACAATAGTGCCGCAAAGCAAGATTTTGACTAACGCAAAAGATGTGGTTTCAGAAAGAGTTGAATTAGGCCGTGGATTATGTGTGGAGAATTATGAGTCTGACTACTAACTCTGATTGTGGAGCATCTAAGAGCGCCTGAAAGGCGGCGTGAGAGGTTTGAATTCACTCCGGCCGGAATATCATGGAGCCGCCGCTTAGAAAGGAGCCGCGAATCGAGCGGCCGCTCTCTAACTCCCGGCTCGGGGCAGCGGCACGGAGAGCCCGCCTGCATGTGGCACATTCAGGCCAAACAAGGGGGCGCTGGGAAAAAAGCACCCAGCATGCCGTGGGGGCCTCCGCACCCCTGACACACTCAAAGGCCCGCCGGAGCATGAATGCTAAACGAGTTGACTGGGAGAGAAAAGAGCAGAGTCTCAATAAAAAAGGCCGCATTCAGGAGCTATAAAGATTTGGGTCAAAGAGGTTTGCATCTGCTTTCCTGCTCATTCAGCCGCCACTTTGTTTGGCCGCGGAGAGGCAGATGTCCGCGTTGTGTTATGGGAGAACTGGGCCTCAATGAGCGGTGAGAGCACATGACTCAGCTGAGCTTCATTATCATTCACCTGGCTGACGGGCTTCGTCTTCACTGGTAACCTGCTGACCTTTCCCATGATATAACAGGACTCTTTCACTCTGGTAACACCTCGTATGCGCGACTTTAACTTGTTATATGTCGCGTGGTGGTGAAACTGGAGGAAAAGGTCACCAACAAGATAAATAATGAGTGAGGAGGGGAAAGAGGGTGCGAAGGGATATGAAAAGAGATCGAGTAGGAAAAAATGAAAAGAGAATAAAAGGAGAGAAAGAAAGGATATAAGGAGCCAACGGGGTCATTTTGTGGCCCTGAGCTTTTGTGTGCGCTTTAGGGGCGCTGTCCCAGAATGCCAAGCGGCCCCCACAGAGGCCACGGGGGACTCTGCTCGTTTCTCTCCCACTCTCCTGGTTTCTGTGGCTTTCCGGAGGCCGCTGGGCGCCGTTTGTCACCGGCTGCAGGCTCATGTTAACGGAGCAGGCTTAAATCAGGGCACGCACGCACGCACACACGCACGCGCACACACACGCACGCACACACACACGCACGCGCACACACACGCACGCGCACACACACACACACACACATGCACACGCACACACACACACACACAGACCTGCAGCACAGAGCGGACCATTTCCAGCCCCTATTGTTTCTTAAAATGTTTGCATTCACTCAAACTTCATACCTGACTGGATATTTAAGTACATCGCCACAGTACTTCTGTGCGTTTCTACTCATTATAATTAATAGAATTATAAAGTAATGGACTAGTAGTACTTATACTACTAATAATACTGAAATCCACGGAATCCATCCAAATGGTTAAAGTTGCTATAATCTGTAATACTACAATAAGAAATACTGACCTAATACTACACTAAAAACAGACGTACAGGTTGTTTACCTGAGTAAGAACAGAGGCAAATGTGCACTTTCTGTGTAAAATGTTAATCTGCCGGCAGGAGGCAGCACAGTTTGTGCCTTGAACACAACGCGGCCTCCTTGGGGAGGAAAGGGGGAGGAAAGGGGGAGGAAAGGGGGAGGAGAAGGGGGGCTGACATAACATCCCCATCTGCCAGCCCTTCATGTCACATGTAACTTCAAAATGAATTCCACGCGGATCTCACAGCTCGGATTTCTGTCTGCGTATGAAACTCCATCGTAGCACAAACACAGATATCCTCCACGCCGCCGCCTCTAATCCACGCTGGACTTCATCTATTCAAAGTGTTGCCTGCCGGCGCCGCGGGACACCGTGCGTGGGTTTCCTCCAGGAGGAAACGCCCATTTATCATGCTGCATTCCAAAAAGTCAAAGGGAAGCGAAGCCGTTTCACACGAAACGTCTCCGGAATCTAAGCGCGGCCCTTTGTTTGTTGTCACGCAGAAAGTTGTGTGTGTGTTCCCTCCACCTTTCCAAAGAATAGAAATGTCCCTCTGTGTGAGGAGGCGCTTAAGTCGCCCTGTAAATCCTCCAAAGTGCTTTAAGCGTCAATCACAAGTAGAGAAAGGAAGGGGGGGGGGGGGCGGGGCAATGCAAGAGAGGAAGGAGAGGTCGAAGGTCATTAAGGAAAGAAACAATGGAGAGAATGAAAGCCTGACTCACAATATCATCTTCTCGTGGCAGAAGGGGTGTTTGGGTTTGAGCTCCACCTTCTGCACGTCCTTGAATCGGATCTTCGGCCCCTTTCTGGTGCACCTGCACTTATAAGCTGCGGAGGAAAGAAACACGCAGGTGAGCGAGACCGACGGCCCCGAGCAGCGTTAATATGGAGCCGTTTGACTTCAGTCCGTCGAGGCAAAGTGAGCCGCGCCATCGGACCTGCGGGACTCGATGCTGAACTGCTGAGCTCGCCCCCCCGTTGGCTCCTCGTGAACAGCTCGGACCTTCTGCGCAGAACTCTATTCAAAACAGACAAATGTGTCTCTGTAGGTCTCCCTCTATTCGCTCACACAAAGATTAAGTCCCATGTTAGAAACATTTCCAAACGAATCAGGACTCAATGATGTATGAAACGTTCCAGCTAAATGATGAAAACGTTTTCGAGGTGTGGTTGCGACGTGCACTTCCTACTTGGAAGGTCAGTACTATGATTTTCTGTTTCACCCAGACATCTCCTCCAGGAAAGCAGCCTGTGTCGTGTGTGTCTGTGATGGGCGGCGGTGACCTGGACGCTCCAAAGTCTCCATCATCCATCAGCTGCTTTCTGGCCACACGGCTCACGGCTCAGTGCGACGTGAACGGCTTCAGTCCGTCACACGCCGCAAAGCCTCTCATCTTAAACGGAAGTGACCCTGGAAGTCATTTGTTTCCCCTGTTTTTGCACCAAACTGTGCTGCTGCCGGATGTGAGACATTTACACAGCTGCGTGAGTTACGCAAGTTGTTGTGAATCCAACAAAACGTGCTCCCCAGAATGTCATTTACATGACAATGGCGTTTAATTGAGTCAGTTACATGTGTGTCTTGGAATAAGGCTTATTACGGGATGTTATTCTCTCACCGTTTCACATCACGCTCCTCTGAGAACAATTACGCAAACGCACTTTCCACCGAGCTGCCGTTTCCTTTGATTTGACTTTGGCAACAACTTGAACTCACAAACTTTGAGCGCGATTCTCTCCGCGCGCGCGTGAGAAAGCGACGTGCGCGTCTCCGGCTGCTGTCGGGTTTTTCCGCCGCGTCAACATTAGATCGCCTTCAACGCGCGACGCGATTCGACGCCAGCGTCAAAGGAACGAGCATTGAAGTGAAGCGTACCTTCTGTGCGCAGGACGTACACGGCCACCAGCAGCAGGAGCAGCAGCGCCGCGCCTCGGTGCATGATGCAGGAAAACCCCCCCAAAAGGCCGAAGAACGAGCAGATGGAATCCACTTCAGGGGCTGTGAGGAGGCAGAGCTTCGTTCCGTGCGTCCCGAGCGCTGTGGATCAACCTCCGATCTCCAAGCGCACTAGTCTCCCTCCCTCTCTCTCTCTGTGTGTGTGTGTGTGTGTGTCTCTCCTCTCCCTCTCTCGCTCATTTATATGCGCGGCCAGGCAGCGAATCAAACACTTGTGGCCTGCAAGAGAAAAGTCGAGAACATGCCAAGGGGGGGGCCTTCAGTATCTCTCTAAATATATTAATAGGGAATATAAATATTCCCTATTAATGGTAATTCATACTTACTACTGCATTAACACATCTGAGATAACGGATTAGGAGTTTGACGCACCTTTGGAATACTCTTTCTACATTTTACTGTGAACAAGAATAAATGGGGCCATTGCCCCCCCCCACCTACCTGGGACCCACCCGGCAATCAGCTGCTCAAACGGCCATGCAGTGTCAGTCTGCGCCATGGACCTTTGTGCACGTGCACAAGTGTATAGACCTGTGTGTGTGTGTGTGTGTGTAACTGTGAATCCATCTGTTATTCAGCAGCTGGCATGAAAGACTTCTAATGTATCGGACAGCAGGACATGACGCAGGACAGGAGACATCGGTGAGCTGTCTGTTCCGGTCTTCAGCTGAAGGGACTGATAATCAATCAGACATGTGTTGTCTCATTCCATCACATCACTTCCCTTCACTCAAGACCCAATGAAAGAGACAAACCGAGCTTAAACACACTCACACAGAAGCTAAAATGTAATAAAATCAGGTCATTTGTAATTTTTGATCAGCGAAAGATGTTGCTGATTAAAACTAAAACATGAATCACTTAAAAGAAAATCTTTTTTTCTTTGAATGTGTACTTTTGTAGACTCGTTGATGTTAAATGTACTTTACGTCGGTCTAAATACCTTCAACACTGTTGTATAGTGATCAGAAGCTGTGTCCTGTTTTTGTTTTCTGGAAAACAAAATGTTCACAATTTAGTTTCAGATCAAAATAATAGAAAAGTACTTGCCCCCCCTTAAATACACCAACCTGCATGGAGCTTCATGGCTGTCAGTGTTTATGTTGCCTTGCTTTGCCTAAGTGAGGAGAGAAAGACTCGCTGTCCAGCTGTGACAGATGTGTGTTGGCCGCCCGAGTGTCTGCGAGACGTATAAATACAGACCGCAGTCTCTAAATACAACATGATGGCGATCATATAAACTATCGTTATGTTTGAATAATACATTTGAAGACAGACGCGATAGTCTGCATTTACTGTAGGCACACACACACACACACACACACACACACACACGTTTTCAGGGTGATTTAGGTGGTACCATTCCAGTCAGTACCAAACACGTCATGTTTCATCGCTTGCCTCGGTGGGTTTTCAAGTTTCTGTCAGGACTCATAAAACTTAAATAAAAAAAAACTCATCAAAGAAACAAGTCTTTTACCCTCGATACATTTAAAACAGAAAAGTGATGCATCCCGACCTCACACTGGCATCTCTTCACCCGTGAGGGCTGCGACGCTGAACCTTTGGCTCCATCGTTTTGCTGCAGACGGATGAAGGGTCGTCTGCTCGCGGGTTTGTTTTTCGTTTCTTTATCAAGTAACAGGATTCTCCAGAAGTTCATTGAATGATTTAACAGTCTGACAGATCACACTCCTCGAGCACGATGTGACGTGCCATCGACTTCCGACGAATCTTCTGCTTTGTTCTCACTCAAAGCTCTGGTTCTTCTGCAAAGGGTTTGGTTTCCAAAGGATTAAACAGAACAAAGCTGAAGGGCTGCAATGTAGTGACGTTTAGTGCCCAGCTTGGGCTCTGGAAACTATATTTCCCACGATGCAACTTGATAGTTAATCTTGCTAAACCCCCCCTGACAGGTAAATGAGACAGGTAAAGTTTTACATTAATAACCTGAAGCTCCGTGAGCCAAAGGGAGATTGAATTGCTGTCTTCAGGGTTTGTTCCTCCACAGACGCACATTTCTCAGCTGCTTGCACACGCAGAGCAGAATGCCTCACAATCAAACCATTGACTGATATGTGCGTATGAGTAGTTTTATAAGATCAATATGAAAGTCTTATCTGGAGAAGGTGAAACCAGTTCACACACACGCACCAATGTGATGTGCAATATGAATGTGATGAGATCACTCAGCTTTACGAGCAGCTGCAGCTAAAACAACTGTGTTTCCTGTTGCTCACATAACAAATATGCTTCTTTCTGCCTCTGAGGAATACTTCTCACTGTAATATGAACAACTTGGGTGTGTTCAGGGGTTCAATGAGTACATATGTTACAATTTTGGTGATGGAAGGCCAATCCAGGCCAAGTAAATGACGTGTCTCGCCAGATTAAGATTAAGATTAATATATCAACACACAATTTCGTGACAACGTTTAGGAGAAATTAGCAAAAACGTGTCTTTCACAAAATTCAAAATGGCGGAAAATCTAGTTAGGTGCATTTCCTTACCACGATTGACACGATGATTTGCACATGTGTGCCGAATTTCAAGTCAATCGGGCATCAGGGGAAAAAACGGGCCTAGTGTGATACTATGGGGCGCTATAGAGACATTTCAAGAAGATCATACTTTTCACCAATCCTGATATGCATGCAGGATTTAACAACCTTTTGAATATGATAAAGCCCCTAAATGGCAAAATTCCTTAGAGAAAATAATAATTCCTTGAAATACAACGACTATAGTCGAAAGGAGGACTCTAATAATTAGAAAATGTTGTGTAAAAATAAGGAAACACTGCAGAATGTATAAATTACCTTAAGACTTTTTATTATCCAAGCAGCATAATATTAAAAATTCTAAAGCGTCCTTGTGAGGTTCATTTGCTCGGGTTATTGATGGTTATCTCCTCACAGGGAACATAAAGTGGGTAAAAAATGGCAGTTTCATTTCCCCTCATCACCCCGGTCTAACATTTCTGTCTCATGTTTCCCATCAATAATTGTCATAATCGACGTTTCCACAACGAGCACGTGTGTCTGATTGCGCGAGTTCCACAAATCGCCAAAACATCGCAATCATTGCCGATTAGAAAGTAGTTCATAATTACCACACTTATATTATTATATAACCAAACAAAAACCAGGAAGTGATGGTCACATGACGACCAGCTGCGTCAGCTGACCTCACAACGGGTCGTCTCAGAAAGTCACATGTCATTCGTTTTACACACTGACTTACATTGAACGTGTTATTTCACGTTGTACATACACAACACCACAACAAATTTGTGGATTTTCTCGATCCTTTTCTCAACAAACAGAATGAAACAAATAGAGTTTAATGAAATAGTTCCACGTGGATGAACGTAATCACGGGTGTAAGTTTTACATCAGGTGTGTGGCTTTAAAAATATGTGAGGGTCTAAATGGTAAAGCACGTTGTTGTTGTTGTTCATTTGATCTACATTCCATTTGAAACTAAAACCTCACAGGCGCCAACTGAGCAAAAGAACTCAAATATTTAGTTTTTTCATTAAATTTGCCTTCGGCGTCGTCTGAAGCAGCAGGGAGAGGACGGCCGCTGTCACAGAGCTTGTTAGTGCATCATCCACGGGCTCCTCTTGCCTAAATCACTCAACATTCCCAACTGACCTCCTCAACACTCACCAGAGCTCAAGGTTAGTTACCTCCAGGCGTTTGTTGCTTTCCAGACCTTCGAGATATACAACAGGTGTTTCCAGCCGACAGTCTGTTATTACTACGAGACGCCACAACGCGAGGAGGAGGGACGAGAGAGCTCACACGATCCGACCCATTCGGGGGAGTACGCTGGTGGCAGATTTATGTTCGTCGTAAACTTTAAGGCCACGGAATCCATGTAGGTCACCGAGCTAATGCTGGCAGGCGACGGGGGGGGGCCCACGCAAACGTGACCAGCCTCCTGAATGAGGAGCAGCTCCGAGGTCTCACATGCAGAACGGCCGCCGGCGTTGGAACTCGAGGACGTACGTCGAGGTGTTGGCGGAGATGAGGACATAGAAACGGAACGGATAGAGAGGCCTCTATCTGACTGCAGCGCAGGTCTACACATGGAGTCATTCGTCACCTGCCTGACACATTGGACCGCTGATTGGAAGACACGTGGCTGTAGTGGCGTTAAAAGAGGGGGGTGTTAAGGAGATTAAGGAGTTTATTGTGTTTAAAACGACCTCCATAGTTTGTCAAAACCAATTAATAACAATTTTATTTTAAAAAATGCTATGAAAAAGAGTCAAACAATACAAGGTCGAAAAATGTTTTTAAAATAAGTCAAAAAATTGCCATGAAAAAAAAATAAGTTGGCAAAGTGTTTTTAAAAAATGTAAAAAAAGGTTAATCATGAATGGGTCCAAATATGTTTTTTTATGTTCAAATATGTTGGGTCGAATAATACTACGGAAAAAAATAAAAATAGTCAAAATATGTTGGGTCTTAAAACATCACAGGAAAAAATAAAAGTCAAATTCCTTTTCTAAAAATGTAAAATGATGTTTTGTCAAAATATGTGGAAAAAATGTTATTGAAAGAAAAGTCAAAATATATAACGTCAACATTATAAAAAAAATGAATACCTTTTAGGTATTAGGTCAACCATGACAAATGACCTCGTCCCGTTTGAGATGGATGCCACCGGGGCCTTTTTAACGTTATTAACCTCGTCCTGCAGCTCGTCAGAGGTGAAGAGGTCACGGCCTCTCAAAATGAAATGGATGCCATTGAGGAGCGACGTCGTTCACACAAATACAGGCCCAACATAACTGAACAGGTTCACAGGAAATCCATCAGTGATTTATAATAAAATGAATATCAATATCCTTCATTTATTGATTTATTTTATTTTATTTATTTTTTAAATTGCTATTTATCAACATTTTGAATAGAATTTTAATTCCTATGACTTGCTATGCTAACTGTGTTGTGTGCACATTTTAATAGTTGTTATTCTGTGTGTTCACGGCCGTAACGCACACACACACACACACACACACACACACACACACACACACACACACACACACACACACACACACACACACACACACACACACACACACACACACACACACACAGGGATGCAATGCGAAGCAAAGCGTTGTGCGGCGTTGGTGCTTGCTGGTCCACGTGTTGGCGGTTAGTACTGTGGAGGTAGCAGATCCCAACAGAGCGCAACAATGGCGTGCTGTTGGTCGGCGCTGACGCTCATGAGCGCGTGTGTCCGTGAGTCACAGGAGGGCAAAGGAGAACACGAAAAGGCCCGAAGGAGGAGGAGGAGGTGCAGATTGCTGGACTGCGATGGCTGAATGAGCGTCTCTATGTGGCTGCGCGTCGGGCTTCCGTGTGGCGTCCGGCTGGAAGGGAAACAACCGCAACCGTTGAACAAAGCAGCCTTTTTTCTTTCCCGCCGCGACGACCGCGAATGACTGACGCGCCTCAGAGTCGCTCCACGCCTACAACTCTGCACGCGAGGCCTCGTCTTCGCCACCCTCCTCGTCGGTGCATTTGCAAGGACGCAGGCAGGAAGTCGACCCACACGAGGACTGAAGGACTCCACGGGACGCCTGCCTGTGGGGGAGACGGGGCGGGACGGACGGAGAGGCCGGGCAGTGAGGACATCCGTCCTGGGCGGGAAAGAGGCACCGAGGGACGACGGCTGCAGCCGGACTCATGGGGAGGGAGGGAGGGGGCTAGGGGGGGGAGAGGGCCGTAATGTTTGTCGCAGGTTTAGTGAGAAAACACAGAAAAATGTCTCAGGTCTTGGTGGAGACAGCGGTTGACTTCTCGTTTCGTTAGATTGAAGCAGTAACTGCAGTCTGAGGGGATTATGAATCCTCGTTAGTTGCAGTAGCTTTGCCAAAATGTGTTTTTAAGTGAAACGTGTGTCTGCCGCTTTGCACAGAGGATTTAAGGTGAACGTTTATGTGCTGTGAACCGCCGTGTTGAATCCATGTATTTTACATTTCAGGATGTACAAAAAAAGACATTGAAGGAATGTCACATCCTGAAAGGACGATTTTGCCCAGTGGGGATGAAAGAGGGGGAGAATAATGAGCAGACTCAGATATACCTCAGATATCGTCCTCCAGTAATCCTCGAAGTGATGAGATCTGACAGGGAGGAAGGGAACTGGAGTTCGACTGGTTTTACACTTTGATCTTGTGTTTTTATGAAAGTGCTGCTGGTCTTATTATTAACCTTAACTGTACCTTCAGGTTTCCTAGCTTTAGAATTACAACGTTCTGCTGTGATGTGTGTGTCTGCACACACACAGAGCTGAAAGCAGATGGACTGAACCAGATGATCTTCAGAAATGTGCATCTAACTAGTAGGAACACAAAGAGACACGTAGGAACACACCGCCGAGGTCCTGCAGCTTCAGGGCAACACAAATAATTGGTATTATGTGTTCACACTTCTAATTGTGTTAGAGGAAGTACAGGACCTTCTATGATTCTATAAGATGTGTTTCATGTAGCTGAGTAGCTTTTCTAAACTTCTCGTGTGTGTGGACGTTTAGGTGGAATCTTTGCCGCAGTGTTTATTGTGCACACGGTTATTCTGGCGACTTGGCGAGCACATGTTTGTGTGCTGAGGATTATCAGTTATTTAAAAAAAAATTGTCCAGGACTTAATTATGTACTTTGCTATTTCCCCGAAAACGTTCCCCGAAAAGAGTCTCACACAAGAGAACACGTGAAGATGCCTCCGGCTGTATCGGTCACTCCCTTAACTCTCCCATCAGGTTTTTGTTGTTATTTTTTTTAAATCTAATTTCTTCAGAATACATTAGGAAGAACTTTTAAAACTTTTCCATGGGGGGAACTTTTTTTTGGTGAATTCATGTTCCTGGTTAGTGACGACATCGTTTGGTTCGCTTCAATACAAAGAGTTAAAGTCCTGATTCAAAGCCTGAGGGGACACTGATTTCCCCCCCAAAACACGGATGAAGACATTTTAATCATCAATGTTTTACATCGAGCTTGAATTGAGTTGTGTGTAGGGTTTAGTCCACACAGCTACTTGCTAATTGTAAAATAACACATGATGCTTTCTGCTCACGTACAACATCAAACACAACAACCACCGACTTTACAACGAGATCTTCTGAAAGTCAGGACACAAACACAGCGTTAAATGCACCCATTGTGAGTCGCTTTGATTTAATGGCTTTGACCCACGCAAAGCTTCTCACGTTCCCTCGCTTCCCTTCAGCAGAGTGCAGGTGTGCCGTCACGCGCTTTCCCCTCAGGTGCAGCGCCGGCTCTTCGTGTCTTCTTTCTGGCCTCCTCACATCAAACGGCCGGCTGCCGTTTTCACTGAATAACTTCCTGTTCGTTCCCGACGGAGAAGAAGGGAGGTGACGAATGAAAAGGAAGCCGGCAGCGATACAGAAGACATTACACGAGAACAAGTTGAGACGAGTGAGTTACAAAGATACTCAGACAGGTTGTCTGAGTATTAGCTGGCTGCTTGTGAGCTGCAGGAAACATGCAGCGTCTTAACAGGTGCAGGTGATCGGGTCTCGGGTCGTTTTGAATTAAAAGCAAACAGTGAAAAACATGTTTTTCTGTCACTTTAAGGGTTTGAACGTTTTGAACCTGCATCATCCTGTGTGCTGCACAGCAGAGAGGCTCACATGCTTTTATATTCCTGTCTTCGAGTCGACGAGTTAAGTCATTTTTCATTTCCGTGTGGTTTATATGCACAAAAAAAATGAGTGTTTAATTATTCTGCTTCATCGCGCTTAAAGGGAATGAAATGAAAGAAACTGACACAGATGCCAGGAAACGAGAGAGCGAAAACAAAGTCGGGCGGGAGATTAAGAAAGTGTAATTATGCAACGCATCGTGAGAGCAAGTCAGATTTATTTTGGAAAACAGGTCTGTCATAAAAACGGAAACAGCCAGGAAGGAGCCTGAATTGAAAGGATGTATTTATTTATTTTTTAAACTGTAACGGTTAATCCGGTTTTAAACCCATTTTTGGGGGCTGATGGGAATCTAAACTCAGTCATTCACTTTGCACAAGCTTTCAGCCTGAGTTTCTTATGGGGTGCTGGTATGCAACAGTTCCATGAAAAGGCCGAAACCGTCACGTTCAAACGGGATCAAAGGTTTTTAAGTTGAGTCTTTTTAGCGCTCGGAGGACGTTTGGCATCACATCAGTAATCCGTCATCACGAGACGTCTCCCCCGCTGAAAAGAAGCTATTAGCAGCCTTCAAGCTGTCACAGCAAACCGCCGCGCGATGAACGGAGGCAGCTGTGATGAGCTCCAGCACGAGGGAGAAGATGTGAACAGTCTTTTCCACGTTGCGTGCTCAACATGTCCAGCAGACGGAAGGTCCAGGGGCAACGCGTTAAAAGCAGCCTGGAAAAGAAATATTGCAACTTAAGGAGGCTTCGTCCGCTCGTGAGGGCGGAACGAATGCCGAGCTGTGTGATTAATCAGCGAGCTTCAAAGGGAAAAGCAACATGAGCCTGAACTTTCACCAGAGCAAATGAACCGGACCTGCACGGGGAATTCCCTGCCGGATCTGATGCACAAATGCAAAAAACACACACAAAGACAAAAGTATGCACAAACGTGTATACTGTGTAAAAAGACATTTGCCTCCAAATAGTGACAGCAGCAACGACGCACACATTTCGTTCTGGAAGAGAAAGCTGAAGTCCAGATGTGACTTTCTGCCACAATCTGAGCCGCTTTAACGACGCTACACTTCTAGAGCTGATGCTCAAGTTCAGGCTTCAGGACGCGTATCGGGAAGAGAGGAACGACATCACAACATCAGACATGCACGCGCGCACACACACACACACACACACACACACACACACACACACAGACACACACACACACGCCGTGACCCTTCATCTCAGATGGGGTCAGAGCACTGATTCAGTGCTTTGGGGGCCACAGTACATTAAAAATAATGTACTGTGGTTTGATAATTTCGTTCCATGCTCACACACACACACACACACACACGCACGCACACGCACACACACACACACGCACACACACACACACTGACACACAATACACACACAACGAATACATGAATTTGGTGTGTTTTGAGGAACAGTCAGACGTCCTTCTGTGAGGACGACAAATAAACACACATTTTAAAGTGTTGAACCTTCATTACTTCCTGTTTGTGAATCGAAGCGCCTCTGAGATCGTAGAGAAGATGGAGTTATTGGTACGAAGTACGTGAGAACAGTGAGCAGACGTTTTGCTCCATGCTGTCAACTTGTGTTCGTCTCCACATTGAGTTGTGTTTTAAAGAAGGAGAGGAGTGCGTTATCTCCTTGGACGCCACAAAACGGATTATTCAGACTCATCAAGACATAAATACAGACAATACAGGTTCGCAACTTCTAACGTCTCCGTTTCCAAACATAACATTTAAACTGGCGTACTGGTGTTGGAATGAAGCAGGACATTTTTTAGCACTTTGCACTTTGAATAATTGGAGGGGGAAATGTGCCCACAGGTAATAATTCAGTCCGCTCGGATGACTTGTGCCGGATCTACAGCTCAAATGGCCTCCGTAACTCAACGAGTGTCCAATCATGAGACAAAGTAAGGACTCATGTTCAGGAAATGGCTGTTCTACTTCAGTCCTCTTTGTCTTTGCTTGTTTAACTTCAGGAGGAATAAAAGTTGATTTCCACTTGTGATGAATCCTCTTAACTTTCCCCGAGGAAATGCAAAGAGGATCCATCTGTTCCCAGTGAGACGAGTCGGGACGGAGACCCGGATGTGGTGTCATGCTCGTCCAAAGTAACCACGGAGGACAGATGACTGCTGCTAATTGGAAAACTAATGAAGTCCAGAAACCCGGCCTGGACTCGTCTGTGTGTGTGTGTGTGTCGTCCTCACAAAGCACTCTGCTGAAGACACAAATTACAACACAATGTAACAGACTTACAGAGGACATAAGGTCCAGCTCCTCGACCGGGGGGCGAGGGCGTCAAATGAAGAAGAGGACACAACTTGAGGAACAAGAACCTGGTTCATCTGTGAGCTACTGAACTCTAGTGTTCCATTGAAGATGACTTCAGGATTTAAGCACAAAAAGAGCAGATCTGCTACAGTTTAGATATAAAATCTAACTGACGTTTATGATCAGTGTGTCATTAAGAGACTCTGTGTTTGTTAAGCTTGATCCTTGGAGAAGATACAGGAGGAGGAGCAGGTGTGCAACGACCTCCACACTGATAAGTCAACTCTCTGGTCTTATTTGAGGTCCTTATCGTTGGGAACAGAACGGCGACTCAGTGAGGAGAAGGTGACAGCGAGAACGTCACACAGAGGTTCGTCTGAAGGGTTAGAGAAAACACAAAGAAGCTTTGAGACGATGGAGAGAAGAGCAGGAATAGAAAGAGGGACGAGATATGACGGCAATGGGGCGGGGAACATAAAGGGCAGAGAGGATTTAGATGATGGGGCGGTTATTATGTGAATTACAAAGGCGATAGAGGCCAGCTGGGAGAACAAAGGGAGACCTTTGAAGGGAAAATAGTTTTAAACGCCGCATGAAGGGAGTCGTTCATCTCGACATGTGAAACACGACCTTCAGGGAAATTATAGGCCAGAAGTTCCCAAATGCTGCCTCTTCATCGTGTGCTGAGGAAGAGCTACCTAAAATGTTCACAGTTATTATTACACAGCACATAAACGGGCTTAAATCTGATTCTGATTGTAGCGAACCGGGACACTGATCTCAAAATGATACATAGATAAACTACAGAAGATTGAAGTGATATATGAATAGAAACAAGAGACTTTCAGTAAGAAATCTGGGAAAACCACGACTGGTGCAAAACAACACGTGCAACATAAATGAAAAGTCTCGTCACATTTCATTACATGTTAATCAACATTGGGATCTTTTAAATACATTTAGACTGAAAGGTTTCTTCCAAGTGGCTGCGTGCGTTTTTCTAGCCTGCTGATAGTTTCAACAATGTTAAGCGGACCTTTCTTTATAATCTGTGCCGAGGTCAGTAAGTGGCTGACATGAGGTTTGCTTCACGGGTTTCATGACGACACGTTTGATCCTGGTTCTCCTCTCGTCCTCTTCCTCCTCGTCCTACTTTACTCCGTTGCTTTCTCTAACATGCTGCCTGGAGGTGCTGAGGCACGAGTTTCATCTCCACTCGTCGTTTGTTCTTTAGCCTACGGTGCTACGCGCGTACATTAGCCCAGCGGCTAGCAGACGAGCAGCTACCGTTCCTTCTAGCGAGGACCATCACCTTCGTTATTTGGGTAGCAGGTGTTGGTTAAGTCTGATGGTTAATTCCACTTGTCGGACGTTGGATATGAAGCCTGTGGATCCCTTAGAAACCTAAACTGGGAAAGGCCGCCGCAGCCCTCGCTAATAAGCGCTAATAAAAGTACATTCTGGTACATGGTGCAAACAAGCAATACAATCCCCCCATTGCAAGAGGCTCCCGACGAAAGATGAAAAAAGATGAGCCGTGTGCCTGTGCGTGTTCCACGCGCAGCCTGTGCAAATGTGACAGCTTGTTTGCTGAGGCAGAACCTTTTTTATCTGTTATTTGCACAGGAATCAGAACCCACATTATTCCAGTAACACGCTTCACCTCCTTCCCCTCCTCCGCCTCCTAATCTTTCACGGTGCGATATCGGCGTTATGAGGGAGCAAATGTAATTATGAAGATAAAGTCGTCATGTTCAAGAGTCACAACAGTGAATCCCTTTTGGATGTGTGGGAATCCTCCCAGCTAATCCATCACGTGTGTCACGGCGCTGCCGCCTTTTGTCCTCTGCAGCACCAGTTACCACGAATACAAAAACACACACTTCAAAACGCTCTGCTGGCCATTGAAGCTTGTGAGTGTGTGTGTGTGTGTGTGTGTGTGTGTGTGTGTGTTGAGCCCGGGGTTCATGCAGAGTGTGTCACAGAGCGTGGGACTCTTACATGTGACAATAACATCAAAAGCACCGCGGCTTCCTCTTTGATATGTACCTCACACACACACACGCACACGCACGCACGTGCATGCACGCACGCACGCACACACACA
>CM037920.1:3072500-3387500 GCA_021346845.1 Apeltes quadracus
AATAATTCTCCCTCTTTGAATTTGGGTCACCGCGGAAGTTGCAGATATCTCAAAATGTCGGCACATAAAAACCAAGCTGCATGGCTGGATGTCACTCGGGGTGATTGTAAAAACACGCCTTTGCATAAATGTGGCTGAACTGGTTTTAAATTCAAATTTTAGGGGGAAACAAGACTAGATTACATTACATCAGACAACTAAATCATCCCACCAGTCAGTCCTGCGTTCATCATCAAGCTCTCGTGACGGGATTCATTTATCGCGGCGTAGTAGGAGCGCCGTTGTCCGACCCCTCGGACGAATACCTTCCGTCACTTAAGGTCTCATAATCGACGGCCCTCCGGGAACTACTTGACTACGTGAATCATTCATACCTCCCCATAAATAATACAACTCTGGCAGCCAGTTGGCAGCACCTGCAACTTGAAACAGTAGTTCATGAAACACAATCTTTTGCCTCGTAAACTAATGTGTTTCACCTTCCTCCGCTGGGACGCCCGGGTTCGAAGGTATAGGGAACAAAACCTCTCCCCCCACCCGACCACCCGCCCCCACCTTCACACACACACACACACACACACACACATGACCTCGCTTCTTCTTCCTCTGCTATATTTTATGCGCGGAGCTCTTTGATATCTCCCCGTCCCACGGGAGCCTGGGTAATAATGCAAACGGGAAGCGTAATTATTTCTCAAAACTGCACTTCTACCCTAATTAGTTCTCTCCTCTGAAGTGGGCCTTGCATTATTTACCCATCATGGGGGACACGCAGGGCGCCAGATAAATATTCATTGTTTGTTGACTTTGCCCCGGTCCCTGGGCTCGGGTGCAAGTTGATAGCCGCCGTCACGTCTCGTTCGCATGCTACCTTTTGTTTGCACGGCCGGTGCCCAGCACAGAATCTGTCTTGTTCCCCTTGTAATCATCTCCGCTCATGCACGCGCCGAGTCAGAGTGGGTTTAATAAGTGGACGACGTCCCCGTCCTGGCACAGGCCGCTCGGAGGTTTTAATTGTGACCTTACGCGCGCAGATTGTTTGCCCGGGCTGCAGTCGGTGTCTCGTCGTGGCACCAAACAAGCATGTTTTATTCAGCCAGACTGTGACACCATTTCAGCTCCCTGAAGCTTTTTGTTCTGGGTCATCTTTAATGAACTCAACTTCTCTTTGTTGTTTCTGTACAAAAGGAGTCTGTGGCAGCTAGTTTCCTGCCACTGTTCAGCTGTAGATTTCTGGGATTTGTGATGTATGATTTTCCTGTCAATAGCCGCACACACACACAAACACACACAGACAGACCACACCTCGGTGGTCTCACCTCTTACGGCCTTGAGGACTATTGTCCGCTCTATAAATGCCCGCTGGGAAACTCCTGTTGCCTCAAAAGACTACGGCCATTGTAGACTTTTCCCATTTCCTATTTCATCTCACTGACACATAGCTCCATCTGTGTAGGTGTGTGTGTGTGTGTGTGTGTGTGTGTGTGTTTGACGGGTGAGGAAAAGAGAGGTTGGAGCATCTTGTGACGCCTGGCACAAGAATTACCATAATCGCTGTCAACATTAATGGAGATCCTATCACTGGAGAATTTAAACACGGCTTTTCCATATTTATAGAGTCAATAAACAGAGAATGTGCAGCGAAATGTCTGTTATGATTCAAAAAGCGGGGCCGTGTTTACCGGCTTTGAAATTCATATTTGGGTTGGCGGACGAGGAGGCGGGAGGGCGGGTGGCAGTTTAAGTTGCGGGGACACGAGTGGAAACGTAACATCGTCACACTGGAGCATCCGAAGCCGTGAATGTCTCGCTCCCACCGCCGGCGAGGTTTCCACTCTCCCTCCCGAGGTTTGCACAGCTGAGCTCAGCTGCTGCCTCCCCGTCCCGTGCAGGCATGGCCTATGTGTGGTACGGAGCAGGCTGGGATTACAGGCCTCGTTTCCCCCCAACGACCTGCCCTTGGCGCATTCGGGGCATTGTCCTCAAGCCGGAATAGGGCCTCAAAGTTTGGAAGCACACTATTGTCTGAAATGTTTCACGCTGGAGCAAAACCATTTCCCGTCATTAAAGGGACCTCCCCAAATACAAAAGCAGAAAGAGATCGCCGCATACTTTTGGATTTGTAGTATTTTAACCACAAAACAGGATCACCAGTTAGGGATCCTTATGCTGGCCTGCATTGTATTTATTTGTAAAATGCGAAAAAGTGAAATGCCGCTTTGCTCCTTTCCACCACTGCGTCTGTAATACGTTTAGGTTTCCAGCACAAGTCTCATTGTACGGGACAGAATCTGTCCTTGTGGGTCTGTGGTCGACAGTAATGTGCCTTTTTATTTTGGTTTCCACGACATGAAAGTGAGAATCCCAGAGCTGCTTAGTTTGCTCTACTGTTGCTCTGCACTCGCCGGACGTCTCTGTGGAAATGAGCTTCTAGTCAATTTGTAAAATTGCACAATTTCCGTGATCTCCAGTGACAGTGGGTGTGAGTTCTACCCGCAGCGTATAACAGTTTATTGGAGTTGAACATGTGGGGTATTGTATCTGCAGCGGTGCTAAACGCTACGGTTGACTTTCAGCCAACACATTTTCTGGTTTGTTCCATTCGGTTTTCTTCTCTAATGATTTGGTTGAATGCATCCAGCTTTACCAAAAACATGTTAAGAAAAGGTCTGCTGTTACTTTTTCCTCCATTTTGATTACCTTTTACTTACATTTCTTTACTTGGTATAACAAACACACTTACTAATGTGCGTCAAGTTGCTACAATGAAAATTAGGTTCAGCTAACGCTAACTAACAAGCTCCTCCTTAACTAGCAGGTGTCTAATTATTACTGCTACTCTGGGCTAAATTAACTGACCCAGCCAGTTATTAGCCAACTAGCCGGCATAACAGGCGATTTAAAGTCGGCGTTAGCTCCTTACTTTTCAAGCAAAATATTGTTTAAATTATGAAAGTAACATTTTTCTTAACCAGAGTCATTAAAAGGACGCTAACGCTGGGGAATTAGCCGTGCGCCGGTACAGCCATCGCCATTCTCGGCAGGGATTCAATAGCGGTTAAAGGGGTCGCCAAAATTACCATCAATGATGTCAAATATTCTTTATAAAACCTTCCACAATAGCGCACTAGTTTTTGACCTTTTCAAGTCAACTTGCCACACCTCATCAGCTCAAGGCTCCCTTCTTGTGCAGCTTCTTCATCATCTGAAATCCAAGAAGATGCACAGGTTTCCTCTTCTTGTTCTTAACGGCCTTAGCAGGCAGCGTGAGGCGGCGCTTTAACCGGAGCGTTTGTGTTTATTCTTTCTCTGCAGGTGGAGATCACGCTGCAGGACATCAACGACAACCCGCCGGTTTTCCCTAATGATATTCTGGATGTGACCATCGAGGAGAACGTCGGAGACGGCTTCAAAATAATGCAGCTAACAGCCGCGGATGCCGACAAGGTAATGGCTCTCCCAGGTTCTATTCTGTGTGACAGCGTTTCTGCACTTTTCTCCTCCCCTTTTCCACTCACGAATAGACATCCTGGGAGTGATTTAAAATGAAAATAAGCTGTTTTCCTACAGTGTAGTAACCTCTATATATTCAAATGGGATTTGGAGGCCAACCCAGCCGTCAATGATGGAATAAAATTTGACTTTTAGTATCTTTAAGTTGGACGGTTTTCATGCCAAAAGCGAAACCTGCAGACACTCAGGGCAGAAAAGCCATTGAAACAACATTAAGGTCGAGGAAGGAATTATATGCACACGGGTGAAGTTGTTTAACGTGGAGAAGGAATCAACAGGAATACATTACACGTCATCCCTGTACAAAAGTCACATTCACGGGTGTTGAATTGGGAAAGTTTCCAGACAACTTGAAGACTAAACAGAAAATGGATTCATCGAAAAAATAACAATATTTTATTAGATTATAGGGAATGAAAGTAAAGTGGGGATTAATTGGCGCGTTTACACAGAGCCAGACAGATTTGGCTCCTTTCATCGTCACGCAACAACACAAACACACAGAGACCACCACTTTGAATCAATCAACCACACACACACACACGCGCTGAACTGTCTCTGTCCGTCTCGTGTTGACAGTATCTGAGACGCGCCGAGGCCGCTGGTGTCGCAGAGCCTGGAGCACAACCGACAGCCATTGTTTTTTTTTGTTTTTTTAGGGTCCCGCCGCTCTGATAGTCCCTCCGCGGCCACTGTAGTTCGTATTACATCACCGGGATCCCTCTCGATTAGTTAAAGGCTCCATCTCCGGCGGCTTCGGGCAGGATGTGGACACGGGGTCCCGCTGCGAGCGAAACGCACGGCCCTGTAGGCATCTCCGAGGCCTGCGGTCCGTCACCCGCAGCCAGAGGATACAGCTGAAGGGAACGGAAAAGTCGGGTCACAGAAGGGGGGGGGGATTAGAAAGGGAGAATGCAGACGTAAGATAGATTTCATGTTAACTTCTGAGAACACGCGTCTTTTACTGCGCAGCTGTCGCCCCCTTTCTCTTTGCTCCGAATGTGAGCAGTTGTACAAAGTCTCAATTCCGACCGTTTTCTCTTTGTTTCGGAATAATACATTGACTGTAAATCTCACTCCTGGAGGCTGTTCAACCTTTTTCGGGGGTTTCTAAGGACATATATTCCCGCCAAAGCATTCACAGCTTTGATGTCATGTGAACTCGTGTGAAATTGAAATCAAAGCCTGCAGTCGTTCATTTTTTTTTTTCCTTCGCATGCCGCGAAACCAAACCGTTAAGTTCTTCCTGCAAATCAAGCGTTCGCATTTTCATGCACTGGCATGAGCATAAGTCCTCCTCAATCGATCCAAAGAACTCGTGGTGGAGCAACGTTGTGCTTCCTGTATTCAAACGGCCGAAGAAAAGCACGCAAGACACTCGCGACGAATGCAGAGTAGCCTCTTCTGGAGATGTTTACTCCAAACTTCAGCGCTGCCATGAATAGGTTCGCTAAATAGAAGCCTGTACTTCATTCCAGCTCTCACCCGGCGCCAGAAACGAGGCCCAGCCAACTCTTTGCCCACATCCTTACGCAGGAAACTTAAGTTGCGCTGACACCGAGCGTACGGAGCGCTCTGCAGCCCCCTCGTCGGGGAAAGCCACATGTGTGAGGCGCTGCGGAGGAGCCAAGAGTGCAAGCTGTTGGCCAGCTGACGGGATGAATTCAGACATCGTAATGATCCCTTCCAATTTAACAGTGCTACATGTGGGATTCGTGTGCGAAGGGTATTAAAACGCTGCTCCTAGGCATCCGGTTTTTCGCCATAGGTCCATTTCCAGCGCCAAAAGAGAAGGATGTTGATATAAAAAGTTAAAGCTCTTTTGTGTCGGGCCGTCAAGGCCTTTTTCTGCAAAATGTTTCTCACCTCATTTGGAAGAACAGATCTTTTTTATTAGAATTCTGACTGTATGTGGAAAATATGTCACAGGTAAAAGTAAAAAGAAAAAAAAAACAATTTTAATCAAGAAAAGTGCAGCGCTGGCTCCTCTAAAAGCCGCCAAAATGTACGGTAATGTGCTCCAGCGGCCCACGCGCCCCGTGGAAGTATATCTCAAGACTCTCTGCTGCAGCCGTTCGCTCCACCTCTTCCCTCCGCAGACTTTGGAGCCGTCAGCCCCCCAGACATGTTGCTTGTTTTCCAGGAGTCCTCCGTGTTATGATTGGCCCGCGCGCTCGCCCGCTGTCGCATACAGGAAGCCTCGCCATCCCCGCTTCGCGCCTCTCCCTTCTCGTACGGGCCGCTCGCTCCCATAAAACCACTCATGTGCTAAATGAGTTTCCTCCCGTCCTCCAAACAACCCGAGCTGCGAAGTAGTCAAACTCAAGTGAAGGTCAAGAGGGCGACCACTCGGTAACGTAGGTGTTTGAGTGTGCGAAAGATCTTAATTACTATGTTAGTTTAGCAAAGCGAGGCAGCGAAGAGTTCTGTGTGTGTGTGTGTGTGTGTGTTGGACGTCGATGGACCCCCTGCTCGGCCCCTCCCACCTCCCTCGCTCTGCCTTTGAACCCTATCAGAGAATTAATTGGCAAAACCGCGGGGTGTTGGGTTCCGGGCCTGCAGTCCAGGTGGCTGATGGGATTGCCAGATCTGGAGCCACTGATTGATGACAGCAGGGCGGTTAGATGAGCGCGGCCTCGCTGCGTTCCCTCCCTCCCCCTCGGTTTTTTCCTCTGGTAACGCGATGAGATACGACGGAGGTTTAATCCGTCGTAAAAAAAAAAAAAGAGATAAGAGCCGGTCGTGAACTTGGCCGTGCGATATTGAGCCCCTTTGGCCAACGGCCGCCGCGTCTGGACTCGCTGCTTCGTGCAGAAAGTCTGTTAAACATAGAAGGGAACGTCGTTTAAATCCACTCTGCGACCGGCAGAATTTATTATTTTTCTCCTCCGTTCCAGAAATGATATGAAACTGCGATACCTGTCGCCGTAAATTATTGTTTTGCCTTTTCACGCATTGTGGTACTTGAAAAGAAAAAGGAAAGAAAGAACAACGCCTTGTTGTAAATCAATCACGAAAGAATATTGCACCACGAGAAGCAGCGAGAGTCTGGAAACCTTTCCTGGCTTCCGAGGGGGGCGAGAGACGGTGAGAGGAGAACTTTGCCCTGACGTCCTTAAACGACGGCTCGGCAAACACACGCCTGAGAGCGACAGATGCAGCGTGTTGTCCAGCATTGAGTGCATGTGTGGACGTGCAGATAATGCAGCGCTTCTCTCTGTGGAAGCCTCGGCTTTGTCCCGCCGCGATCAAAAAGCAGCGCGCAGACGTTTCAGCTCAGCTCTTAACCAGCTGTAACCGGAGCTGCTTCTCGCTGAATAGCAGTAGCTTTTTGATGTCGCTTTCTCTTTTTTTTTTTTTTTTTTTTTGGCAGAGGACGCGTAGTGAGACGGTTGTCTGATCCCCGATTGTCCCCCCAGCACAAACATAAATGTCCAGGTCTGTCGTCGGGCCGCCTCTCCTGTTCCAAAGCCCTGTGTCGCGCCGCTTGTTCTGGTCCGAGGTAACAGGTGATCTACGAGTTGCATTCATAGAGGAACACCAGAAGTTCAAAGGCCGAGAGTCCCGCCTGTCCTCTCCTCCCTGAGCTTTATGAATGATGCATTCTGAAATATATTTTGTGATTAAAGATGTGAAAACAAGTGAGACTAAAGAGTTCACAGCTGTACTGTTCAAGCAAAGTAATTAGCGTCTCCCTGATTGCCTAAACATATGATCTAAAAGTTTTGTGACATAATCTCAGCCAATCTCAATTCATTTTGGTTCCAGCCAACAACCGCCTGGGATCAATTCAGCAGAAACCGCCGCTGCTCCCTGATTCTTTTTCAAAATCATGTGTATTGTAATCCCCCATTTACATCACACATTTTAAATGCCTTGTAAAGGGATTATCAATTGGTATAAGTAACCTTTGGCTGTTAATAGTGTGCCTTGAATGAATGCATAAACACTTCATTTTCAAATGACTCTTGACTAACAATATGAATATATACGACTCTTATTTTAATAAACTTTAATCATACCAGATTAAAGCATCATAGAAAGTTAAATATGTTAGATAATGTGAAAAAAATAACACACTGTAATGACACAATTTTTTACTTCATTTAATGGGCAAAAATACTTTTTATGCCTTGATAGTACACATGTTTGTAATCTTCCACATTCTGATTCTGCGGGGCTTTTACTGCGGCGCGTAGCGTGCGGGTCAGCTGATTCCTTTACATCCCTTTTCTCCGTCTTCATTTGTGATCTGTCGCTGTCTCTGTCCAGAAGGCCTCCGTTCATGCGCGCAGCACGCGGTGCGAACCAATTCACCCGTTGAACCCCTTTTTTTGGTTGGAACGATGTTTTAGGACAGTTGTGTTCATTTGTGTGATGCAACATCCCGTTTATTATCCCCAGGGTCCCAACGCTCTCGTCACGTACACCATCGTCAGCGGGGCGGACGACAGCTTTCGCATCGACCCCGAGTCCGGCGACCTGACCGCCACCAAGAAGCTGGACCGGGAGCGGCGCTCCAAGTACTCCCTGCTGGTGCGCGCCGACGACGGCAAGCAGTCGTCCGACATGCGGCTGAACATCACCGTGAAGGACGTCAACGACCACACGCCCAAGTTCTCCCGGCTCGTGTATTCCTTCGACATCCCCGAGGACATGGCGCCGGGTGAGGGCTCGCTGTCAGTCCGTGTCCGGTCGTTCACAGGCGCTCCAGACTCAACTAGACTCAAATTGCCCAAATTGCCCCATGTAGATGTATTAACGGCATGTTGTTATCTACATGGCCTTAACCTCTCGCCTCCGTGACGCTCGCAGGCTCCATCGTGGCGGCGATCCTGGCCAGCGACTCCGACTCGGGGGCGAACGGCGAGGTCACCTACTCGCTGGAGGAGGAGGAGGACGAGGACGAGGCCTTCCTGCTCAACCCGGTGACGGGCGTCTTCAACGTGACGCGCCCTCTGGACTACGAGGCCCAGCGGTACTACATCCTCACGGCCGAGGCGCGGGACGGCGGCGGCCAGGCCAGCGCCGTCAGGGTCTACTTCAACGTGCTGGACGTGAACGACAACCCGCCCGTCTTCAACGCCACGGCGTACAGCGCGTCCGTGTCCGAGGGCCTGCCGCCCGGCTCCGCTGTGCTCGGCGTCGGGGCCGCGGACGCCGACGACGGTATGTTCCCGGAGGGGCGTGGTGTGGGAGGCGGGGCTAAGGGAACCCACGGGTAGAGAAAGCTGTTAGTTTAATTAATAAAAGAACACACGGGCGTTTTTTTAATCCACGGAACTCAAATATGTAAAACGTGTCAAAAATCACCTCAGTGAATTGATGACATTAACTGCAGATTAATTAATTGTCTGACAAATATGCTGAAATCGGTAAAATAATATGTTGATCAGGCTCTAACAGATGCATCCATCTAAACGTTTCATTGGCAAAGTACCTACTTAATCTATTTCTAATGGCTTGTACAGTTTGGCAATCATTAAACACCTCCAATTGTGTGACATGATCAACATTTTTGTTGGCACTGATTTGACTTTGTACTAATTTCCATGTATATTTTCCTCAGCTCAAGAGAACAATAAGGAATGTTTTTCTTTCACATATTTAGAAAGATCTGGCCAAGATCCGGATAAGTTGAATTATTGCAAGGAAAATATTTCAGGAGACAATATTTCAAAACTGTGGTCAGGTATCCCAGAGATGTCATTATGTTTAAAGCAGTTATGTGATCCCCTAAAATATGCGAGTTTGGCCAAAGCAGATTAATTTAATGCAGGCCTGTCATTTCGTTATGACAGTTGGTTACACAGAAGCTCTCCAACCTCCCTTTTTTATGTTTCGTTTTTATTCTGCGCCTCGCATGAACGCCCCGATGAAATGCGGCCAGGCCGTGCAGATACACAGCCGCTGCCCTCCGCTGTCAAAATAAAACGCCGCCATTGTTAGCACTTCCTACGACCTTCACCCCCCTCGCCCCCCCCCCTCCCGACTCCGTCTGAACTCTGATGGAAGTGGCACTCGGTGCCTTTGATGAGGGATTACTTGTTTACTGTAAACACAACTGAGTGTGGGAAGAAGCCGGCGCTTTCCACGCGAACACCCCGTTGAGTTGAATTACAGACGCTCAATTTAAGCTCATTTCGACCCCTCCCCTCCCCTACGCACACACACACACACACACACACACGCTTCCATGGCAGTGCTGCGGATCAGGCCGAGGGTTTCAAGGATCGACCCTTTGAATGAGTCTTTCTATCGTTACGGGTTTTCCCAAATGCAACACAACCCGCCGGTATCCGTTTAGGAAGTCTTTTGCCTTTCGATAGCGACCGTTCGTTCTGCACGAGCGGATCGTCTACTCGAGAGAAACGGACAGAGCTCCAGCGGCCGCGCGTGCACAATGTGTGGAAATGGATGCAGATAAGGCACACGGCCGAGACGCAACCTTGAACAATGCACGCCGGTCGAAAACATCAACATTCGACCTGCACCGCGGGGTCCTGACTGTTTGTTATCTGGCCATTCTTTTAATCCAAGGTCACACTAAATGGTTCCTGGTAGATTTATTTCTTTTTGGCACCGTGAGGCCGGCTGGACAAGCTATGTTTGTTAGAAATAAACCCAAACCCTGAGCCTGATTAGGGGGACTTAATAGGAGCCTCCTTCTTAATTCCTCCCCCCAATAGCAGATTCCTCCAGTTCGCCCCAAATTACATTTTGGTTACAGGTTTTGTCTGTTATCCACTGAAGGAGGGTAACACATTTAACCTTTGGAACAAAGTACACATGCAATTTGCAACATGCAACACAGTAGTTAGTTGATTTTCGGTAGCAGGAACCGCTCCCGGCTGATCACACCATTTCCCAGTTATCTTGCAGTAATGAAATCGTTTACTGGTCTCTTTTTTAAGCAGCTGTGCCCAACCTTTTAGATTAATCGTTTTGTCATAAACTACAGCAAATAAAAAATTGCATTGTTTGGACATTTGAGGATGTCACTTTGATTTGTGAGACATTGATACAGGCATTTTCTTTATACTGAAGGGAACCAAAAACATTTATTAAGAAGAGCATTTGTGGGTGCTGAAGATGGAGCTTACCTAAAAAAAATCAACCTTATTGTCTTCTGATTCTTTCTTATGTGTTCCAGGCCCCAATGCCCAGCTCCTCTACAGGATTGCGTCCGGAGATTCCCAGGGACACTTTGTCATCAGCAAGGACGGAGTCCTTCAAACCAAGAAGGCCTTGGACAGGGAAACCCAGTCCTTCTACAACCTGGTGATCACGGTCAACGACCTCGCCCCTCCTCCCGCGACGCGCTTCACCAGCACCGCGCAGGTGTCCGTCATCCTCCTGGACGTCAACGACTGTCCGCCGACCTTCACCTCCCAGCGGATGACCTACATCCAGGAGAACACGCCGGTGGACACGGTGGTGTTCACCGCCCAGGCCGCAGACGCCGACAGCGGACCCAACAGCTACGTCGAGTACTCCCTCAAAGGACCTTTCGTCAACAAGTTCAGGATCGGCACCATCGACGGAGACGTCCGGCTGGTCGGGGAGCTGGACCGCGAGGAGTTGTCCAACTACACCCTCACGGTCGTGGCCACCGATAAGGGCGAACCCCACCTGTCCTCGACGATGGACGTGACCATGGTGGTGCTGGACGTCAACGACAACACGCCGAGCTTCTCGCAGAACATCTACGACGTCGAGATCGAGGAGGACACCCTGACAGGGGACCGACGTGCTGCAGGTGTTCGCCAGCGACGCGGACGAGGGCACCAACGGGCAGGTCCGGTTCTCCGTCTCGGGGGGCAACGCCAACTCCGACTTCCGGATCGATTCCGTCACGGGGGTGATTTCAGTGGCCAGGCAGCTGGACCGCGAGGCGCGTTGGTCCTACTCGCTGGTGGTCCAGGCCGCCGACAGAGGCAGCAGCCCCAAGGTGGACCGAGCCACCGTCAACATCGTGCTGCTGGACGTCAACGACTGCTCACCGGAGTTCGAGCTCTCTCCTTACACCGTGCGTGTCCAGGAGAACCTGGAGGATCTACCCAAAAACATTCTGCAGGTCAGTATGTTTGTTTTGAACCTCTTTGTGAAGACAAATGTTTTTTAGCCGTTGAGACGCGGTTGCCTTTTGCAGACAGGACTTCCTGAGGGAAAAAGAAGGCAGCGTTTGGAATGAACTTCTAAGAACTTAAACAAGCTAATGCCTTAACTGCGTTTGTAGTAACACTAACTTAATAAGTGCAGAGGTATGTGAGTCTCATCGGTGCACCGCTGAACCACTTTGTTTTGCTGACTGCCATGAAAAATACATGCACTAAAAAAATGATATATGGCGGCAATTTGGTGCGCACAATTAGGGTTTTATAGGATTTTGCCAAAGTATGAAACCAGGTTAAATTGCACGAGAGGCAAATCAGCGTCTTAACCAACCTGATGACTAAATGAGCCGTGGAAAAAAAATGGAAGAGTCAGACTGATTTCCAGTGATGGCGCTGTTCCATTTTCTTGCAACGGGGAGCAACAGGGTTGTTCAATGCTGCAGCAGGACTGGACTATTTTTTTGTGGATTCCCTGGGAACGTCTGATTAGACAAAGTGGATAAAGTAATGCTCTTCCTTCCCTCAACAATTACTTTCTGAGTGCCGCCCGAGCACCGTGATGGTGATTAACCTTCAGCTGACGGTCATTCTGGGTCACTGCCAGCTCGAGTCGCTAGTGTGAATTCAGCCACATGTTTCTCAGAGGAAAGAATGGGGGGGGGGCAACTGGCAGAAAACTATGCAATGTGTTCGACATTCGACAAAAGTGAGGTTGGACTCAACTGAATTGAAATGTTAGTTGGGAAGTAATGTAAATAATATAAATGTCACATGACTAAAAATGTCGGACTGGGCCACGTAATGCTGTGATATTTATAGGTCATAAATTTAACTTTTAATACATAAGAAGACGAGTTGTGACTCATCGTCTTTTGCTTAATATTCGATCGCAGAGGCTAAACCACACTTACGTCGACTCCATGTTACTTTCCACCACTGCTGCCGCGCTGCTAAAACCGCCTCTGACTGTTTATATTCCAGACAACCTGCAGCTGGAAAATGAAAAACACGTGTATTGCACACAAAGGAGTTTGATAGTCTGAGTCCCTGAAGACGCTTGTTTCTGTGCCGTGTCTCCCACAGGTCGTCGCCCGGGACGACGACCACGGCGCCAACGGCCAGCTGAGCTACATGCTGAGCGGCGAGAACGACGAGGGCGCCTTCAGCCTGTCGTCCAGCGGCCAGCTGAGCGTGGCTCGCACTCTGGACCGCGAGGCCCAGGGGAAATACGTCCTGCTGATCACGGCCACCGACTCAGGTGAGACCGCGCGGGCGAGGGGGCGGGCGACGCACGACGTTCGACCTCTCCTAACCTCTCGTGGCGTTGTGGTGAAACGAGTCCTCGCGGTCGGCCATTGCTGAATCTCGGCGAAGCCAGAAACCTGTTTTGTAATCGGCCGGTTTGAAAAACGAGCTGAAAAAGAACGTTTTTATAAACAAACAGCATTTTGGGTTCACAGTGTGCCCAAAGCTCTTTTTTTGTTTTGTTGTGGCACCATAAACTAAACAATCGGGGGTTTTTAGCTTTCAAAATAGCGGGTGTTTTTGGACGTGTCCACCAGAAGTCCTTTCAGCGGGTACAATTGAACGGCATCCTCTGTTTATTTGGACGCGGCGGTAGGGCTCGTTATAGCCGGATAAAAGGTTAACTTGTTATTGCGTGGAGGCCGGTTAATGTGCAGTCTAAAGGAGAACATGCGTATCCCCGTCGCAGCCAAATCACATGGTATCCCAGCTAAGTATACGTGTCCCCCCCCCCCTCCCCATCCCCCCTCCAGAGCCGCTCCGGCAAGGCCGTCACGGCGGTTCTGTGTCATTCCTGCGCTGACCATGTGACCAGTCACAACGGCGTGTATGTTTTGACTGCGAGCGGCGTTTAGTGAGACGTCAGCGAGTGCCCAACGGGTCGTTACGTGTGTCACCTCTGCGTTTTTTTCCCGGGCAGAGCTTAAGACACTCGGAGGTCTCGGGTTACCGGAGGAAGGTTATTTCTTCCTTCGTCGGGATTCTCTTTCTGCCTCACGTGCTCTTCGGAGGTTTGTGCCACATGGACAAAGTTGCCCAAGAAGCGAACATACTCGTTAGGATTCGATCCCTTTTTTCTTTTTGTGCGCCTCACAAGGAGGCCGTATTTAGAACCCTGACAACAATTCCAAAATATTTTGACAGGACGTTTCATTGCGATGTTGGTGAGAGGCAAAGAAAAAAAAAAAAAAAAAAAAGAGGGACTTGGGGTAGAATATCAAAATATCAAAAAACCCATAATCATGGTAGCGGCCAAATTACCCAGCAGCATTTTCTCACATTTTTGAGGCCTCGGCTTAGACAGCGAGGGGGAAATGGTTCTCCCAGGCGCTTTTCTGGCAGCAACTGTCCAAGGTGGATGCTGCAGACGTGTCTCCAATTCTGCCGTCTCCCGTGACCCGACTTCAACCACAGACATTCATCGCACCACGTTAGCGTCTGCCTTTATCTTCACCAGTCCGACTCCACGACGCAGCACAGCGGAGAGAAGGAGAACACACCCGTTGGTGTGTGCGCTTGTGTGTTGCTGCGACCTTTCCAGTCACTTCAGTGGGGATAAAATGATTAATCGCAGCCCCCGGGCGCCGCCTCAGGTCGCTTCGGGTCGCATCGAGTCGCTCTGTGCCTTGCCGACGCCAGCGCCGAAAGCCTGTCAGGAAGCGGACGGAAGAAAAGAGCTCTCCCTGGGTGCCGGTTCCAATAATGGGTCCTGGCTCGGGGAGGCGGCAGAACTTGGCAAACGTCGGCCATTATCTCAAAAAATCTGTGTGCAGCACCTCCGAAATGTGGCATCCGCTCAAGCTGCATGGAGGTGTTTTACAAGGCGTCCTGTTGCGAGGAAACTCGAGGATTCTCTCCCTCTCTCCCTCTCTCTCTCTCTCTCTCTCTCTCTCTTGTTCCTTGTTTACGGAAAGTTGTTTGTGAGTTAACTAGTTGTGCAGATAGACGCAGACGGCGGCGGCTGCAGGGTAAGAAGCTGATCTCCCGCCACGTAGAGTCAGCTGCAGGCCAATTCGATTCATAGCAACAGCAACCGGCACGTTATGACCCCTTTTTTCCAACAGTGACATTTTGCCCCTGATTTTTTATCTAACGGTGGCTGAAGAAAACGTATTTTCTGTGTCTGGCATCTGGTCAGATTCTTTCCATTCCGCGAAGAATTCACTTATATTCAGTGTTTACAAATGTCAGGATCGAGAATTTTTCACTTTTTTCTTTCGCATTAAGTAAAAGGAAGTTTCCAGCAGCTGAATGTTGGTGTCTGTGATGGAAGAACCTTGCAAAGCAGGAGGGTTACCTTGCTTACAAAGTTAATACAGAGTCCAGTCAATTAGCTCTGTTATTGTTGAGTTTCAGTTGACAGAGACAATCATGTATCCTATTCATGGCTTAGTTTGAACTGATGCCGTCTGCGTTTTGAGGATTTTATTATTTCCGTTCACATCATCTTTTTGGTTGCTGTTCAACATGGAAGATCTCGTGCATTTGCGTCCTTTTACCCCCGACGTGTTGTGAGTCTGCGCGGAGCAAAGTAACTCCTCCTGCACGCACACGGTCAGCCGCAGATTCAAAACGTGGGCGGCATTGCTAGATGTCCATCACTTGCCCCCAAAAAAGGAATGACTCCATTTCTGAAGGCTTCAGCCAGTCTCCAGCGTGGTGGCACAACAGGACGCAGCCACATAAAATACCAGGTTGCTGAAAGGAACTTTAGCACAGCAGCAACATTCTGGATGAGCTCTTTAAAAAAAACTGCACGGCAACAACAGGCAGCATGCAGAGTTTTAATTGACGGCCTGTTTTCTCTTTTCCCCTCACTTGTGCACTTTAACAATAGCTCCATCTGAGTGTTTGTGTAAATAGCTTCGGTAAGTAATGGCGGCTGAATGGCTTGGCAAATTCCCTTCTTTTTAATGATGTTTATTTGATGTTTATTTGTTTCTCCGGGGAAATCTGGTTTGCACTTTTAAGTTCTCATAAAGCACATTTTACCAGAACTCATTGCAGTGCATTATGATACTGTGTGTGTGTGTGTGTGTGAACATATCTTTCTCTCTTTAGCACTTTCCCAATATCATATCTCAGATTCATGTGGCCGAGGCGCGAACGTTACAGAGCGGCGTTATGAGTCAGTGTGTCCTTCACTCGCACGCTCACGTTGCTTTGGTCGCGTAGAATAGGACAGATGCGCCGCTTAATTTGGATTTCCAAATAATATAACGACACAGCAAATAAATTGTAAAAAAAAGAAAAAGAAAAAAACATTTAGAGGCTTCGTCACTTCATAAAATCTCACCACGGGCCCTAAAATACCAGGAAAAAGCAGAACTTGTGTTCTGTCGATACTCCACCACTCGCTGACCGCCAAACCCCTGACACATGGCCAAGAAATTATGCAAAAAGCAGCCGGACGCGGCACTCCATAAATAACCGAGAAGCAGCACACCATTAGCTTTGATTTGACGAATGCCGGTGAGACTGCCGTATTATTCGTAAATTCGAAATATGCGTACCTCTTCTTACCGGCAGCTTTTCTACTCAGATATCCCTTTTCACTCTCTCGCTCGTTAAGTGTGAGAAAACCTCTGTTGACTCTGTGGCGTTTGGCAAACGGCGCGCTGGGACGGCTCCGCGCCCGCTCCGCTCCGCCGGGACCATTCACGGCTGCCCAACGGAGGCGCATTAAAAGAAGCTTTGTTGCAAAGCAACAGGTTCTCAGAGGCAGAAAAATGTCAATTTTGCGGCGATGCCAGCCAATCCCCCCCCCCCACCCGCCTCTTCTAAGTAATGATCTGTTTTATTTACGCTGTCCCTTAGGAGCACAATCCGGCCGCAGTCCATAAACCGTAATTAACCGTTTAGCCTGAAGCTTCACGCTACAGACGGGCTGTCTCATAAGTTTGCACATTCATCCGTCTTCCCTGAGTCAACCTGTCCTGTTCTTTCCGGGTCCGGTTGTTTGGACACCCCGGCCTCACCGTTGTTTGTTCGGGGCTCCATAAAACATCAGTCAGTCATATGTTGGAGGAAGAGATTATCTCTTGTGTCAGCTGAGGCTCTCAAACCTGCTTCTTAGCACAGCTTATGACCTTTCCCAGGAGGCGGGTGCTGCCGTTTCCTTCAAACACCCCCGAGTTTGCCCCCGTAGCAGCTGCAGCGGCCAGAAAGCGCATCGCTTAATCGCGGCTAACACGTGCATTTGGACCCCCTGCGGTTCGGAGAGTAGGGCCACGGCACCTCGTTGGAGGTTGATGTGATTTGGACACTAATAAGGTGCTTAGACGCTGCCATATGTTCATGGTAGACAATGCTTTCTGGCTTGAGAGGCTTGGAGGAAAAACGAGCAGGCGACAGATGGTCAGCGGGTCGAGTTTAGTCTCCGAGGTCCTGCGAGCTCGTTGATTGGCCTTTGGGGTTCTTCGATTTGATTTCTCCGGCGAGGGATCCGCGCCAAAGTGAACAGAGGTGAAATATTAACACACGGAATGGAACGTTGTTCCCGCCGGCCGGTTTAACGAGCACTCTTAAGTCCTTTCGGGATTATTGTGAAAAATCACACTCTTGTTTTGGTTGTCACCGCCCCAACTGTGTCATCCAACAGGCCTGAAGGGAGTGTGCTGCGTTTAATTAGAAGGTAATGGTGTTTCGCCATTCAATTAACGAAAGCAGGCCCCCGGCGTCCCACAGTGTAATGGCTGCTCGTAGCATATACAGAGAAACGCTTGTCTGTGTTTCCACGGACCGTCTGGGTTATCACCAGGATTTATCCTTTCGTGGTATCCACGGCCGCATGAAGGGCCAAAACCACCTCGTGAAAATGTGCCACAACGAGGTCCTTTATTTTCTTTACTGATTGACAGACAGAGCATGCTCCTCTGGATCCAGCGGGCAATAATAACCCGGGATGAGAAATATTGTGTGTGGAAGCTCGCCGTTTTTGCTTTTGGAGCGATGCCGTTGGTACGGATGAAGTGAGCCTGTAATCACCCCGGGGAGAGGTGTCCGTGTCCGGTGGCGCAGGTTTGCTGTCCTAAGTAACCAACCATTAACCTCTGAAATGAGATTACGGTACCAACTCCAGACAGCGGTGAGGTGGTGGATTGATCTGCCATCCTGTTTGCGCCGACGAGAGGTCGACAAACTAAAGGCCTTTTTAAGTATGACGGCAACGCGAGCACCGGTTCTCCTCTCCTAAATCCGTTTTTCTCTGGATGAATTCGAGCTGGCGTCGCTTAGTGTTTCGTGACTGTCAGCGGCGCATGAGACAGGCTGCGTCTGTAAAAAAAAAAACCTGCTGGAGATGGAAAAAAGTACTGTTGTGACCGCTGTGCATGGCAGCCGCCACTAGGCGACTGGCGCTGTGCTGCAAATTTCCCCCGGCTCTCAAAATGATGTCATTTGTCATATTGTAGTGGGCTCGATTGTGAGCTACCAAATTTAGTCCTGTTTCCTCGCCATATCCCCTCCACAACACCCCCCTCCCTCGCCTTACTCTGCTTGAGCCGTGGCCACAGCCTCCGCTCGGGTGTCTTAATCATTGACCCTGACACTTCCACCCGGCCATTTCCAGATTCCAGCGAGGGCCGTTTGCAGGAGGCGCTGGCACTGTCTCGCCACTGTGGCAGAGCATTCCTCTCCTGTTGAGTCCCCCCCCCCCCCCCCCAAAAAAAGAGATTCGTTTCTGCATCATAAAAAGTCTTCTGCCGTTACAGGTGCGGTGAAAACAACGCTAGAACCGGAAACAAGTCGTTAGAATGCGCCGCCCTCGCCGCAGCTATTTGAAACAACTGTCATTTACATGCATTTGCATAGCTGCCAGGGTATAAAGTTCCCTGGATGACTAAATCTGTCGGCCCACGCGACGTAACGAGATACATCTGAACGATTTACACATCGGAAAGCGGGTTTTGTGTCTGTGTGTGCATGTGGTGGGCGCCGGGGGGGGGGTGGGGGGTGGGGGACAGCTGCCGGGGGGTTATGCGATATCAGTGAGCCCCGTGGGCCCAGGAAGGCGCACGAGAAGGGATTCGCCAAGAAAAGAGTGGAAAAATGCCCCGTTTGAAGCGGCGTCGACAGCCGCCGGGGTCAGCAGGGGTTCAGGGTCAGGCAGCGGAGCGTCAGAGGGGCTTTAGAGGGCGTCGAAGCCCCATGCGGGCCTTCACCAACGGGGGGGTGTCCGCAGGGGGGTGGGGGCTCCACGCTCACCCGGGATTAGCTCGGGCAACAGTGTCCTGTGCCGCGGTCAGAGACGGGCGCGATGCAGGTCAAAAGGCCGCGCGGTGGAGGTCGTACATTCTCCCGAGGCAGTAAACAGGTTGTGACATCACATCCTGTGCAAAAGTGAAACGCCTGGAAGGAGGGCAGTGCGCTCCACACACACACACACACACAGAGGGGTAGCCTTGTAGCTTCCCCTGCTTCCGCTCTCAGTGGGGAAACAATGCTTTTGAAAAAGAGTCCAGGAAAACATGGCAGCTGGCCTGAAGCACAAAACAAATTGTTTTCCTCATTCCCTCCGTCCAATGGCGTCTGTGCACAAAGCCACTTAGCTCCTTTAGTCACTAAAGAACATCTTTTTAATCAACAACAGCCTGAGTGAGCTGCTGACTGTCAAACACACTTTGCCCGATTAGCTCAAAGTGATACAGGCACCACGCAGACTCCCATCCCTATCAGGAGGATCGGCTGAGAAGGAGGCAGAGCTTCTCTGATCTGTTCCCACGGCGACCTCACCGGAGCGTTGACACGTGTCGGTCCGATCAGGATGCGCACTCGAAACGTGTGACGTCTGCTGGCGGAGGAATCGGCCCCCGTGATGACACGACCCTACGGGCTGCGTTTCGGATTGCTGGTAATTCTTCCTGCTTCGACACCAAAACGACTTGACCCCGGTATAAATCGGCAGAGTAATGTGTTTACAAGCTACGAGTCCTCATCACAAATATTTGTCAAGGTGGAAACACCGGAATCACCTCGAAATATAACGTTGTCTATATTTGGTTGCAGCTGCAGATGCGGAGCCCCATGACTCATTTTTGAAACGATCCTCCAAAGAGCGGTACGGTTTCTGTTCCCCCTTTGGGATGAAACACTTGTTTACTCTTACTTGTCTTACTCTTACTTCTGTTTGTGTCATTTGATTTGCTTCTGGAATTCAGCTGTGTTTATCCTAAAAGCCCACATCAGCCACTTCTGTTCCGAGCAGAAAACCTGGACGCATGTCAAGCCCAAGGTCCAACGTCTGTTTATTATCACAGTGCCAGGCGGCAAGGGCATGCTACAGTAAATCCCATGTTGGGGGGGGGAACCACCCTGGCCTCCCGAAAGAAGCTGCAGAGTTCTCCTCTCTGCACGTCGCAGGTCCGTGTCAGCAGTTTAGCGGCAGCCGCAGAGCTTTTGGTGGATTCTGTTTCTTCAGTCTCTCTCCCCCCCCGACGGGCCCGAAGCTCGCCCCCCCGCCCGGTTGCGCCTGGATGCGCGGGGGCTCACTTTAGTACCTGAATGAGGAGCCCCACCCCGAACTAACTGCAATTTAAACCCATCCTAGAGCAACTGAAGGTCTGTCGGGTCCTTTCACCCAGGCAAGCTACTTCCATGTCCAGTGTGAAACCAAAGCCAATGACTTATTATGTTACAAACTTTCTTGTTTTACCCCCAAACAAATATATTTTATAGATACCTGTCTACCTTTAGACGTCCTCGCCCCTTAGTTTGGAAATGTACCAAGGGACCATCGCGTCGGTACGGATTCACCACGGATAGCTGGACCGAAGCTCGTGGCGATCCATCAAAGAGTTTTTGCGAAAGTTTGAAAACAAAGTGTTCCAGTGGCTCACATGGCTTGAGTTAACATCTAGCGCCTGCACAATGAGTCGAAGCGGGTCCTCGGTGATGCTCATGTTTCTTTCCTTTTGGAGACGGATAGTGTGACAGAAATAAGTCGTTTTCCACATGAATTGTCTCAGGAGGCGGCCGAAGGGAAAGATAATCCCGCTCACTTCCAAGTGAGAAGAATCTGAAACAAATCTCACTAGCGTGTTGCTCTAATTTTATTAAATTGAAAAGATAATCCGCGCTGGCTGAGCTACACATCCGCGGCGTGTCCCTCAAGCTTTCTTTCCTGACCCTACGCCTCCTCAACACTCTCGTTTTTTGCCTCGGAGTCCTCATGTTTAGATTTTTGCACATTAGGAGATCATTTTTGGTGGCCCCCATCCAAAGGTTTTCTTTTTTTTTTAATTTTCATTATCTCTTATTAATCCAATAAAGTTCAAGCATCTGATGTTTTCAGCAGCTGAGAACACAGGCACGGGGGACACGAGCTCTGGATTGTGATTGTTTTCACTCGGGTGTATTATAGTTGTCACATTCACACGGATTCCTGGAGAGAGCAAGTCAGAGGCGGGAAAAGAACCCAACTCCTCTCAATCCTCAGGTGCTCCCCCGTCCTTGTACGCATTGTAAATATGTGCAAATCATTAAAAGAGCTTAAAATAACCTCCAAGCCTTTTAAGATGTCTCCAGATCCCACGTTGTGACTCTCCGTACCCGGGCTGCACTTGTGTTTACGTTTTGGAATATATAGCAGGCCTTTCAAGGATGGATTATGGAGGCCAGCTCAAGCCAAGCAGTCGTCTTAATCTTTTTAGTTTTTCTTCCAGTCATTGCTGCTTTGCGGGTGGTTTTCATCTGCTATCGATTTAACCCCCTCCTCTCCCTTCCCCCTCTCCCCTCCCCCTCCTCGGCGAGCCTTGTTTTGTCACCAGCCGAGGGAGAAAAAACGGTTAGATTGTTGCTGAAAATAGCTCCTCTCCCTCGCTCGGATTCCACAGACTAACTCGCTCAGCGGCGTGCACCTTAAAATAGAAAGTAAATCTACGAGGAACCCGGGAAGGACGCGGCGAAAGGTTTGGTTTCACAGACATTGAGCCCTCCTGATGTGCCCCGCGGCGCGCCGATGGAAACCCGAGCCGGCTGCCTGAGACCCCCCGCTGCAACCCCCCCCCCCCCCTCGCCCCCAAAGTGCAGATGACGAGTCATGTGTAATAAGTCCCCGCGTGTCCAAAGCCAGAAATGTTGAGTCTTAATGGTGCTCACATGTTACCGATCCCCCCCCCCCCCCCTTTACCAGCTCGCCCTGGCACGGAGAAGTACTTCCTAGTCGTGTCACTTTGGAAACGTGTGTCATGTGACTGGAACGCTCTGAGGACCGGCTTCTGTCCTGGCCCGCCGAGGCGCTTTCTGCTTGGCTGCAGGAAGAGCTGACTGACGTCTTTTTCTTCCCACTATCTCCAGGTTCTCCGTCTCTGAGCGGCACGGGGACGGTGACGGTTGTGGTGGACGACGTGAACGACAACGTGCCCGTTTTCAGCTCCTCGTCCTTCCACACCACGGTGATGGAGAACGCCCCGACGGGGGCCGACGTGCTGCTGGTCAACAGCTCCGATGCAGATGTGGGCGTGAACGGCGTGATAAGGTAGCGCTCGGCCCTTTGCACTCATCCGCTTCCATTTTTTGTTTTACTCACAAAGGCCCTTTGGAGGATTTTCCTTCCTATTTTTTCAAAAACATTTGACCCCAATAAAAGTCTTTCAAATGTCTTAATATCATGACACACATGACAAAACAATATGCAATATTACAATATTAAAATAAAGGAAAATAGAAGAAGAAGATTCTTCATCTGAGGCAACTTTTGGGAAGTAAACGTAAAACAAAAGTTTGATGTGCACTATTTATATTTCGCTAGCGAGGCTCGTGAGGCCAGACAATAACAAAGACCCCTGTGAGCAGACACCAGTAACGATATTTCACTGAAATCACCTGAAATCTTTACACGTGAGATGTATTTTGCTGAATACATACAACATCTGAAATGTGACATTTAAATCTCTTTCATCCATTAGGAAAAAGAAGAAAAGTCATACACCAAAAATGACCTCATAGTTTGAATATTCTTTTCCAGGAAAAAGTAGATAATTTGCACTAAAGGTTTATTTCAATTTCTACTTTCCAGCAACTACAGCGATTAACCAGTAATCCGCTCTGATTCCCTCGCGTGAGAATGTCCCCTCGGGGCCGCGCAGGACTGGATTTGGGCTTTCCTCGCGCCTTCACTGAAACCTTTTACCTCATCACCAGCCTCGTGAAATTCCTGGTCGATGTCGCAGTTGTTGACGGGAGTTAAAAAGCAGAGTGCAGGGTTTTAGTCAACGCCCAAAGTCATTGTTCCAGCCGCCATTCTCAAGCTGGACCTCATCTCTTACACCCCTCCGCTCTCCCCCACCCCCCATCCGCCCCCTCCCACGGAAGAGTGGCCGGTCTCTCTCACGGGCCGGACACCGACTCCAGTCCGACCCGTCCTCCTCCCTCCTCCCTAAGTCCTGCGGGTGCACATTGGGGGGTATCTCTCTCGCGCTCCAGTTTCCCAAAACACGATAACGAGGATGTTAATTGCCAACGACAGCACGGGCTGTGCGCATCGGGGGTTCGGGGCCCTTAACGGAGACGAGAACTGGTAACTTTCAGTTATTAGTTTGACTCTCCCAGCCCATTAAAGGTCCAGGTCCCCGAACCTGGACGCGCCTCTGGACTGTGTTCGGGTCTGGTGACAGCGTACGTTGTTGATAGTGTCCAAATAAGCTTTGCGTCGTCTCTGCTTTCACACGGTGTTCTGTAATTTGTCCTCCCGTCTCTGGAGGGCGACGCTTTTTCAAGGAGCCCTTTTCAAAATATGCACTGGTGTGTACATGTATGTGTCAGTTTACATTTACGTCTGGGTCCTGCTGGTGAAACGCGATATAAGGGTCGGAAGCCCGACACTGAGGCCCCCTCGGCCCCGAGTGGGCGCGTGTTATGTGGTCTCTCCTTCGTATTGTTTGTCATGTACTTTTTATTTGAGTTGTGCAGACTGAACCACAGTGGCTCTCTGTGTGAGCACTCAGCACAGCGGCTGCAGTCGATGCAATCAGTCAGTTAACCAAACAAACTGGAGACCATTGTTGGGCATATTCTTCAATTAAATGTGCTTTTGTGAAGGTAGAAACAGCACTCTCTATGGACCACATATGGACAACACTAAAATAGAGCCTTCAGTGTCTGCCGCTGAGCAAACAATAGGGTCAGGCAGAATCAGGAGAATTACTTATTACACATAATGGCCATCCTTAACATCTTAACTGTAAGAAAAGCTGGGCACACGCTGCAGAAGCTTAAGTAGCACCACTAAAAATAATTTATTGTGACTTATTTTAAGAAATGAAAGAATAATAAAGTGTAATTTAATATTAATAAGTAAAACATATAAAAAATGAAAATGCAGACAGAACTTTGCAGGGCTTTTGCTGAAACGTGTTCTACTTTTTCTTCCCCACAGCTACAGTCTGACCGGAGGACACGGACAGTTCTCCATCAACCCGGCTACCGGGCAGATTATCACCAGCTCCCTGCTGGACCGAGAGGACCGAAACAATTACCAGCTGCTGGTTGTGGCAACAGATGGCGGACAGCCTCAGGGCTTGTCCAGCTCCGCCACCGTGTCGGTGACGGTGGCCGACATCAACGACAACCCCCCGCGCTTCCACCACCACCCTTACGTCACCCACATACCTGCCTCCACTGCGGCCGGTCAGTGCATTCACTGGTGCTGTGCTCTTAGACAGGTTCAGTTCATTTGTTAGTGAGTACACAAGAAAGTAAACTTGGCCTGCAAACATGGCATGTAGTTTGTAAGACGTCTTTATATTGCAGAAGTAGAGCAAAAAAGCACAGTTAACATGTATCTATGTGCATTCTATCTGCATTCTTGGCGTCTTTAAAATGAAGACAAATGACATAAAAAACGTATTTGTTTCTCTAGGGTCCCTGGTCTTTGCTGTTACTGTCACCGACGACGACTCAGGCTCCAACGCCCAGCTGCACTACTCCCTCGTAGGGCGCAACTCGGAGAAGTTCAAGATCGACCCCGTCAGAGGTGCGATCACGGCCAACGAGAAGCTCACCGGCAGCTCGGAAGTCACCCTGACGGTCCGAGTGAAAGACGGCGGCGCGAACCCCAAAACGGACACGACCACGGTGACGGTGCGCTTCGTCACCGGAGGGAGCTTCCCCGTCATCAGACTGAAGGAGCGCGCATTCACGTTCCCGGAGAGCCAGCCGACCAACCACAGTCGTCACAACGGTGACCGGGTCCTCTATGAGGGGAGGGCCGCTGTCATATTACGTCGCCAGCGGCAACCTGGATAACGCCTTTCATATTGACCAGCTGTCGGGCGAGTTGTCCATCAGGCATCCCTTAGATTACGAACACGTACAGAAATATGTTCTCTGGATTGAGGCCAGAGATCAGGGATTCCCACCTTATTCCTCTTATGAGAAAGTGGAACTAACCGTGCTGGACGTGAACGACAACCACCCGGCGTTCGACATGGATCCATTCCATGCGGAAATACTGGAGAACCTTTCGCCTCAGCGGGTGCTGATGGTCTCTGCGGTCGATCTGGACAGCGGGCCTAATGGACAGCTCGAATACGCCATCATCGATGGCAACAAGGAGAACAGTTTCAGCGTGAACAGAGCGACGGGTGAGATACGGACGACCAGGCCACTGGACCGGGAGAAGGCGGCTCAGTACACCTTGAGGGTCAAAGCCACCGACCGCGGGACGCCACCCAAAAACACGGCGGTCAAAGTGCTCGTCAGCGTGCTGGACGTGAACGACAACGCTCCGAGGTTTTCCAAGATCTTTAGCGCCACGGTGGCTGAAAATGCCCCAGTGGGTTACACCGTCACCAGGGTCACCACCACAGACGAGGACGCCGGCTCGAATGCCGTCAGCCGATATTCCATCACCGACACCAGCCTTCCATTCAACATCAATCCAAACACAGGGGACATAACAATCAGCAGGCCGCTTAACAGAGAAGACACAGGCCATTATATTGTCAAAGTGTCGGCCCACGACTCTGGATGGACAGTAAGCACAGATGTCACCATATTTATTACGGATATTAACGATAACGCCCCCAGGTTCAGTCGTCCCTCCTACTACCTGGACTACCCTGAGCTCACGGAGGTGGGCTCCTTGGTCACACAGGTGTCCGCCACAGATCACGACGAGGGTTTCAACGGCAAAGTCTTCTACTTCATTCGGTCCGAGTCAGAGTTTTTCCGAATCAACGCCAGCTCTGGAGAGATATTTGTGAAGCAGCAGTTGAAGTATCAGAACTCGACGGGTGCTAGTAGCAGTTAACATAAACCGCCACAGCTTCATAGTCACAGCCTCGGACCGGGCGCTGAAGCCTCTGATGAGTGAGACGACTGTGATTGTGAACATCGTAGACAGCAATGATAATCCGCCCGAGTTCGACTCACCGAGCTACTTCACTCCGGTCACCAAAAGCGTCAAGGTCGGCACCACGCTGATTAGAATTGTGGCTCACGACAAAAAAGACTTTGGCCTTAATTCTGAGGTTGAATACTTGATAACAGGAGGAAACAGCTCAAGGAAATTCAAGCTTGACAAAACAAGTGGCTGGATTACTGTCGCCTCCTCCCTCACATCTGATACGAATACATTTTTCCTCATCGACATCACGGCGAGCGACAGAGGAAATCCTCCTCTATCCTCGCGGACGTCCGTTCGGGTCGCAGTCACGGAGGAAAACCACCACACACCTGAGTTCTCACAAAGCCAAATCTCAGCTACTGTACCCGAGAGCCTTGTTGTGGGAACGGCAATCAGGACTCTGTCTGCCAGAGACAAAGACAAAGACATGAATGGCCTTATCACGTACGATATTACTTCAGGCAACGACGAGGGTCTGTTTTCACTCAACAGTAAGACCGGCGTCTTATCCCTAGCTCGGCCTCTGGACTTTGAAGAGAAGCAGCAACACGATCTCAGAGTCTCAGCCACCGACGGCGGCTGGATCGCTAAAACAAGCTACGTCTCCGTCACAGGTACACGTGAGCGACGTCAACGACAACCCTCCCGTGTTCAGCCCTGACGAGTACTTCCCCGTCGTGCAGGAGAACGTTCCCAGTGGCACCACTCTGGTCAAAATGAACGCCACGGACCGCGATTCGGGGGCCAACGCGGTCATGGCTTACGTGATACAGTCATCGGACAGTGACCTCTTTGTCATCGACCCGAACACGGGCACCATCACCACCCAGGGCTTCTTGGATTACGAGGCTAAGCAGGTCTACCATTTGACAGTGAAGGCCTTCAACGTCCCAGACGAGGAGCGCTGCAGCTTCGCCAACGTCAACATTCAGCTGAAGGGAGCCAATGAATACGTACCCCGCTTTGTCTCAAAACAGTACTACTTTGAAATATCTGAAGCTGTTCCAAAACGCACAGTGGTCGGGGAAGTTTTCGCCAGCGATCGAGACCAAGGAGACGATGGAGTGGTTTACTACATCATTTTCGGCAAGAGTCGAAATAAGGGCTTTGGCATCAACAGGAAAACGGGCCAGATTTATGTCACTGGTAGTCTAGACCGTGAGAAAGAGGAAAAGATTTCGCTGAAGGTCTTGGCAAAGAACGCCGGGAGCATCCGGGGGGCAGATATCGACGAGGTGTTTGTGAACATCACAATTCTTGATGCCAATGATCCCCCTGTCTTTACCCAAGAACTGTACGACGTGCAGGTTAGTGAAGGTCTATCGCCTGGGGGTCTCGTTACCTTTGTGAGTGCTGTGGACTCAGACTCGGTCCCAAGCTGGAGCCGATTCTCATACTCCATCGCTCCTGACTTTGATAAAAATGTTTTCACAATCGACCCCAAAACCGGCCAGGTGTCAGTGGCAGCGGAGCTTGACAGAGAAACTACTCCTGTGTATAATCTTACAGTTCTTGCTGTGGATACTGGCACCCCCGCTGCAACCGGGAGCACCACCCTGATTGTGAACCTGGAAGATATCAACGATAACGGTCCTACTCTGACAGCCGCCTATGCCGAGGTGATGGAGAATCAGAGAGCGGGGATTGTTGTTACAACACTAACAGCGTCTGACACAGATCTACCGCCGAACCAAGGCCCGTTCCTCTTCAGCCTTCTCGGTTCTGGCTCTGCCAACAGCTACTTCAGCCTTAGTCCAGCTGGAGTGTTAACCACCAGTCGGGAGATTGACAGGGAGCAGATTAGCAACTTCTACCTCTCTGTTGTGATCAAGGACTCTGGTGTGCCTCAAATGTCCTCCACGGGGACTATTCACGTCAAAATAAACGATCAGAACGACAATCCCTCCGAGACGCGGTCCATGGAAATCTTTGTCCACTACTTTGGGAACATGTTTCCCGGAGGTTCTTTGGGAGATGTCAAACCCCAAGACCCCGACATTCAGGACAGATTCCACTGCTCACTTATTCCCCCATCCTCGGGCCTGTTTAACATCCCGACTGGTACATGCAGCCTCAACTCTAAAGCGCGCTCAACGGATGGGACTTTTGAACTGACCATCCGCAGCAGCGATGGCGTCCACGGTTCAGTCAGCAGCACGGCCCGAGTCCTCTTCATGGGCTTCACAAACGCCACAGTGGACAACAGCATACTAATTCGACTCCAGTCTCAAGGAGTCAGAAGCTTCCTGACCAACCACTACCTCAGCTTCCTACGCATTGCCAACTCTCAGCTAGCGGGCTTGGGCACCGGGGTGCTGCTTTATGGCGCATTTGAACTCAACAATCAGACTTTCGTTATGGCAGCTGTGAAACGCGGCCATGGACAATACGTCAACCCCAGTGGCGTGGCCACATTCTTCCAGAGCATCAAAGACATTTTATACAGGCAGAGCGGGGTGCAAATAGATGCGGTGGACCATGATCCGTGCACACGCAACCCGTGCCAGAATGGAGGCAGCTGCAAGAGGCGTCTCAGTGTCGGGCCTGAAATGAAGACAGAAGAAAGTGTCCCCGTGATCCTTGTTTCCAACCACCCCCTGCAGCCATACGCCTGCAGCTGCAGGCCGGGATACACCGGAGGCCTGTGTGAGACGGACATTGACGAGTGCCAGCCATCGCCCTGCCACAATGGCGGCACCTGCCACAATCTGGTGGGGGGTTTCTCCTGCACCTGCCCTGAAGGTTTCACGGGGATGGCCTGTGAGAGGGATGTCAACGAATGCCTTTCCAATCCCTGCAAGAACGGGGCTCTCTGCCAGAACTTCCCCGGCGGCTTCAACTGCCTCTGCAATTCCGGCTTTGCAGGTACTGCACACGCAAGAGTCACATGTTGTGTCCCGACCCACAGTCACTCGTGTCAGACATCTCAAAATAATGCACTTAGGCCCACATGGCTTTTGGTCCAAGGAAAATATTTGTTTCTCAATTTTTCTAAGAGGTGTTGCAGCCATAGCTTACAAGCACGGCTGCCAAAAACAGTTTGTTTTTTGGGATTACTAGTTGGGGGGTATAAACTCCATGTTTGCTTTTAATAAAGAGGATGATTTGAAGCTGACCCGTGTCAGGACTTGAGCGTAGACTTCGTACACAGCTCACCAGTATCGCATTTCACCGCGGGCCTTCATGTGCACGCAGCTATGACCACACACAGATAGCGTTTTAATCCAGCTGGACACACAAATATTTCTGAATCAAGGCTTTCTCATTTGCCTTTGTTGTGATTTTTACGACAAATGGAGCAGCTTTATGAAAGATCCAATCAGAACTACCTGTGTTTCAATTGTAATGAATAGACTGCGATATTGCCCTCGACCGAATGGGAGCAGATTTTAAGTGGAATTACTTAACAGTCATTTCAATCCTTCTTGGCCGCTGACTTCAGCATCTGAAAGACATTTTCAGAGCGGCCGTGGCAGACGATTTGCCTCGAGTCAAGTTATTACTGTCCCTTTTTATTATGACGATAGAAAATTACCACAAATCTTCCAGGTCTTATCAAGATAAATGAGCCTGCTTAAGAAGTGCACCTATTGACTTACAGTAGTTTGCATGGTCTCACAGTGAACTCTCAACTTCCTGTTTTCCCCGGCTGCTTTTTGGCAGCAGAATCAATCTCCATTAAGCAACTTGTGTGCAGATTTACAACCTGAAAACTGTTCCGGAGGTTCATCGTCAGTTTTTTCGTTTTATCATTTATTGTCTCGCTCCTGTCCATTATCTGTATTGTCATTGTCCACCATGTGCGTTGCAACGGTTGTCTTTGTGAAAACCAAAAAAAACAAACACTATATGATCTTTCAGCGAGTTTCGAAAAGACGATTATTCTTAGTGAGAAACAATTCTGCCAGTTAAGTGAGATCACGACGGTTTCAAGATGTTTCGAATCATATTATGTCATCTTGGACGAGCCGTTTCCACAACAGCATCACTTGTGTCAACATTTTTTGAAATGAGTGATCCTGCTCCAAAGCAGATGACATTACATCTTCATGTTATATATTTTACGATCGTTTCAAACAGACGCTAAAACTTTAAGTGATTTGCTGGACCCAGGTTTTTCCTTTTTCTCGCCGTGTATTTCTCAGCTGTGAGCTGATAAAAAGGGCCACATGACTCGGCCTGTGCGGGGAAGTGAACTGTGTTCCCCTCGGGGTTTCTCTGTGTTGTCTGCCACCTCATCCGTTTTAATTTGTGTTGTTCTGTGAACCCAGGCAAAACGTGTGATTCCATCATCAATCACTGTGAGTGTAACCCTTGTTTTAATGGCGGGTCCTGTCAGAATCGGATGGATGGATATTACTGTCATTGTCCATTTGGTAAGTAATAGTAGGAGTAGGGTAGAAAACAAGACGTTTGAGTCGTGCTGTCTCCCTAAAGAAAATAAAGCTAATGTTACGCTAGATTACAGGACTGTCTCAGAAAATTTGAATATTGTGATGGATATCCCATACTTGGGATTTAGTTTACTGAACAAAGCTGAGTGTTTTTCAAGGCTCAGCAAACCCTTGCAGGTGTTTCGAGTTAATTAGACGATTCAAGTGATTAGTTGAATACCCTACTAGTATACTTTTTCATAATATTCTAATATTTAGAGATAGGATATTTGAGTTTTCTTAAGCTGTAAGCCATAATCAGCAATATTAAAAAAAAAAGGCTTGCAATATTTCAGTTGATTTGTAATGAATCCAGAATGCATGAGATTTTTGTTTTTTTTAATTGCATTACAGAAAATAAAGAACTTTATCACAATATTCTAATTTTCTGAGACAGTCCTGTAATTGGGATGTGGACACATTTCATCTTGTCTCTCCATTTGCCATGATTTGTATTGCTGCTATCATTCAAAAATAAGACTTTGAAAGGCTAAAATGAAGACCTGACTGCTTCGTTATAACTAAATACATAACTTATATTACTTGATAAAGATTCTGTTTTATCTGTATATATTTCATCGTGTGAAGCATTCATTGGCTTCCTCTCTGATTCCTTTGTTTCTGCCCTCAGGGGTTTTCGGCAAACACTGTGAACTTAACAGCTACGGCTTTGAGGAGCTCTCCTACATGGAGTTTCCGTCTCTGGATCCCAACAACAACTACATCTACATCAAGTTCGCCACCCTGAAGAGCAACGCGCTGCTCATGTACAACCACGACAACCAGACCGGAGACAAGGCCGAGTTCCTGGCCCTGGAGATCTTGGAGGGACGGATGCGCTTCTCCTTCAACTTGGGGAGTGGAACATATAAACTGATGACCATGATCAAAGTTTCAGACGGGCAGTTCCACACAGTCATCGCCCGGAGAGCCGGCATGGTAAGAACGTCTATTTGCATGGTGGAAGCTCAAACATGTTTCGCGGCACGCGTTCTCGAAATGTCTTGTGGATTAATAGTTCTTATGGGTTACGTAGAGAAAGGCTTTGTGGGCCGCCCCGTGCCCCCCCGCCCCCCTCTCCAACTCTAAACCACAGCTTATGTTTTTCAAGGTTTGTAATTGTACTTTATCGCTCGCTGTGATTTACAGTAGGAGGATCCAAAATGGCCCCCGAAGGTTGAAACTCTGTCTCCTGTGCTCCGAAAGAGCGGCTTCTGCTTCCTGCCAGCAACGCAGTGGCAACGGAAACAGAGAGGTTGGGGGGGGGCAAGAATCCAACCGGCCCTGTCAGAGCTTCTGTAATGTAGCTCTCCCGCCGGACTTCAACTCTGTCACTTCCCACCGTGCGCCCAGAGTTTCTTAGAAAGCTGGTAGAGTCGTTAAATCGTCCGTGTTGAGACGGTGCAGAATGACGGGGCGAGGGAGGGAGGGAGGGGAGGCATCCGGCACACGTGGAGACCCGTGATTGGGTCCTCGGCATGCGCCCAGCGAGGGCTCCCGCGGAGGCGTCCGTGTGACGGCTCTGGGAAGTGAACCCGATCGCCGTGTTTGCAGAAGGTGCCGCGGTCGGTTTCTTTCCGAGCCGATGTCGAAACAGCACCAGTTCCACTCCACTAATTATATTCTGTTTAAAAGCTGTTTAATGGTCAGTTATGCCACAATAAATGACAGAAAGGTTGTAAGGTTCACAGCTCAGAAGCAACAAACATTGACTTTGCACCAGAGTAACACATGGATCTTTTGTACCAGAGTAACACATGGATTTTTTGTGTGATCATGTGACCACAGATGAGATCATCTAATCATAGGGCTCAGCTCGTTATTTTCCTTTTCAAATCGGGAAGTATTCTTTGAAAAAGGTTTTACGAACTGGGGCTCGCTGTAGCTGATTAGCACGAGCAGCTCAGATGTTGGTTAGATTAATTATTTACACGCGAAACAAGCAGAAAAGCTCTTTTTCCATGTCTGCACCGCAACAGAGAGCAACGCTGCCTCCGTTAAATCGCTCACGGCGGAAACGAACGATCTCCGGAGGCGCACCGTTCACATTTCCGCCGATGAACGATGAGGCCTTAAAAAAAAAAAAAAAAAAAGATCTTTGTGTTACATTGGGTTTTCATTTCTGAAAAGAAAACATTCAGTACATTATCAACCCCGGCGTGAGGCCGCAGCGCCTCTGATCACAGGGAAAGAGCTCATTAAATGTTAAATGTTGTCCGGAAGTTCTTTTCACGTCAGAGTCACAAACACTGTTGTGTCCAACGGCTCATTGTTGTGTTTTACTTCTACGTCAGTGTCCATGTGTGCTGCGAGCGAGTGAGCCGGTGTGGTCCGTGTTTACTTAAGAACCAGGAGAGGTGGAGCGTGATTGCCCCGGCTTTTCAACACTTTCACACACTTTCCCGGGCAGTTTTCTTTACCAGCCCATTTAGTTTCTTCCTGGTAGGGCGGCTCCCTCTCAGAGCAGAGAGAGAGAGAGAGAGAGAGAGAGAGAGAGAGAGAGAATGAGCCACATCTGGGCGAAAGCTTTAGTGCCATTAACGGGAAATAGGAAATGTTTCACTGTAATGTTTCACTGTGATGTATGGCTTCTCTTATGTCGCTTGTCTGTCAAACAGCGCGGTGAGTTGATGCAAAGTAATTGGCCTGCGTGCCATTCGGTGGACAAAACTCAAAATACTGTGGGAGAAATGACTGTAGCGCTGGAAGTGACTCTCGATGGGTTGGAGCACGACCGCCATAGGGAGCGCGACGCTGCCGTGCACGAGATGATATTAAGTCAGCTAGCTGGTCGCCATGTTGTGAGGCAACTCTACCGGAACGCCGCTTTGGCTCCACCCAGGCACGAGCACGAGTGACACACTCGGCGACACGTGCAAGCGATTATAAAGAAAGACTTCGACCGACTACGTCATCCCCAGTCTCAGGAGTCGCTTCCAACAGATGACGAACCGACAGGCCAAGGCCGTGACAGTGACCGAGGCAGTGCGACTGCTCTGATCTGTGTGTGTGTGTGTGTGTGTGTGTGTTTTGTCGCGTAGGCTGCCTCCCTGACGGTGGACCTGTGCGGCGATGACCAGGAACCAGGCTACTGCGCCGTGAGCAATGTGGCAGTGCACACCGACTGGTGAGAACCCCCCCCCTCATCCCCCCTAGAAAGTACACAGATGTTCCGTCTCTGTGATCCAACTGTGTACATTACAACCGCGTCGACAGTTTTAGGTCCGGCTGTTGAGAAACTCAAAATGTTTCCATGTTTGAAAAAATGGTTCTCTGCACTTTGTGGGAACATATTAGCAATGTATGTGTTTTCCTCCTGAAGCCCCTCCTGCAAGTGTTGAAGAGGCAATGCTACCTGGTGATCCGCAAGAAACTAAACATAGAGCGAAAGTAAAATGAAACTAAAACTGAAAACTAAAATCGGGACAACTTTTTGCTCATTTTATCTGGATGGATGCAAATTATACGACAAGTAAAAAAACGAAATAAACCAAAGTCAAAAGTAAAGCGTAAATCGATTGCAAATCTGCACTATATGATGTAAACCTCCTTTGACACGGCGCTGTGAGCCAGGCCTTGTGGGGTTAACGTTTGACACTTGCACATGTGTGCGAGCGAGACGGAGGGAGCAGAAGGTTTATTTTGCAAAAGTCTCAGGACCCTGTTGTTGTAGGACTCGCTGACCCGCGGTGTCTTTCTGTCTTTCTGTGTGCGTGCATACTTGAATGCATTTGTAAGCTTCTTGGATTTCTGTGCATATGCACTTTTGTGTCCGCCTGCATTTAACTCTGTTGTGTGTGTGTGTGTGTGTGCAGGATCCTGGACGTGCAGCCCAACAGGCTCTCGGTTGGCGGCGTCGGGTCAATAGAACCCGTCCTTCATCGCCGCGGTCAGGTCGCCACCCACGACTTTGTCGGCTGCATCATGGAGTTCGCCGTCAACGGCCGCCCGCTGGAGCCCAGTCAGGCGCTGGCATCGCGTGGCATCCTTGACAGGTCCGCATACCCAAACCCCACCACCCATTTACTCCCGCTTTCACCCCCTCTCCATCACCCCCCTCTCCTTCCCATCTGTCCGTCTTCTGTAACCTCCTGGACTCTCGCTGTGGGACATCTGTTCACACTCCCAGACTTTTTAAAAAGATGGGGTTTTTTTTATTACAAACGGTAGATTATTTGACGGAAGGTCGGGGAAGGGGGGGGGGGGGGAGCAATTGCAGAATTCCGGAGATTTTCTTTTCTGTCCTGCTGCTGAATAGTGAGGCTAGAACAGAGCTTTTAATATGCTAATCCTCTCGGGGTTCTTTATGCGTTTTTTTTTTTTTGTATAGCCGCACGGGAGGGAAAAATCACAGCTCATCTGCCCCCTTTTTTCTTCCTTTTTTCGGCGCCCCCCCCCCCCCCCCCCCCCTCCTCCTCCTCCTCCCGCTGCTGAGCGGCTGACTTGTCAAACTGACGTTGTGTTTGTCGTTGTGTCCGTAGATGCCCGAGACTGGAAGGAGCCTGCAGCGCCAGCCCCTGCAGACACGGCGGCACCTGCCTGGACCGCTGGTCCTGGCAGCAGTGCCAGTGCGCGGACGGCTTCACCGGCAAATTCTGTGAGAAATGTGAGTGCGGAAGTTTTAGCGCCGTACGGCTGCACTCATTAAGGAATATTCCATCTTGATCGTTTATGATTCCTCCCTCCCGGAACGATGAGTCATTGCGCCGCACCGCCGCAATGAGTTTTATTATTTACAGCGTTTGAGGATTCTAATTCTCGACATCAGACGAGTCAAGCTCTCAGAGAGACATTTGAGGCTGATGGAGGCCGGCAGAAAGATGCAGCTACTGTGTGAGGTGCCGCACTACGTCAAACACTGTTACCAATTATCCGTTCAAACGGTTACTGGGAAACCAACAAAGAGCTTGAGACGTCTGCGCTGGGCCTTTCTGTTTGCCCGTCGGGGTCGATCTCGTGGGAAATGATGCGGCTTGCCTCGTGGCACTAAAACAGAATCACAGCACGTTTCCCTCTGATACAAAAGGACGCGTGCTCTCTTCGTTATGTGGAAAATAAACAAGATGCCAGTGAGGTCAGTGAGGTAGGAGAGAAGAGTTTAAGATATAATGATGCTGCTGAGACTGAAACGCTGCCACTCATCTTATTCTGTATGTAAGTGAGTACATTTTTACCCGTCAGTGAAGTGACTATTTCCCCGTTTTTACATTTATCATTTAGGTTTAATCCAAAGCAATTTATGCTGAGGTACTTTTTAGTTAAAATGCTTCTTTAAAAAGGCGGCTTTCAATGTCTCAGATGAGTGTATACTCCAACAGTACACAGCAGCAATCACTTCTCCCCACCGGCATATCGATGATCTTTCAAACATCGTGGCCAAAGTTAGACGAAGCTCTGAAGAGTGTGTGTGTGTGTGTGTGTGTGTGTGTGGAGCCGTGTCGTCAGTGCCTTGCTCAAGGGCACGCATGCTTGACCTTCATCGAGGATTGAGGACGTTCTCTATGTCCGTCCCACAGACATGACGGCAGACACGGCCCTGTCCATGGACGGCACGGGCCGCCTGGACTACTCCCTGAAGCAGGGCCCGAGACGCGACGCCCTCCTGAGGCAGTCGCTGCAGGGCGCGACCTCCGACCCCGCGCGTCCCAGCAGCCTGGAGGTCAAGTTCAGGACGCGCAGCAAGAGCGGCACTCTGCTGCACGTGCAGGAGAGCAGCAACTACACCACTGTGAAGGTGAGGGGGAGGAAGTGCACGCCGATGCGTACTGACTGAGCAACACTGTGATGGCTCGTATGGAAAATGTGTCATAACGCATGTTCCAATTGTCCCAAATCATTTGTATTTTTTTTTTCCAGAGGGTTTCTTTCTCCTTCCAGATGCACAGTTCAGTGATTCAGACCTTTTAAATAATGAATCGCAGCACATCAGGTCGTGGTTTTATAATAAAAACTTTTTATGGAAGTGGTCTGGAGTTTGGATTCTCAGCAGACAACAGCAAATTAATTTGAATAAGAACAATAGGAAGGCTTTTAGACATACTAAAACTAATTCATATGCATACATTGGTTTATGTAAGTGGAAGTCCCGCCCACTTCTACTTCCTCAGCGTGGACAACAGAGCTGCAAACTAGCCACTTAACGGCTAAGCTAGGTAATATATACTTTTTAAGTACTTTTTTACTCTTGTGTGGTCCAATGGAGAATCGGGTCGACGTATACAACGCGCTGCGAACTTGTAACCAACTTCTATTTGATTCTATTGAAATGTTCTTGCATACACACTCAGGCATGTCCCCTCCTAAGTGACTACGAGTCGTAGATTCAGCTCAGCTTGGCCTTTGTTACTCGGTTAATTGACCCGCCAATTTAGCGGTGCCGCCGTCGCTAACGTGCTCGTCAGCCGGAATCAGAAGGCTCATTAGTGGAGCCGTAATGAGTTCACAGCCGTGATTCGTTTCCACGCGGTGCCAACGCCGCGGATCATGTCCTCGTTAAGAGGCGACAGAGTTGAGGTTCTGATTTGCTGCTTTTGTAGCAGTGGTGTGTGTGTGTGTGTGTGTGTGTGTGTGTGTGTGTGTGTGTGTCCTTTAGGTAAACTCTTTTGGTGCAATTTTCCATTTCTTCCCCTTATATTGTGCAGCACGCACCCCCGCACTCCCCCCGGTCCTGGGCTGCTGCCCAAAGAGGCCTAAGCGCTCATTTGTCCTCTTCAATTTTCCCTTTTTTAAGACCTCCTCCATCCTCACCCCCCCCCTCTCCCCTCCCTCTGTAATATGTCTGACTTCCTCTCGTATATGAATCCTCGTTCCTGCTCCTTTAAACAGCCCAGGGAAGTATTATAAGTACCATGACGCCTAAAACGGCAAAACAGCCGGGGAATACCCACAGCGTGTATGTACACGTGTGGAGTCCGAACTATATATACTGCTGTGTTGCAGAAAAAAGGAACTTGTTCAGAGATGTTTAATAGATAAACGTCTTGATTGGTTTCCCAGCTTTCCAGCGCAGTTTTCTTTGGCCCGCGCGGACGTCCGCTTTTCCCATTTTAAATCAATTCTTTCGGAAGCTACTTATCATTGCTGATTTTTGGGGGTCTCTGACAAAGGGAGGAAAACGCGGATTACTTTTCCATGGAAGCAGGGAGTACGCGTATGAGATTTTCGCACACAAAAGGCGCAAAACCGGCGGTCACCTGCCCGAGTTCGCTCGATGGATTCGTTTGGGTAGTTTGGCGAAGGCCGGGAGGAGTCTTGTGCGGTCTGTGTTTGATGCTGACATGACACATCCAGTCCATCTATGACACGCTGTTTAACACACGGCCGTGTCCCCGCTTTGTCCCCCGTCTCTCAGCTGAGGAACGGCAACGTCCACTACGTCTCGGAGGCCGGCGTCGGGGGGAAGGTGGAGCGGACGGTGGGGGACGCGGCGCTGTCGGACGGCCTGTGGCACACACTGCGCCTGCTGAAGAACGGCTCCACCACGGTGCTGCTGGTGGACGGCAGCCACTCCAGGGTCATCCAGCACGCCACCCAGGACTTCGGAGGTCTCGGCGTGGTGACCTTCTCCCTGGGAGGGATCCCGCCGGGACCCGCTCAGCAGAAGACCGCGGCAGGTGAGGCTCCGCCCCCTCCTCCCCCTCCTCCCCCCGTATTGGCTATGTGTCCCTTCTGTCTGTTATCGGGTGCCAAAGTCCTTATTGGATTGTCCTTCCAAGCCCTAGTTGAATGTACATTGTATATGTATATATGTATATTTACGTGTATGTGTGGGAAGTTACATGCGTATTTACGGGTCGTGTCACGAATGCCGAAGCGTCCAAAGAATTGGCGATTGACCAAGAAACTCAAACACTGTGAATGACCAACGCAGCAGCACAAGAAAAAAACTAAACAGAAAAAAAAATTGTGCAAAAAATGTGTGTACATGCACATTCTGTGTGTGATCAAGCGCTCCTTTTGAATCCAGCACAAACCTCCTTTTTTCCCCCCCAAATGAATTTAAGAGTCTGCAGCTCAAACTTCTGACCCTATTTGGTGCCGCTTAGATGTACCTGCTGTGAGTTTAAAATTACTTAAATAAATGTTTCTCTATTAGTAGTATCGTTCATGCACGAAACAACTAATACTGATTTAATTTGACTTTGTCTTGGAACGTCATTTGAGGACTCTTGGCGTTTTCATCCCATCTCCTGTGGATCTTTGTTGAGATTTAAATCACAGATCCGATGTCCTCGAGCATGAGCTGTTTGGAGAAGGTCAGAGAGGGGTTTTCCAAAGGGAGGTAATGCAACACAGTAAATTTTAAGGGGAGGAAAACTAAACTAATACTATGCACTAATATGGTCAAAAATGAGCATGTTGACTTATTTGCGGAGGACCGGGGCATTCATGAAAGACGTGTAGTCTGATTTGTGGCAGGCCGCCTCCTGAAACAAGCTTTTCCTCAAGGTGCGTCTGTTGCGTTCTGCCTGTTGGAGAGCTAATGAGGACGGCTCGAGTAGATTTCATCTGCACTGGGAAGGTTTTTGAATCGGCGAGGCAGCGCTCTCGGGGCTACGCGCGAAGGAAAAAATATAATTAGACACAGACACATTGATTCAACCCAGATGGATGATGTCCTTAAGCTACAAGGGCTCTGACCATTGGAAAAATCATTAAATCAAATCAAATTGGCCAGTGATGGATGTTTTTAAATACACATTTTTTAAAACGTTCTTTTTTTTTTTTTTTTTGGTCCTAATGTTGAACCAATTTCCCATCTAAACAAAACGGCTTTGGCTCCAATTCCCTCTTATTTAAAAGGAAGAAAACCAGCGGACCTTCTGAGAATTAGTCCGGTGGCGGTCGGAAAACGCTTCCCCTCCAGACCGCCGCTGTGCGCTCGTTAGCTGCTGACGGCTTGCTTCCTGTTATCTGAACCAAATTTATTTTTTCTTTCTCCTCTTTCTCTGCTCTCCGTCCGCAGGGTTCGACGGCTGCTTGGCCTACGTGAAGTACAACGGGCAGAACCTCCCGTACGCCGGGCAGCACGGCCTCGTCGCCGTGACCAAGACCAGTTCGTCCGTCAAGATCGGCTGCAGGGGTCCCGACCTGTGCGAGAGCGGCCCGTGCTGGGACGGCCTGATGTGCGTCAACCAGTGGTACGCGTACCAGTGCGTCCCGCCCGGCGACTGCGGCTCCAGCCCCTGCCAGAACCGCGGCAGCTGCGTGCCTGACCCCCGCTCGGGCTTCACCTGCGTCTGCTCCGAGTTCTACACCGGCAAGAGCTGCGAGACCCTGGTGGCGTGCCTGGGCGTCCAGTGCCCCGCGGGCAACGTCTGCAAGTCGGCCAACAACGGCGGGTTCGTCTGCAGCGAGAGCCCATCCTCGGAGAAGATGGTGCTCCCCATCTGGGCGGTGCCCGCCATCGTCGGCGGTTGCGCCACCGTCCTGGCGTTGGTGGTGCTCGGCTTGATCCTGTGCAACCACTGCAGGGGACGCAACAAGACCAAAGTGCCGAAGGAACCCAAGGAGAAGAAACCCAAGGAGGAGAAGAAGAAGAAGAAGACGGCGACGAAGAAGAAGAAGAAAAAGGGCAGCGAGAACGTGGCGTTCGACGACCCGGACAACATCCCGCCGTACGGAGACGACATGACGGTCCGGAAACAACCGGAAGGGAACCCCAAGCCGGACATCATTGAGAGGGAGAACCCCTATCTGATCTACGACGAGACGGACCTCCCCCACAGCAACGAGACCGTGCCCAGCGCCCCCTGCGCCCCGTGCAACGGCCCGGAGGCGGACATCGAACACTACGACATCGACAACGCCAGCAGCATCGCGCCCTCCGACGCCGACATCATCCAGCACTACAAGCAGTTCCGCAGCCACACGCCCAAGTTCTCCATCCAGAGACACAGCCCGCTGGGCTTCGCAAGACAGTCGCCGCTGCCCCTCGGAGCGACGAGCTACACCTACCAGCCGCAGTACACGCAGGCGCTGCGGTCCACCCCGCTCAGCCACTCCCACTCGGCGTGCCCCACGCCGAACGCGCTCTCCAGACACTCCCCGGCGCCATTCGCCAAGCCGCCCTCCTTTTACCGGAACACCCCGACCAGAGAGCTGAACCTGGCCCGCCGCGAGGGCAGCCCGCTGGACCACCACGGCGACCTGTGCCAGCCGCCGGCGGCCATGTTCAACTACGCCACCCGGCTGGGGCGGCGCAGCAAGAGCCCGCAGGCCATGGCGGGCCACGGCCACGCCTCCAGGCCGGCCAGCCGGCTCAAGCAGCCGATCGAGCAGATCCCCCTGGAGACGGGGCCCCCCGTGGGGCTGTCCATCGAGGAGGTGGAGCGGCTGAACACACCGCGCCCGCGCAACCCCAGCATCTGCAGCGCCGACCACGGGCGCTCCAGCTCGGAGGAGGACTGTCGCAGGCCGCTGTCGAGGGTCCGCAACCCCGCCGACGGCATCCCCGCCCCGGAGTCCTCCTCGGAGAGCGACTCGCACGACTCCTTCACCTGCTCGGAGATGGAGTACGAGCGGGACAAGCCGGTGTCCTACAGCTCGCGGGTGCCCAAGCTCTCGCAGGTCAACGAGTCCGACGCCGACGACGAGGACTACGGCGGCAGGCTGAGGCAGAGGCGGTACTCCAGCCGCAGGGCGGAAGGAGGGCCCGGCGTTCCCCAGATGCCCCCCAGCGAGCAGCACTACACCCTGCCCCACAAACTGGGCCAGCAGGCCGGCGGCTTCAACTGGGACAATCTGTTGAGCTGGGGTCCCGGCTTCGGACATTACGTGGACGTGTTCAAGGACTTGGCCTTGCTGCCGGAGAACGCGGCGGCAAACGCCATAGAGATGAACAGCGGTGACGGCTCGGTGACCATCCTGAACGAGGGGGAAGCCGAGCAATATGTGTGAGACTATTTATTACGACGTCGCGGGATGTGCTGGAAGACCGTATACTTCAGCGGAACGTTGGACTGCGCGTTTCTCTCTCCTCATTGGGAATTAAAAGACGACTTTTAATGCAGTAAGGCAGACGAGTGGCACCGGTGACGTGACGGACACCTCAGAAAAGTTTACCAGTCTTTTTAATTAAAAGGTCCAAAGTCAACTGTACAATCGTGCATTCATTCCTCCAGGTCACAGCGTTTCCACTGACAGCGGGAGGGGGCTGCAAAGCTGCGCTCCTGTTATCTCGATCAAACATTTCTGTGTTTTATTAGCAGCACTGCCTCTCCTTTCCTTTTTAAAACACTTATAAGACGCGAGATAACATTAACATTCACAGGGCCCGGCGAGCTGAAAAGAAACAACCGAGCTGCGTCTTCATCGGGGGCCATTTTCGTATCGACTTAAAAGGAAGCACGTGTGTTTGATCCGGCTGCACCTGCAGCTGAGGGGACGCGGCCCCTCGCCGTGGAAGCGGCCGGCGCCGTGATCCCTTTTCCACTCGTCCCGGCCGCTGTGGTGCTTCTTTTTTTTTTTCCCTAGAAGACTGGCTAGACGCTCCAAGTGAGGATTAATCATGTCCGCTGCCTTACAGTCATTTGAGGATTTCAGTACGGGGGGGTGGGGAGGCAGTTCAGGAGGAGAGGAGGTTTTTGGGGGCTGGTGTGGGGGGGGTAACTGTTGTGCGTTTCGTATGGATCCTATAAACATGTCTAAAACACTATGAACTTGTGTACATTTTTTTTTCAGCCATGAGAAATCCTGGAGTCATTTGTTGTCCGTGTCTTTGTCCATTTATTTTGACACGTATGGTTTCTACATTTTTTGTACTGTTTATTAACTTAAATTACTTAAGCTGTGTTTTTATGGATATTTTCATATGCTGAAATGTGTGTTCTTACTTTCGGGGAAAGTACGATTGAAGACTTATTTTTTACATGTGTTACATACGTAACATCAGTATTTTCCACTTTTGATAAAACTATAACATGGTGTATGCTTTGTACCTGTAAAAAGCCAATAACAGAATAAAAAAAAAAGTATTTATTTAAAATCTGCTGCTTCGGGAACTTTACTCCTCTCTGCATGAGCATGTATATATATTTTAATTGTCACAAATAAGACACCGGATATGCAGGATATAATACAACTTCATGAGCGACCCCCCCCCCCCCCCCTCCCGCCTCTCCTCGCTATAGGTGAGCAGTAGGAGCTTGTGTACAGAGGGCCCATTGTTCCAGATGTAAGACACAGGGACTGACATGAATCAGTCTCCCCCCACACACTGTTTTTGGATATAATCCAGATGGCAGAGGGGCTCATCATGTGTTTACGGATTCCTTGCAGTATTTATCCTGAGCGTGAACATTGCACGTTGGATCACAGGACAGAATACGGCACGTGTGGTTCCTGTGGACTCAGACGCTCCGCTGTCAGTGAGCAGAGAGCCAAGGAACACGCCGCCTTCCCGACCGCGCGCCTCGCAGCACAGTGGTCGCGGGGGCTTCACTAAAATTGGGGGAGATCAGGTTGGAGCGGAGCCGCGGTTGGAGCTTCGCATGAGTATTTGACCTGTTGTCCCTTTACTCTCCTCTGAGAGCGTCAAATGTCATCGAAACATGATTTCCATTACGATGATCGACGTGTACTTTTGGAAGGAAGTGGCACCGAGCTGCGAGTGACTTCCTTAAAACAGAGAGTGCAAAAAAACAAAAAAGAATCCTCCCGAAGAGCTTGTTTACAAAGATTGATTTTGCCCGAGTTTCATCTAAATGACTCATAATTAAAAGCACGTTCGTCGCTGGAACAAAGAATGAGTTTCACTCTCTTGCTCTCATTTGTTGGCGTGAAGAAACCTGATTCGACTTTAAATGTGTACGTTTCAAAAAGAGGCAGTGAGATTGATTTTCACCGTTTAATCAATGGAGAAGGTCCATTGTTAATTATGAGCCCGCTCATCCGGGAAGGATCGTCATTATTCATCAATTGTTTGACGTACGGTGCATTCAAGTGGGATGAAAAGAAATCAGAAAGAAGTGAATCATCGCGTGCAAACCAGGAAGTAAGCAATCAACAGCCAAGTCAATTGCTTCATTGGATTTTGCAGTATTGCAGGAAATCCACCGGTGGAAAACGCCGCTTTTGTAAGCTTTGAAATATTATCGAAAACAACAAAGACAACGTCAGGTGTCTAAAGGAGGGTCTCCTTTAGACACCTGTTACAAACCGTCTCTTGAATTCAGGTTCCCCGTCGGTCTCCCCCCAGACCTCCCCCCAGAAAATAAATGTACCTCCCCAGGTGTCAGAGGTCACCCCCCCCCCCCAACAACACCTGGATCGTCTTTGTGATAACCCGCTGCAGGACCCTCCAAGAGGCAAACTAAACAGGGAATGATGCTGTGATTGTAAACTCAATTCACGAGTAATTTATTTATAAAGAAATCGGGTTTAAATAAAAAAAAATGTCAATGCAAACCAGTTAAATTGAGCCTTCTGAGTTCTTAACTGCAGAAACGCTTCACGCTCTAAACCCCGCTGTTCCTCACCTGGCCACTAGTTGTCCTCAGTGAGTTGTATTTCCTTTTTCAATCCCCCGTCTACACACTTGCTTAACATTCTTCATCCGCTATATTTTGTTGCCTGGTTCATTTGCGTCGTCATTTGTACATTTGTCTTGTGTGAAAAGACGAAGAACTGCTAAAGACTAAAATCAAAACACCTTTTAAATGCGTGTCTTTCATAATATTTTCTTCTAATGTCTAGAAATTACCTCCAAAAGTCTTCCTCATTGGCATTCGGCTCGTACCGAGGCTTTTAAACTCTGCAGGTCTTTAATCACACGGGTTCAGTCTGCACCAGATCTCCGTCCAACCGTCTCCTGGAGGGTTCTGGTACACAGGAGTCCACATGTGGACAGATGTTGGCGGTGTCGTAGACTGGCTGTCTAAGCGTTGGCTGTTCCTCTGGCCACCTCTTCGCTGCAACAGCCAGTTTTATGGAGGAGATAAAATACTTTTTCCACAACGCACATAAAACTGAGGCAAATACAGAGCGAGATATTACAACAGTAACGATCAGGCTCCGTTTGAAGAGGTGGATGACGTCATTGCGCCTCTGGTAACAGAAGCCACAGCAGATTACAAAAGCAAACCAGATCAGCGCGCTATTAGTGAGTGAGCAGCCGTTTATTATCTACCGACCGTTTGAATAAGTTACTACGACACACACACACACACACAGCAACACACCTTTCTGATGACATCATGATGACGCCCTAAGAGTTTTAATGACACCGTACAACCTCAGCGCCTCCTTATCCTCGTGATGAAGCTGCGGTGACGTAACGCTGGGGGGCGTTCCTCCCGGGGGACGCGGCGCGTTTCCCGCCGATTTCTGCAGCTCGTGGTGGAATTTAGCGCGCGCCACATGTTCGGTCACTCCCTCCAGGAAATACACGAGACACGATTCGATACTGATTTGATGGATTTATTCCTCTTGTGGACGTCTCTCTCTCTCTCTCTCTCTCTCTCCACCAGCTTTAGACCTTCATACACACTTTTCCACGACATCCATCTTGGCATCCACCGTCGAACTACAACACATGTCGTCAGGTTTTAAGCTAACATCATACGAATGTATTAAAATAAATATGTTTGACAAAACCTTGAACCAAACGTACCTCACTGGCTCACCTCACTCACTTAGCTTGATAACTTGACTTAACTTAATTAGCATGTCTTAAATTACTAAACTATTTGCGGAGTTATAAAACTTGACTTGCCGCTTTGCATGCTTCTTGGGCGTTGTTACACCAAAATATGTCCCCGCGAAACAGATTAAATAAACGTAGTTCCTACCTTACAGATAAATAAACATTAGTTCCGACAAGTTGCGGAAAACCCATAATAAACAAGTGCATCAGAACATAATGACAAAATGACATAAACCCTATTCATGACAGTTACATGTTTGGTCAGGACATAACGAACAGCGGCGATGAACTAAAGGGACGATGTCGCTGCTCATTCCACGATCCGAAAACCAGGAGAAGGAGTTTGTTTCTTCAGCGCGTGCAGTCTAGTTACACGTATACTGCAGGATACCTCACCTCACATTCAGCTCATGGGAAAACAATTCGTCTGCCATGGCACGCACGTTGTAAACAGGAATTTTTAGATCTCTTACACATGTGCAGCTTAATTTAATGTTTAACTTTGCCAAGATTTGTTTTCTTTGCTTGATTTATCTGTAACTAGGTAGTTAGGTCATATAGGTCTTATTTTCTCTTTTTGCGTCATAAGGTGGCGCCACTGATGATAAACCCACAGAATGTTGTGCGTTACGACTTGTTTTTGTGTGATTGTCTTTTTTAGCATCTTGCAGGTGAATAAATTCAGAGGGATCAGAGTGCAGAAACAAGCAGTCGTGAGCTCCTCGTTGGAGTTTAGACCAAACAACTATTTAAATGTTTCACACCAAACCACATTGTCTACATCCACATTCTGCGCGGAAAATGAGCTACAAGGAGGGTCTTCGTTTGGCTTCTGTTGTTCAAGGAGGACGTGAAACTGGAGATGGAGACCATAAACTCATGTGAGCAATGTTTACCGAGGGAATAAATCGAGAGAGAAGTAGAGTCACTTTCTCATAGACTTCTATGTGACGAGAGGAGTCGCCCCCTGCTGGTCAGGAGAGAGGCACGACCGCAACGTCGACCAGCGTCGTCTCTCCTGACACGCAGAAACAGCCGCTCTGCACCGCACGGAATCGCCACACGTTCATCTGCAGCCGGCCGGCTGTGACGAAACCCTGGAGCTCCTGCCGCTGCGAGAGTGCGAAAGTGTGTGAGGCACGTTTGTAAACTGTAACTCACACACAGGTGTGTCTGTGTGTGTGTGTGTTTGTGTCAGACGTACAGCTCTCAAACTGGACAGGACAACAGCTGTGCCTGCTGCCTCTGACCCGTCGGCTGCGTCTCATGTGCTGCTTCGTACCTCTGGATGGTTATTAGCCTGAAGGAAACCGCACTGGCTAAATGTCGTAACGCACCAGCGTGTATAATCGGTTTCCTAAATGTAAAACGTGACACCGTGGCGGGCGGAACGAGCTGCCAAACCCCGTCCTCACCCGTCGTGCGTAACAGCAGTTTTAGTGCAATTTCCACGCGACTTTATATTACCGTGAGAATACAAACCAGACCTTTGAAAAGATAAATCATAACTGTTTAAAACACATGCACGTGTTAAACATTATAATGGAGAAGAAATTCAATGATGTTATCAAAACTGTTGGACTAGTCAGGCCCCCTAATTATAAGACTTTATTTTACTATGCATTCATGTAATGAGGGCAATCCCTTTAAGACCTTGAATCTCTTTTTACAAAAGGGTCCTGGCCAAGATGGCAGCGTATCACCCCATTAAAAACACACACTAAAAGTTAACAATAATGGTAATAACAAGAAATAGAGACAAAACGGCCAATATATGCCGACAGTGAACTACACAGAATGAATGTTAGTGAAAAAAACAAACAAAGGCGGAACCATGTGAAAGGACGGCTCATTAAAACCATCCGCACATCACGGGTCTCCTCGTTGGCACGTGACCAACAAGCCCAGCAGCGGACCCGGGTTTTATGCAAACACCTGGTGGAATGTTTGCAGTTGAATAGGCGTCTTTCACCCTCCTGACAGCCTCGCGTCATTCTGTGTGCAGCGGGAAACAAAAGTCACGCACAAAGCAACAGCGCTTTTTTTTGGGCCACGGAGGAATGCGCGCACTTTGGCAGCTGATAGCAGCACATTAATTTTGCACAAGAAAAAAAAAACAAAAAAAGGAGAACGCGGGTCGCCCGATTGGCTGCTTCAGCCGCCCCCGGGTTCCCTCCGGGTTTTTCCCATGCCCTGCTATCTTTTCTCAAGCCTTAATCTTTTCATTCCGTCGGCAGCCTGCAAAGGTCGGGCCTTCATGCTTATTGTCCCTCAATGACACGGTTACCTCCCACATACATAATGCACCTTGTTTCCTCCGCTGGGTCCGGGGCCGTGCCACTGCGGCTCATTTGAATTCAGGTTGGGTGGTGGAGGGGGGGCAGACTGTAAAAAGCAGGGCAAAATAGCTAGCGACCGTTAGCTAGCTTTACTTTTCCAATTCGAGTTGTTTCCGCGTGCGCCCGCCAGCGTGATGGATGCTTCCAGGATGCGGTGAAAAAGGGGAAGGGAGGATAAAGTTCTAAAAAAAAAGGAATCGCAACGACGTCATGCGTCATGCGGGGGAAAAGGGGGCACATAAATCGTGCTAATTGTGTCCACGCAGACCCCCAAATTGGCTGTTTTTCTTTGGCTGGAGGGATCTGTGCCACTCAGGACCAGGACGGCAGCCATGCACCATTAACATCTATTCAAGTGCTCGTGCTTTGATCTTCCCCGAGAGATGGGGGGGCGTGGGGGGGGGGGGGGGGGGGGAAATAAGCAGAAAAAACATCATCAACAATTCAAATGCGCCCAATTATTGGGCCATAAATAAAAGCCTAATTAGCATAAATTGCTTCCACATTGGTGGGGTTTTATTTACATTTCTTCTTTGCATTTTGTGTATTTTTTTTGTGTGTGTGTGTGTGTGTGTGTGTATGGGCTTCTGGAAGAGAAGTGCTTGACTTATGATGGAGATGCTTAATTTAGTAGTGAAATTGCTGCGCTAATTAAAATCGCTGGATAAATATTTGCCTTCTGCACAGAATCCACATGTGTTTTTGTTTGGAGGACAGAGTTGACGGGGAGAAGAAGTTGCCATCTGAGAAGCGAGACGACGGCGATGTCGCTACGGAAACGTTCCGATGCGTATCACGGGAACATGTCGACGCGTCCAACCCGAGGCCTCGGGTTCACCTCTGACGTCACACCGAACCTTTGTTGCTGAGTTAGAGGCGGCCAACTCGAGATGGGAGCTCGATTGATTGGGCTTTTTTTTTCGGAAAAAAATGAGTTTCACACGCCGGCCCGAACAGTGGTTTTGTTTTCGGTGCTCATAGAGGGCGGCAGCTCAGTCTGGTCTGGGTTATAAAGCCGCTCCAGAGTGCAAAAACAGGGTCGCCGAGGATCAGGTTGGACCGTGGTTCTTTTCCAGCTAGCGTCTTCCGAAACGCTGTTTTCGATCAGATCAACCGGGGATCCGAAGTGGAAGCGATATCCCGCCGCCGTCAACCTTTCGATCGCCTTCCAGACGGAATGTGGATGTCTGGGAACTAAAACCCCGCACGGATCGGTTGTCCTCTGCGCCGACGTCCGACCGGTGCGCCGTGATGATGATGATGAGGTTTAAAGATGGAGTTCCCACGCGACATGAAAACTTCCCGCCCTCGTCGCCCGCCGCCCCGGGGTCGCGACCCCTCAAACACCCGGCGATGCTCCCGCCGTCTCCTCCCGCTCACTTTCAACACGCCTCCCGTCCGACTCTGGGACATCTGTTGTTCTCTTGTGGTTTTCAGTTTAGTTTTTTTTTTTTTTTTTTTATCACACGCTCCGTTTCATCTAGTTCCAATTCATAACGGCCAGTTCGAGACACCCAGAGAGTTAAGATAATAAACCACAGCTCCTCTCAGAGTCTGAATGTTTTCACTGGTCCCCGTTATCATTTGCCCATTAAACTGCTTGAAAAGAGAAATGGAAAGACCTCGTTGTAATGTTCAAGTGGAGGGAAGTGACACACGCGAGGTGTCCCTATAAACAGGTTGTTTTAACGATAAAAATATACAATGTTTTAAGATCTTTCCCATATTTATTTATCTTTACAAAATCATTTCTTTTTAGGTTGGAGGTTTGACGAGGCCAGATATAAAATACACTGTATATACTTCTACATTTATGTAAATACACATTCTACTAACACACATGTGAGAGAAAGTAGGATCAGGGAAACACAGTCTTGGTCTGTGGTTTGCGTGGAGGTCAATGTCTGCGTCCCCTGAACCCTGAATTCAGACACTCTCTCCATGTTGATCAATCAAAGGAAACCAAACATTGCCCCCCCCCCATTTCATCAAACACCGTGAAATCATGCGTAAGAATAGAAAAGGGGGGACAAAAAGGATTCCACGCTCTGGACAGATGTGGACGTTCTGCTTCTATCGCTGCTGACCCGCCGCTGAACCCCCCCCAGCCCCCCCCCCCCCCCCCCCCTGCTCGCCCAGCCGCTGCCAATGTAAGCAGATGCCTCTTCGGTGTTCGCTTTCGCCACCTTATTTATGCACGCGATGATGATGATGATGATGATGATACGCTGCATGTTATAGGCGGAGCGAGAGACTCCTCTTTCCCTCTTAGTGTAGCACCAAGGTTTACACGCTCGCCCCCTCTGTCCTGTCCTGATATTGATGTATTTGATCATAACTAATCTGTTTGTGAGAAAAAAGACCTGAATTCATACTGTTTCTGATATACAACGATTATTATAAAGGGTCTAAGGATTGGTCTCAAACTTGATTTAAGGATCATGAAACTCAAGTCTGGACATTTATATTCTGACTAGACATTTTTCCACCAACAACTCTTTCAATTACTAAATGATTTAACCGGTAAATGTTGCCCATATTGAAAATAATCATGAGCCCGTCAGTGATGAAGGTCACACTTTGGTTCATCAGAATAGGCTCCTGTAATACCTCTAAATACAGTTTGTCATTTTGAATGGATAGTTGAAGATAGATATAGATAATGGTACATGAGTCCAAAGCTGAAGGTTCAGCTGAGGTTGGTTGAGCAGTTATTAACATGTGAGGTATAATTACATCCTCCTGCTCAGATGAAAGCAAGAGGCAGCATCATGGAGTTCTGCTGGTCGGCTGTGAAGGCTTCGCCCGAATGTTTCCATGCGCTTAAATTCAGTGGTGAGAGTCTCGTAAAGAGCCTCCAAACGCCGCACCTGGTTCGTATTCCTTCCTTGCAATCTGCTTTCTTTGGAGCCTGAACGGTCCTCTTATTTGACTTCAGCTCTTTGAGATGTAAAAATGCACGCTGGTACTTAAAGGCCGTCTTCGGGGGGATGGCGAGGCGAGCTGGAGAGAACGGCCCCTCAGACCTGATCGGAAAATACGTTTCTTGAGATTTGGCAGCTTTTGACTGTCAAAAGCGTTCAGAAAGAGACAGAAAGTCATTAGATTGTACTACATTTAACAACAATTATGGGATCTATTATTGCTTCGTTCTCTTTCTGGCACCCGGTCGCGGTTGAACTCTGTTCAGGTGGTTTTAATGAGACGGTTCAAAGGGACTCACGTAGTTCTTTGCCCAAACAGTGTCAAACAAACACAGGATCTGATCAGACGTACACCTCAGATACAGAAACCCACACAAGCCTGAATTTCCATCCGTCCCACAGCCACAACGAACTAGCAAACGGAGCAAACTTTGTGCCATCATCTTGAGTGAGGGTACATAATATGGATGGTGATGGCTTTACTGGTCCTCCAAAAGTCTTCTCTGGCCATAAGTATGGAAACTTCTGCTGGCAAAAAAACAAAATAATTCATCAGAGACATGAATGTAATCAAAAACGCTAGATGCCGGTGTCGGCAGTGCCGAGTCAAGTTTTGCATGAAGCAGGATCATGAATGAGCCGTCTTTTCAAGTCCAAAAGCCCCATTGGTCCAAAAAAGAGGGGTTTTCATACAACAAAAGTCCCTTGGAAGTCCTCAGGGGCCTGATGTCTCCTGGTAGGTGAAGTTAGGGACACAAAGAAGCAGCCATGTGTGGAATCTGTCCGTCTGTCCGAGGTCACAGAATATCATCTTTTAAAATGTATTAAATAAATGTATATACCTTTTTAAAATGTTTAAATGTTTTTGCTGCAATATTTTCCGCGTGGTGCCGTTGAATCCGGCGCCTCTCTGCAGCGCAAGCATTTTTTTAAATTTAAAATGTCATTTTTTTCACTTTTTCATAAAATATCGCCTCCCCTGTGATATGAAAACATGATTTTTAATGGGATTAATGGTGCAGCCCCGTCGTCAGTGCCCTGTAAATCAATGCGCTGATGTGTTCTGCTGTTAATCACTGTTAAAAACATCATCTCGTAAAAAATAAATGGCCTCCTCCTCCCCATGACTCTTTAAAGGTGTCACGTCGCTGTTGTTGCAGGTGTCCCGTCGAGGTGTCGGCTCTCCGTGGTCAGTAGTGCCTACCGGGGGGGGGTATCGGCCCCGTTGAGGTTGGTCCGGGGAGAGAAGTTCATTCTAACGTTCCCCACGCTCTGCCGCGCTGAGCTGGATACGTCTGATAAGCAAAATATCGACTGCTTAAACACCCATTCGCATAGTGATGGGAATAAGGGAAAGGCTCTTGTGCTTCGCTTTGGTTGACTTCTTGAACCGGACATTTGGGAGTTCTCTAAAGCTGACCTTCTTGAGTGGGTATTTCCTAATTGGACAATAAAACAGTGGTGGGCGAGTAATCAGTCAGTACCTTTTCCCTCAACACAACCGTTTCAGCTGCTCTCTCCTCGTCTTTTGGATGAACGACCTTCTCGCCGCGGTCACCTCGGCCGCTGTGGCTCGTCACTCCGCGCTCGGCATCGGCTGCTGTGAGGAAGTAATGATCCCCACAACAAGGCGCGTTCCGGAGAGAGGAGGCCCGACCCCTCCACTTAAAAAGACACGGCGGTCGAGGGGATTGGGGATGCTGTTTTACCGATGCGCCCCGATGCCTTTCCTAACTCTGCGACCTCGAAGGGAGGAGAGCGAGGCCGGAGTCTCGAGAGCCTTTTTCGGTATCTAGAAACCTTTCCTCCGGGTTCACTCTGACTGCTTCAACATCAGTTTTTATCAACTCGGCGAAGCGCCCGTGTGAGCGTGCGAAAGTGAGCGCGTGTTTCTTCAGGCTGGATAAGAGAGGCAGCACTTTAGAGCTCAGCCAGGCGAGAGAGCCGCGGTGTTCCTGGCACACGGTAGCAGGAAGTGTCGCCACACAATAAATGGACGCTGAAACGGTGGCAAAACTCAGCCACAGGATTTATGCGCTCCTCTCTGCTGTCCAACTTCTGAACTGTGATAATGAAACCAAAAAGGGAAGAGGACCAGGAATGTTGCGTGCACAGGCCACCCTGAGTTATTCAACCGCCGGCGTTTAAAAGAAGATACGGTTGATCGTTTCAGAATAATGCTGCCAGATCTAGTCATCTGTGCCCAGATCGTCTGTGATTGGTGCCACAAGCCTTTAAAGAAATTATGGGGATTCATTGTTTCCTCCAGAATTTTGTTCTTGGGAGGATGGAAAAGTTGTTAAAAAGCTAAAAACCCAACATGTATGTATTGGTATTTGGTGGGTTCACCGCAAAACTGGCAACACAAAAACGAATTGGAATAGAATCTCAAAAAGTAAAATCTCCTGTGTACCACCAACGAATTGGTGGTTTTACTGTACTTAGGACTACTTTTACTAAAATTGGCAGTCTAATCTTGAGTAATTTATACCATTTTAGGGAACATTAAAGTGGTAGTACTGCATCAATAACCAATTCACTCAGCCAAAAGACCTAAAGAGTGTTCTCTGGTTTGGTATTGAAAAATATAAAAGCCAGCAGACAAATAAATCAACGTTGACAGCGGTCTCCCGGTAGGACGGACCGCTGATTGTGGTCTTCATTCTTCGTGGCTTCGCGCATCACGTTACCGATCCGGTTCTTGTGCGACGTCTCTGCATCACAGCGTGATCCTTTTTGCTGTTTAAAGTCCGCCTTCATTCTAAAAACGGGGAAACAAATAAAGAAAAGTGAGCCAGTCCAGGCAGCTACATTTCATTTATAGACGATATTGAACCAATGGAAGCCCTCCCCCCCATCAAGAGCGCTTAGTGGGGGACGAGGAGGTCGGAGGCCCAGGAGCCAAACATATGCACAGATTCTACACACATCACAAACAATCATCTTTTTTTCCAGTGAGTTGGCCTCGACTGAATCCGGAAACTCTTGTAAACTTATAATTTCAAGCTTTAGAGTTGTTGTTATTTTTTATTTGGGAGTTTTGAGAAGCAGTCTCAAGGGCCGGCGGCCGATGTGCTTGAAGCTCTGCCTCGACCGCGGTTTGACACCATTAACAGGACACGACAATAAAACAAAAAGAGCTGCACGTCCACTCCCGAAACAGCCGAAGCGTGTCCTCGGCGCTCGCCTGGCGGACGTGAACCCGAAGCAGATATCCAGCCGAAGCTTGAAACAACACCGGCGGACTGGTGTGCTGTATAATTTCATCCAGATCTGCAGATTAGTTCAGTCTCAAAAAAACTTTAATGACCTGAGGGAAAACTGGGTCACTGCAGCAGCAACAATTTAAACTACACAAGAGAACCAAAGATGAAAGAGCGCGTGCGTGCGCATGTCGCCGCGGCGCTGCTGATAAAGGAGGAAACCGCAGGGTTAGTTGGCCACTTTGTTTACTTATGCATGTCAGCATCTCTGGTTTACAGCTCAAAGTCCCAATGCTTCTGCAAAAGCCATATCCCCCCCCCTCCCACGGCCCCCGTCTGATGCCGTGTGGCTCTCCCCAGAGCCCACGAAAAACTTCACAACCTCCCCAGAAATGTCGAGGGCAATCTCAGGGAGACGAGGGGAGGGATTGGGGGGGGGCTAGCAAAAACATTTGGCCTCCTCAGATCTGCTCCAATAAGTCTAGTCAACGTTTGGGGGAGCATGAAGCTGTGATTCTCCAGACTGGAGGTTGTTCTTTTCCCATCTTTGGGAGCTCAGAATGAAAGGCGGGGGGTCGGTAGCGCACAAATCACCTGCACACGCATCACGTGCACACGCATCACGTGCACACGCATCACATGCACACGCGTTTGGTCAAGGTGTGTGTAACGTCGATTCCTGCATGGTGAACATCAATCTGCATTTCACTGTAATATTTGTTGGCAAATCGCAGGACCTGGTTAAGCTGTGTGAGTGACACATATGGTATTTTATGGTACTTTATTCTACTAGTACAATATTAGTCACACAAAAGGTTTGTCCAGGCTTGTTCTTGGAAGCATTCAAAATGAATTCAAAACAGTATCTCGCTCTTAATCACTTTCATTAAGGATTCATTGAAGGCTTGACTTAAAGTAAAAATATGCATATTGCTGTACTGAATTATTGTGAATTGAAATTGCAGTATTCGATTGATATATTTTCACGAAATCCAGATAGTCAACAAAAGTTTCGGACTCTTAAGCTCATTCACTTATTTCTGTTGTTGACTGACAAAGCAGTGAAGACGACGCAAAGACGCCATTTCTGTGTAAAATAACGGAAATCCACCGTAGCGGCGCCTGTCAGGAAGTAGTGCTCTGCTGTTGTGTGGGGCAGAGATACTCGGAAGAGGAGAAGCACGTGGCTTTAAAGAAGCAAATGTTTGGACAGCAACCTTTAAACCGCCATCATCCGGATTAACCTCGTGGCCTCTGTGAACCCCACAGCAGAGATACCAGAGTATTTACAGCACAGCGCGCTCACATTCCTCCGCCGTTGTCACGATAAATCACAGTTGCTTCCTCGATTTCACAGATTCTAAAATTCACGTCTCTCCCCGGTGGAGTTAAGTAGCCCGTTTGTGATGCCAAATGGCCGCGGCGTGCCAGAAGGCTTCTGCCCCGTGTTGCTTCCCTTCTGCATTCCTCTGCTGCAGAAGCCTTCTGATAAATCACCGCAAGACAACCAAGTAATTTTGCATTAAGACTAAGTGCTTAAGTCAGTTTTCTCTCTCTTCTGATGAAAACAAGCAATAGTGGACCCGATCTCCGAGGACTCTGGACGGAGGCTTGCACAAAAGTGCCTGCCCCTGCTGTGCAGAAGTATATTAAAATGTTGGTATGGCAGATAAGGTCAAAAGTAAATAGAAAGACACAAGCGGGCCTTCTTCTGCTCACCGTATCCTTTACATGAGGATTATGTTTGGAATGTGTACCACTGCGTTTCCAGGAACATCCAATTGAAGATTTCTCTCCTGAATTTAAAGTTGTCTCTTCTACGCACACTGACCTCCGGGCATTCGGGTCGTCTGCAGACATCGACGTGAACGCTCCAGGATGCTAACTGAGGAGCAGGGAAGCATCGTGCACGCTGTGGTCCGGGGACTGAATTGTCACCACTTGCTGCAGTTCAATGAGTGGTTTTTCTAAAAGGTGAGACGTGGCAGAAACACTACTGTTCTCCACAGGGGGCGCCAAAATCCATCACGAAATCCGAAGGGCCTTGCGCCATATGGTGTGTATATAAGTGATATATTTTGTTCTCCAGGCATAATTAACGCTGTCGCACCCACCACTTGAATTCCGGTCCTGTGTTCACAGCAACAGTTTGCTTTGCGTAAACAAAGGAAGTGCCGCTGTTTTGATTCAGCAAAACATCCACCTGTTTTGTATTCATCATTTTGAAAGCAAGAAGTACCAGTTATGATCTGCTCAAATATTTGTTTGTTTTTTCACCCAGAGAAGGAACTAAATGGAATGCAGCTTTTATTCCAGTGACCCCCTCCCCCGCCTCTTCTGCAATCAACGGACGCGGATGCTATTCCAAGGAGCCGATTGGACGTCAACCCGCAGCGTGACACAGTGATTGGTCGTGTTGCTGATGCGGTCGGAGCGGGTGCGGAATGCTAATCATTCCACGCGGTGTAAACATTAGCTTAGCCCCCGGATATTTCCGTCCGCGTGCACCTGTTTGCATGCCACAGGCTGAGCGCCGCGCTATGTGGAGGAACACATCTCGGCCTTAAACGGGTCCACATGGACAAACCCGTTGAGAAGACTTCAGGTTGACTTCTCGCCCGTCGTGCAGCATTAGCCACGTACTCCTCCGGGGCTGCAGTGAGCCGGGGATCTAATTTGAGCCATAAATTGGCCTGGTCGACAGCTTGCAGAGAGGATGGACATCTAGCTGAGGACTTAATAACTTAATTACTGCGACACCACATGCCGCTGGGTTTGTGCGGAGCGGTCCCCCCAGTGTTTCACACAGCCTCTGCGAACCCGGTTGTTTAATCAGCTTGTGAGGCGCTCGGGACATCAAAAAGCTGCCTGGGTTACTCCGCCATGTGCGAGCACTCTGGTCTCGTTTTGAGTCGTCGGACGTTATTTAACCGGAGCTTGTGCTTGTGTGTAAAAGTTGATTGGGCCCCGCTGCGTTTCCTCATGGCCGAGTTCTTCTTGCCATTGATTTATTTGTTTCGTTACGGGCCCAGAGGTTTCAGTCATAATGCCAAAATGAAAAATGTGTAACACTCAACCTGTCCAAATGTGTTTTAAACCCCTCACGCAGAGGGTGAAACCTGTCGAGAGGAAAGGGTTTGGCACAACAAAGTCAGACAAAGGCGTTAATCTGTCCTTAATCCTGTCGCCTAATAACCAATAAGAAAGATGTCAGATGTCAAATGAGCCCAACTCTCACAGTAGTAACAGTTGGTTGACAAAAATCAAAGTTTCTTTATTTTTTTTAATTGTTTTATTTAAGCTTACAGTTCCAATTCCAGCTTTTCCGATGGGTGGATTTGCTACTTTTAAATGAATCAATGAATCAAACTGTTATTCAAGTTATTGGTAAGGAAAGAGGAAGACAAACACAGTGGTTACTAGTTTCACAAATCAGACAGAGCCACATCCCAGGCCTCACTGCGCCACAACGTGTGGCTGCGTGTTAATTACAGTGAGAATACACAGGCACTTATTTTCGCAGATGACCGAGCTCGTCATGGCGACGCTTTTCACTCCTTTCAGCCTCCTCGGGCCGATGAAAGGCGACACAAAGCGCCGTCTCCGCTCAGTAACTTTGAACTCTCCTCAAAACAAGTTTGCAGAGCCGGTTCTCACACACACGACGGTCCGAGAGGTGGAATTTGTGAATCGAGCTATAGATTGTGAACCCGAACAACCCCCTACCCCCCCCCCCCCCCGCGCCTCCCCAATCCCCCATCCTGGCAGAAAGCACTAATTAGCTCAGATGTCCGGGGCAAATACACACCCCGCTGCACCCCGGGAGATTGGGAAACAAGCTGCTGTTGTTGTTGAAGCTCCTCGGGAGGCAGGATGTTGGGCTTCACATTCAATTTGGTGCAAGAACGCGCTTCCCTCCGATAAATGAATCTACCTAAACGCGTTACCTCACAGGCGGGACACCACAGCTTTATATTCATGAGCTCATAACGCGTTCGGAGGCCGACCAGGGAAGGTGAAGCCATCCGGAAAGCTTCTGCTTCTGCACCCAAATCTGACACGGCGACCGGTCCTGAAGTTGATTTTGATTGCACTGATCAAAAGAAGCACCGTGTGTCTCGATATCCCCGCCCCCACCCAGGGGCAGAAAAACACCAGGCTTCAAAGACCTCACTAATCCCATTTGGATTATTCCATTAGGGACTCTGGGATGCTGGAGACAAAACAAGGCCGTGGTTGTCACATCGCAGAGTGACCTGTGGAGAGAGGTGCAGGTGGAAAACAAACTAAAAAAAAAAAAAACACTGTTATGTTCACCACAAAACCGTTGTTTTCCACTGTGCATTACATGCTGCTGCACAGCTAAAGGTTTGGGCGACGACTCGCTCTCCCTCATTTGTTTTCCGGTTCATCGCACGGCCTGCGTTTCGTTCGTTCGCTTGGTTTGCGTTTCTGGAGGGAGACATTTCGCGTTGGACCTGGAAGTGGTCTCGAGCTTCTTGTGTGCTCAGCGCGATGATGACGACATCGATTTGCTCCCACGGTGAACTCTCAAACTCAACCGTGCGTGGAAGGCTTTTACCGAAAAACACATTTCTTTATTTACCTTTTCAGATCGCTGGCAGCGCTCCGATGCTTCTTTCAGATGCAGACCAGCTTCTCTCTCCTCGTAGCTGCCGAGCACAACAACCTGTTCCGCTAATCGCCGCTTTGATTGGGTCCAAATAAAAGTCAACGTGCTCGCTCCAAAATGGATAATTCTGTATATAATTATCTCATTTTTTGTTACGTCAGCAGTAAGGGAAAGTTCTCGCAGGACTATCAGACACATTCGTGTATCGTGGAGCTCTAAATAGCCACCAGCTGTTTAAGGTTAGGATTTATTTTCAACATTCTTCTTGTTTTTTCAAAACGACTAGCAACCATTTACGCAGCTTTGCTGCTACTGAACAAAACATCTACATTTAGAATATATAGAAATCAGGTGACATTGACGTGAACTTTCAGACTGGATACAAATCTAATGGTATTTATCAGGTTAGTAAAGAAGGCCGATGAGCAGTTTGACGGATTCATCTTAGCCTCGGTACTTTTTGGACTCAAAGTGAAACCGCTTGTGATCGTCCTACGCTTGTTATTAAACTCTACACGTTCAGATCACAATCACTGAATCAGTTACAGACATCAGAAATGAGATAAATGGTCTATTTCGACTGGCTTTCCATTTAAGGTGCCTTGCCTAAGGACCCCGACGTGGTTGATGGTCGGTTCTCTCGGTGGGGTCGGGTGAAGCTCACTCACTGTCCTTCAGGCCGCCATCCAACCACTTATTTTCAAAGTCTTGGCTTTGGAATAGAAGCGCATTCCTTTGTGAGCGTGGACGCTTGTGGGCAACATGTCGGTGGAAGAGGAACACTTAGCGCTGCCTCTTGTTTGTTTTGGTGGGTCGTGCCGATGACCAGCTGTCTGCGTGTGAGACTAAACAGAAGTACGGTCCAAAGCGCTCAGTGTCAGCCATTAGAGACGCGGCGATTAGGCTGCTGTGCTGGAAACGAGGGTAAAAAATAAGATGAGGAATCCGTACAACCAGAAGCTACATCAAGATAGCACTCGGTCTTGCAAAAATGTCCAACTCTGTCCTTTGGGACCGACCAAATCACCTCGGCTGTCTTTGCTTTTCTGCTCCATCATCACAACCATTTGCTACCAAATCAAATCAGCTATATTATGGAGCCAAATCCAGGTCAAAAGTTTTGTTCATTCGGAAAAAAAATGTGAAGCTGAAAGTTTTGTTGTTGAACATTGAAAAATATTGTATCCAAAATAAAAATAAGTGGACGATACAATGTTACAATGACAAATATAATGTTGTATTATTAAATGTTCAACAACAAAACAAAACTTTCGGCTTCACATTTTTTTCTTCGAATGAACAAAACTTTTGACCTGGATTTGGCTCCATACAATATGGCCTTCAAATAATACTAATACTTTGAAACAACAAACGGTTCACACCTCGCAGCTCAAACATGGTTCCTCCTTTTTGTTTGTTTTGTTTTTTACGAATGCAGTCAAATACTGTTTTTCTTTAGTAACACTGCTTGTTTTTTCAATGTTTTCAATGTTTTTGAATGTTTTTTTGGTCAAAATCTGTCTGTGTGAGTGAAAACATTTGATATGGTCAAATATTTCCCTGCGTTAAAACACGAGTGAACGTACGTTCGTAGTATAAATAGACTTGAATAAAACGCATGCTTGAAAGCTTTCCAGTTCCTCGGTCGCCAAACTCAGCGAAACAACAATTTTAAGCGTCAGCTCCTAAAGCAGAGCTACGTTCAACAATAAGCTGAACAGCTTTGATGTCTCCAAGAGCTCCAAAAGATGAGTTCTCCTTCTTAATCATTAATCATGCCCTTGAAGCCTGGAACTTGCCCAAATGCATAAATCCATCTAGGCCAACCCCCCCCCCCCCCCCCCCCCCCTCCCACCCCCCTCGAGCGGGATCTCCGGCAGAAATAACGTCGGTGGACACTGATCGTAGTCGAGGATCAACAAACGGCTCGCTTTGGGTAAACTCGGCGAGGTAATCGAATCCCATCACGATAAACAAACCGCTGGGATGTTAAAGATCGCATAAACACTGTAACTGTGGCCGGCCTGCTTTATCTCAGGCATCGGCGTGCGATATCTGGTCACTTTTTCAAAATATCAACTGTCTAAACAAAGAGCTCACTCGTGACGCGTACTCCAGACTTCGACTCTGACATCCAATCGGCTGTTTTTTGTTTAGCCTTAAATCCTAAATGGATAAAATGGATGTCAGATGTTTGCCATGGTGGAAGTAATAAAGTGGGAATTTAATGAGTAAGTATGTTTTTTTTCTTTCGCCCAGGCGAGAGCATCCCACCTTCCAAAAGTGGTATTACTTTTTAGAGGATGTGAAGCAAACCCAAAGAGATGAAAGGCCACAAGAAGGACATGAAAACACTTTTACGAGCATTAGCGTACGGTCACGCATCCACCCGACGAGCACATTTAGAATCTCTTCATTTTGTCCGATGCCTCCGCGACCCATCCGGAACTGTAATCCCGTAATCAGTAATCGCTTTTGAAGTTCTTGGAAAAATGAGGAATCAGTTAACGAGCGCACCCATTTATATCCGCGTTGTTCCCGGAGAAGCGCAGTCATTTGGCTCCTTTTAAAACGCTGTCAGTGCTCTGTGGTTGATTAGCCACTGTGGGCGCGCGCGCACACACACACACACACACACACACACACACACACACACACACACACACACACACACACACACACACACACACACACATCGAAAAAGCTTGCAAACGCGCTGCAGCTTGTAAGAGCAACCTGCCAACTGCAGCTAATGTTTCCACCTGTCGGTTTGAGGGCGTCTTTCCTGATGTTCCTCATGGCGGGCCGTCGCCCCCCCCCCCCCCCCCCCCTCCTTTGGGATCAGCGACTAACGAGCGTCTCTGGCTGCTTGAAACCCGTGAAACGATGGCGTACGGATACGAAGTCTGTCGAGTGGAGGCTTTCCTTCAGACCTCGGTGCAACTGATGTGTTCCGGAGGCTTATCAAAAGGGAATTAATACGGGTTTCTATTCGGCTCCACTCACAGCTCACAAAGGCTACTGTTTTCCTCTCAGGGCTTTTTCCCATCAGTGAACGAAAGATTGTTGTCATAATTAGACTGATGTGTTGATACGGCCGCTGTCATTCTGGACTAATTTACATTAATTAATACATACTAATTAATACATTGGAAATTGAAACTTAAATTAATTGATTTTGAACTTGAACTTTAGATCTCTGTTTTAAGAAGTATAACTATCCTTCATTCAGTCGTTTTTGTAAAAAGGCAAGCAAGACCGTGTACATATTTATTTTAGGCGAGAAGGAACTACTCCTCCAATAAACCATATCGCCCCAGGAAAACTCTAGATCCACCAACGGGAGACCGGTGTGTACATGTATACATATGTGTAAATGTAAACAGAGTGTCAACTTAGGCCTTGTGTCATTTCATTCTTAACAGAATGTTTTTTTTTTCATTCAGCTTCGGCCTCATGAAGTTGTTTCCCTCTCCTACTCGGTGTCGGCTCTCTACTTCTCAGTGTGGGCTTCCTTTTTTAAACAAAGACCAGTTGAACAAGGGTGAAATCCATCCACGTTTTTTATTTTATCTTTCATTTCTAGCTGCAATGCAACTCCGCGTCAAAAAGAGTTTCGCAGTAAATGCAAAAATGATTCCCAAATTCTCAAAAACAGCCTTTCTGAGGAGTCCGGACCTCCACGTGAGTGAAAGGAAGAATTTCCTGCAGGGTCGTGTCTGCTCCCTGCACACTATTTTTGGCCTCCCTATTCTTTCCTGTTTCACAGTATTGTTGGTAAAACACAGGAAAATATCCCAAACAGCAGCGAGGTTTCGGGTGACTGACCTGTATTTGACTGCGAGCACCTTATTGTTTTGGTCCATCCATTCAACACAGACATTCCCTGTACCCTGCACGCACACACACAGACACACACACACGCACACACACACACACACACACACACACACACGCACATAAACAAGACTAATGAAACGACATTAATCCCCGAAATTGACAACAGGATTAGAGTGTTAAAGAGCATTGCCATCACCGTTCCCCTTCCTGCCCCTTTCGCCGTCTCAGAGGCCGGACTCAGAGGCCCGCTCGCCCGCTGGGCTCGCCCTCTGAACTGCACGCCGACGTCCGACCCGAGCGGACGGGTTCACTCGGCCGGAAACTAAAGTCTGCACTCCTGGAACTCACAAAAACGACGCATGCTCTTCCTTCCTCTAATTAGTGAATGCGAGTCGACAACAAGAGGAGCGGGTGACTCACGTCGGAATTGTTCCACGTTCGGCGAGCGTGCTACTTTGCCGTGACTTTGCCGAGCGGCCCAGAGAGGAAGCTGTTTTGGACCTGCGGGGAACCACAACACCTGCCCGTTAAATGTGATTTCAAACCAAAAGTCAAAGTCTGGTGATAATCAGGCTCCTCTAGTCAACAAATCCTATGCAGATTTGGCGCTTAGTCGGTAGTGTGAGAGCTTTCACAGGAAGGCTGCCGTGAGAGCTGTGACTGAACCAAAACAGTACATTTACATCGTCATAATGCCGAGGAAAGCTGACTCCTCTCATTTACTGTTTTCACACGGACGTTTACGTGCATCTGCCGTAGACGATATTCTCAAAAACCTGTTCACTGTCACACAGCCGCTTTCCTTACACAAGCAAAGTGCTGCTGAGAGACTACAGAAGTCTCGGCCTCAAGATGAAACCAAAAGTTTGACTCAAATTTTTCTCTGAGTGGACCCCCCCCCTCCCCCAAATCTATTACATCTTTTGGAAAAGCCCTGCACACTGCGCAATGTGCCGAGGTAATGCAACCGATGCTGTGGGGCAAGAAGCGGTTTGAGTGGGGCCGATACACAGGGCCGGCCCAAGGCATAAGCGAACTAAGCGGCTGCTTGGGGCCCCCTGTAAGGCTCGCTTACCTCAGACCTGTTGCGAGTGGACCCTGAAGTTGTAGAGGCACGTCTTCTGGTCGTCCCCCCAGTTGCTTCTTATCCGCAGCGTCACGTGGCTAAACAGGTCTCCGGCCTCATGCTGGTCAGAGACGAGAGAGACAAGTGAATGAAGGGAGTCACGCTTTGCGGCAGAGATACAGATGTAGTTTAGTTAGACCCTTTAGCTTGGGTGTATTTTCACGATGAAAAATAAAGTGAAGGAATTGAGATAAATCGTTTAAAGTCTGCAGCTTTGCTGGTAACTCACTTGTTTCTCTTTGTGGCGGAAAGAAGAATGAGTAGAGATCAGTGAGCTTTGATCAATATCGGCTGGTGCCATCGTTTTCCCAAATTGCCTAAAATAATTTACAGTGCCGCATACTGCCGAAAATCCCCCTTTTCATGCAGTGCCGCGTAGCTCGCGCGTGTGTCGTCCCACACTAATGCGGTGAGACTTTCATCCCTTCTCACGCTTCTCCGTGTGGCGGCGAAATGAACCTGCAGCTCTTTTTTTTCCTGCACAAAGCCGTCAAGATAAACTCTCACCTGAGGGAATCGGGGAAACACGGCACTATCAAATACATCTGATTTGGTTACGGTTCCTTCTGTTGCTTGCAGCCAGAACTAATGTTGCTAATCAACCTTTTTTGTCCGTCCCAGCGTTTGGAGCCCGTCTCCGGCTGCCAGTCCACCAACCCACACTTGCGGGAACTTGAACTTGCGACCCTCCGGTTCTAATAAGCTGGACGCTGAGGAAACACGAGAGAAAAGCATTTCACTATTGTCTACTTTGTTCTCCTCATGAGAAAACCATATGCCTTTCTTAAGGGCTTTTATTTTGGACTGGTATTTATTAATTCAGCTGGAGTCACCTGGACGAGTGCACTCATTCGGGGAGAGTTTACATTTGCCCCGTGTTTTCATCTGTTTTATGTTTTCATTAAATAACTGAAAAGAACTGTAAAAGCCTCAAAAGTTGATATAAGTCAAGACCAAGCCGTGACACTGGTCTGCCACGAAGCCACCTAGCTCCTTTTCCAAAGCTCAGCTGACACTTTGCTGGGCTGACAGGCGCAGCAATACCTTTGGACTGCATTCATTTTCTGTCTCCAACATTCTCTGCTTTTGCAGTTTGGCTTGACGGTCAGCGTTCCACTTCATGATGGACGACGTTCTGGCTGCTCTGTGTCTGTTGTGTGTGTGTGTGTGTGTGTGTGTGTGTGTGTAACTGTAGTTGCCATGTTAACCTAGATTGTGCAAGTGAGTGATAGATACAGCAGATACGCTAACCAGCATTATTTTTAAATACATTCTATTTTTTTGACATTTTAACCCTTTCTCAAAAATGATTTCTATGATATTGGATATGATTGGATTCGATGTGGCATGTTTTGAATTTTATTAAACATTTTGTTCAAGCTAAATTTTGTAAAAAACAAATTTCAATACATTTTTTTATTTTTTAATTACTTTTACATATTTTTCAACATAATATATTTTAACATTTAAAAAATCATTTTGACGTGAATGAATTTGATCTATTCTTCACTGATATACATCTTTTGGACATTTTTCGACCTAGTATATTCTCCATTTCAACAACTTTTTTTATTTCCACTCAATTAAACTTTTTAGACAATCTTTTCTATGAAATCTTTCAAGCCAATATGTTTTTTTTTACTTTTTTCCGTGAGACATTTTGACCAGATTTTTCAACCCAACATCTTTTGGCTGTTAATCTAAGATATTTATTGGCGAAATAGCTTTCGACTTTATGTCCATGACATTTTTCAACCTAACTAAGCTTTTCCTGTGTTGCATTACACATTATTCATTTTGCACAGCAGAACATCCTTAAAGACAAGCAATGTTCCTTTCATACAAGAACACCATCATGACCGGCGTTCCAGAGGCCCAGCAGTACTCAACGCATACCACACAGCCTCAACCATGTGGGTTCAAGGGCTGCTGTTGCATGTCAACCTTCCTCCCATATTTCCTGTTGCTCTTCATTGTTATATATTCCATTCAAGTTGAAAAAAGATTATGTGAAAATGTTGAACCGAATTTTCTGTCACTTTTCATTGAATCCAGTGACAATACAATAAGATACATTCAACTGTGTGCCGACTTTCGGACGGATGGAAAACAACATCCGACATCTGAGGCCTCCAGGCCAGGTCCAGTTTAAAAATATATATACGTGTTTAACCATGACGACTCTGGTTCCTAGATGGGCAAAGTGTTCTATTTTGAAGGTGGGTCTATCCGGCGACTCCCACTGTGAAATGAGAGCAGCATGTCTGTGAGATGCGTGTCAGTAAGCTATGCGTCCAGAGAGCCGGGAGTCATTTATCAGTCTCGGGCTCGGGGGGCCGCTGGGAGAGCGAAACTCAACCCGACACCGGAGCTTAATCCGCACAGGTGTCTTCCTGTAAACCGCCAGCTGCTCCTGACATGCAAGCCCTCCATTTAGGTCGTGCGGGTGTCGTGTGGGGTAATAAGAGTCCATTCATTGCTTCAGAGCCGCATTGTACTTTGGAGAGGTTTTCAGTTTGTGACAATTAGTCTTGTGAAAGTCACTAGGCCGAGTTTTAAAGACTCAAACTTGTTTTACTTGTATGTTTGTTGGAAAGGCGTTAAGATTCAGCAATCTTCTTTCCAATAGTAAAAAAAGGACGGCATAGAAAACATAGAAGAAATGAAACAAAATAATCCTGATATGAATTGCATGAAAGAGGGACAATGCAGAAACAACCAGAAGACACATCAAAGTGGGCCAGAAGGTGCTGAGAGACACGAGTTGAACCTCAGTCTTGAACTTCATTTTATTCATCCCCGCATCGACTTTGACCCCGGCATTTAGGAGCAACCAGCGTTGTGGACTTCCTGTCTGGAGCTGGGGATCGAACTTCTAACTTCATCTCGCTGTCCCTGCCATGGAGCGTCTGCGTGTGAGCTGCAGCTCAGAGTTCACCAGAAACGAGTTCTTTCCATTCCTCAAAAGCCCTGAACAAAGTGACCATGAATAAACATGAATAAGACTGATCGAATGACAAGAAACAGTCTAAGAAATTAATTCAAATATACCACAAAACCTGAGAAGGGTCACTCCACATGGAACTCTAACCATCGTCATATTGATTGCAACGCATTAAAGTCAAATAATCTCACTAATGATGTAATAAACCCATCAACAGGCTTATTGCACCTTCATTCACAGGCTTCATTTCCATCCACCGTTTTCGATGAAACTAAACATGTTGGAGACAGAAACGCGGCATCCTCTGCTCCACCGGCTCTTCAGTGACCAGGAACCTCCCGATGTTCCGTAGGCGTTGAAACATCTGACATGTGGCGCACAAAAGGAAACATGCGCCTTTCAGCCTCTATAGAATTTATTTTTTTCTCCTTCAGTCCAAAGCAAACGTTAACGACTGCAGGAATAACAGGACCTTCTGCGAAACTCCCATCAGCTCGAGCTCCCCCGGCACCGAGGAAGTCCTACCGGGTTCCTCAGCAGCCCGCCGCGGGTTCTCCTCCGAGTCCGTGTGCCGTGTGACGTTTGTGCAGGTTTGTTTTGGGCCACGAGTCTCCTCTTTGACATGACATCTCACGCTGTGTTTGTTTGTCATCTGAGACCGATGCCCGCTCTGAGGTCCATGATGTCTAAAAGAACCCTCTCCCACGACGCTCCTTCCGCGTCCAATCAAAACAGTTTCCATAACTCCCGATTAAAATGAGTTTTTTTTAACAATTTTTTAAACAAGCACTTTTTTAGTCAAATACCATAAATAATATTATATTAAGTGTAAATGTAAACATATGATTACCTTACATTTAGTAACGGACGGCATTCTGTGTTTTTCTGATCCAACTCTTCTACTGTAGTATATCTGTGCTGTCAGCATTCTGCCATCAACTCGCCACCACAGAATTTATTTTATTGTTTATTCTCGTGACATAAAAACGAATAGTTAAGACTCCAGCCACGTCTTTTTACTTTTCCACATTCGAGGGGGCCATTCACGGACCGCTTCTGCCTCTTCGTGACCAAATAAGCACTGAAACCACAGAGAGAGCAGAAGAAAGCCATTAACTAAAAACTGTGTGAGGCCCCCCTCTGTTGCACAAATCACGCGTGCGCGGGGTCAACTACCCGGCTGGAATGAGAACCAGAAGTGACTGTTGCAAGATGAGAGACACACACACACAAAAAGAGAAGAAGCACTTGTCTCTGCGCACTCAACCCTGGCTGGCCTCTGCTGGAGTGTCTCTGCACCCCCCTGTTGACCCTGGCTCTGCTCCTCCCCTCCTCCCCCCCGCTGTCCCCCGGGAGCCTGAACGCACCAGGTGCTTCCAGGCGCGCGCCATGCATCTTCTTTTTGTTTGACTGCAGCGACGCTCCCGTCTTCATCATCGCCGTCCTCGCCGCAGCCAAATCAACACGTCCCCGGCGCAGCTCTCCGGCGGACGCGCGTTTCACGGGACGGGCCTCGCTGATCCCGGAGCGACGTTGGGAGACCGCCGGGCGCAGGAAATCCCCCCCCAGCGAGCGACTCCCGGTCAGCGGAGCGACTGCACGCTTTATTTCTGCACCACACACACGGCGTCCCAGTGGCGTCGCACGCGGGGGTCGCATGCGTCGTGTTCATGGGACTGCGCCCGGTTGGGCTTAAAACAAAATACTCTCCATTCGTGCTCTCGGAGGGTGTGTGTTTGGAGTTTAATTCAAGCCGAGCCTACATAACAACCTGATCAAGCCCCTGGATTCTCGGCGGGCTTCGGAGACCTACAGCACAGAGCTCACGCATGGCGGCGGATTTTTAACTCCCCCGATGTTGTTCTAACGTCCCCGAGAGCGGGAGGCGCGGCGGTGTCGGAAAAGCAATCGAGGTATCAATCTCCGAGAGGCAGAGGAGCGCGAGTCCGCTTCCGAGAAAAAGTGAAAACAGAAGGCAGAATGCGACGGAGGCGGTCTGAATCAGCAGGAGAGGCCCTGCGGCCAAACTATTGTTTCAAAATACGGACACATTTTGCACTTGGCTCTGCCTCCTCCTCCAGGGCCGGCCCAAGGCATAAGCAAACTAAGCAGCTGCTTGGGCCAGGGGGCCCCAAGCAGCCGCTTAGTTCGCTTATGCTGCAAGCAGCCCTAGTTTTGTATTATAACCTCACTGTATTCGTTTATAATTTTCGCTATAACATCACAGCGTGACATTTGTGCCAATAATCTTCTAGCACAGGTGACTGCGTGGTGGGATGGGGGCCCCCAAATAAAATCCTGCTTAGGGCCTCCAAGAGGCTCAGGCCGGCACTGTCCTCCTCCTCCTCCTCCTCCTCCTCCTCCTCTCACCTCAGGCCCCTCTTTGGCTTTGTTAGTGGCAGAAAGGAAGCCAGCGTGCTCACCGCCACGATGCCAGCTGCCTCAAACTTAATATGTAAATTGCTTCCTGTCAGCAAATTTAATTTGAGGGAGACAAGAGACGACAATCCGCTGCGAGTCGTGGAACTGAGTTTCCCAGAGCGGCCGTGGAATGGAAAGCCTCGATGACGTTTTAGTACACACAGGAAGTGGACGAACCCATTCCCCTTTTTCTGCTGCCTCTTTTCGAACGTAAACAGGAGTTGTGCGGCGGGTATCCGAGGCCGCGACGGGTCGCACGCGGCGGTTTGAAATCTGCATCGTCCGGCGCGGCACACGGCGCCGCTGAGGACCCACTGATTTACAGCCACTCGTGGTTCACGGAAGTCAAAGCGGCCTCGTAACAGCTGACGTGATATATTTAGTAAAGTTAATCCTTGTGACTTATATATTTTGTTTCCTACAAAGACAAACTGCTGTTGTGTCTACCGGGGGCCCTGCAGGCGCTGCTCGTGATTTAAGGGGGAAGACGTGATTACCCGACTCGTTACAGCTGAGGCTGATTAAGCCTCCAGCGGCAGCCTGTTCCCCCTCCCAACCGAACACCACAGTGCGCTCAAACTTGGGAAATGATCGTAAAAAAGTTATTGGTTAAATTTAGCCAACAACGGCCGGGTTAAAAAAAAAAAGCTGGAAGAAATACTGATAGTTTGGCCTAAAAGTGGAAACAAGCTTTCAAATAGTGACTAGAATGTGGAAAGTAGCCTCTAGGTTAGTTTGATGTTGTCATCCTGTAAAACAAAGTGAAGGGAATGTGAGGAATAGTAATCGATCTCTGGTTACACTGCGTCATGAAATGGCTCACTTTTCCTTTTCCCCTCACAAACGGGACGGAGCTCGGATGGATGTTCTCAGTCGCAGCGATCCGCTTCGGGTGTGAGAGGCATTTAACTCCCTGCACAAGCGGCTTGTTATTAAACAGTCCAATCAGAGCGTGTCAGCGCCAGTAAATAATGCTGAAGGAAGAGTGGCGAAAAACAGTCATGTTTGCGACGTTTTTTTATAAATCAACAGAAGCACTGACATCCTTTTTGTTTGCACATGATGTTCAGATTTTTATCGGACACGCCTGATTCAAACATAATTCAAATATTTGACATGGCAGATGTAAACTGAATGCTTTTTAAGTTTAATTATGAGGTGTCCCTGGAAGTGGACGCCCCGTCCCGTCCCGTCGGCGTCCTCGTTCTGGATCTCTGGTCCGGTTGGTCGACACGTTCTCCATCAGTCAGTCGGTGGAGGAAGTTGAAAGCATGAAAACACCTTGTGGATTCAGACGTTGATGCCTTTATTGGCTCCGTCCAGGACTTGTCAGTTTTGTTCAGGGTTTAGTTGCTCACAGAGGCCTCGAGTCCTTCAGGCCCAACGGAGACGATTCTTCCGTCTGAGTTTCGGGGGCAGCAGAGCATGTGTTTTGAATCTTTCTTGTCATTTCTCCAGGATCTCTCCTTCCTGTGGAAAATGTCTGATTTCAACCCTTTTGCGGGGCTTGCGTCGCATCGAATGACATGGGACGGTATGCATGTGTGTCTTAGGTTGCCCCTGTCTCAAGTAACCATTCCGCATGCCAATTATGCAAAAGCCGTAAACACGACCAGTAGGATAATGATAGTAGGGAAAAATGGGCCCTCGGATCTCTTTGGAATAACAAACTCAAATGGTGTGATTATTAAACAGGATAAGTACAGTATATACATATCATATAAATCCTACCTGTTGTCTCATGATGTTTACAAATGTGTAGAGATAAAAAAAAGACAACAAAATGAACCAATTAGACTCAAAGGTCAACTTGGGAATGTCGCAGAAGTCTTACTCACACGCTATCATTTGCCCCTGCAATTATATGTTGAAAGAAGCAGAAAAGCCACCATTTGTTGGACAAGTCGTCTTCGGAAAAAAGATTCCACACGAGGACAATATTACAACCTCCGTTTTCGTGTGAGCTTTATTTAAACAAGGCACTAAATCATCAAACGCTCCCTCAGATGTTCCTCCAAGAAACTAAGGAAACGAAAGTGATAAAAAAAAGGTAGTTCAAGAGCTATTAGGATACGCGATGTAGGAAAAAAAAAAAAAAAAAAAAGACGACAAACATGTGCTGGGTAATGACCAACATCTGCGATGTCAAGAAGATGTTGCCATTCAAAAGGCCCTGCACAGGAATCAAAGACACGTGCGCGGCAGAGCGGCGGCGGCGCTGCGAGTTCAGCCAAACGCCGCCCGGTGCTTCGGGCCGATGGCTGCTGCTGCTGCTGCTGTCGATCGAACAACAGCATGTTGATCGTCGATCGTACAACAGCAGCCATCGTCCGTCGTGGGATGGAGGGCGATGGCTGCTGTTGTGCGATCGCGGCTGGTTTGATGCTGGGTTTTAAAAGCTGGACAGTCGAGGCGTTCCAGTGCAAGTGGCCAGGCAGCCCAATCGAGTCTGGCAAAGGGGGGGGGGGGGGGGGGGGGGGGGGGGGGGGGGGGGCGGGTCCACTCGTGACAATGCGTTCATTCATTCATTCATCGCAGGCCAGTTTGGACACAACATGGAAAAAGAAAGAAGTATTAGCATTGACTTTGATATCGATGCCTATTGCACTTGACCTTTTCAGGGTTCCTCCTGAGAAAACAAAAAAAAATCTTAATAAATCCCACCGCTGAGAAACAGAGTTGACGCTATCTAGATTTATTATCAACATCTGGGTTCTTTATCCCTATCATAATACCTTTGTGTTAGAGATATGAGCGCTTAGTCTCTTTGTGATGGTTCGCCATGAATTCTTTTTAACAGCGGACACAAGCAGCACTTACGATCCTGTGAATGTGTGTAGAGAGACGCCTGTAAAAACCGTTGCCGCACCTGTTTTCTCCAAAAAGACGGACTGGCTATCAAATGCTTATCTTTTTTTTTTTTTCTTCATCCCACATATTTCGCTTTCCACCCACCGCAGGAGATGGCACACGGGTAGAAAGAGGATCGGGTTGGGTTCCAGACGGGTGGAAAAGAGCAAAGTCTGGAAATGAAGGGAAGCCAGTTGTGAAAATGTGATCCTGGATCACGATCTGCACAGCAAAGCAAAAACTCGGGGGCCAATTTGTGAAAGCGCCCCGAGGCATCTTCCGCACCTTTTTAGAACGACGGGATCGGTTTTCTGTCAGCGGTTGATGGAACCTGCCGGCTTTGCTTGGCGTGACAGTAAAATCGGGATCCTAAAGTAACACTTTAAGCTCCATGATGGAAAAGTACAAAACAGCTTTCCCTGCTTCTCTGGATGGGGAGGGTAAAAGTTCTGTTGTCGAGGTTGTGCGTGCGTGCAGGGACGGTTGCGGCACTGTGTATTTTGTTTTTCGTCTGTTCTTTGTTTTTTTGCAGTTGGACCACACAATGGGATAATAGTGCATATTTAACTATTTCATTTGCTGCAAGTGCTGCAGAATTAGCGAAATGCTTGTTCCATAATAAAACCCCGGTACTAAACAACTACATACGTTTTATGATGTTTCCACAAAGCTTAAAAACAGACTGAAAAGAGCTGATTAAGAAAACAAGGCGGGAAAAGGAGAGGAAACGCGATAAAACATTTGTATGCAAAACGAAACCGTATAGAACGTTTAACATGCAGTCTGCCAGAATATCCAGCTGCATTTTAAATTCAAACGAAGCCCGTTGTGAGGACTCAGTCGGTGGATTACCCCAAATTGCTCGGGCGAAGCTGTTTTAGTTGCCAATGGTAGAAGAATGTGGTCGAACTGGCTGGCTCCCAACGGTGAATGTCTCTCAGCAAAATGAAGTAGAATTAAAAAAGTGAATGCACAGTCAGCGAAGCCGTTTTCAGGGAGAGCGATGTGTGAAAGAGCAATAACATGGAATTGTCACAATGCCGGGTCGGCGAGGTAGGAAGCAGGACCAGAGGGGTAACCAGGTCTCTGACGTGGGATGAGGTGCGCTGCGGCTCACCGTGGGAGATGCGGTGTAAGCCGTAGGTGGCCTGGAGGCGGTGTGGAGTGACACCCTAAGGGTCGGGATGCCGGCCACACCACGCATGGCCCGCCCCCCCCCCCGGGCCTGACGGGTTCCGTCAAACTGGCTCTGGTTTGTAAACTCTGCTGAGTCGTTCCGTGGTCGCGTCGTTCCGTCACAATGCCGGGAAGCAGGACCCAAACAGTTTCAAGAACGGGTACTTTACTTGCAACAACACAGATGCCAAGGGGCGAAACGCAGACAGAGATCCTTCAGGAACAACCGACAAACAGATAAGGACGCGACAAGGGGCAACAGACACACACAGGGATCCAATGCACAAAGGTGGAAACAATCAGACACGGCAGACAATCACAGGGGACGACAGGACAAGGCAGGAAGTGAAGTTACCCCAGGAACACCAGAAACATGAAGCTACAAAACAAAACAGGAAGTGACCCCCAAACCGTGACATGAAAAACTCTAAAACTTTCACACAAACTATGCTCCGGTGGAGGGATACCGAACTGAACCAACTAACATCTCAGTGCGGCAGGATACTCCAATCAAAACTAAGAGCGGGGTATTTAGAGCGAGGCGTAGCCTATAATCCCCCCTCCTCCCCCCCGTACATCGTTAAACCCAAACACCACTCCCGTTTAACAAGGGGGGCGTCCCCTTAGAGGGTCCCGTCTTAATCCCCCCCCCCCCGCCCCGGCTTCAATGCAAACATGTTATGTTTGCTGGATCGGGTTTGAAGAAGCGTTGCATGTTAACGGGGGGGGACCTCGAGTGGTGCAATCCTCCGGACGGTTTGACCCCCCCCCCTCCTCCTTCCCCCCCATTCCCCTCTGTGAAGCGTCGGCCAGACAACACGTCCACACATTCAGATCAACCTGCCTCCCCGCTGCTCCTTCCAACCCCCAGACGCAGGGATGTTCTCTTTGTGTGCAGATTCCCTCGCTGACAAGCGATGGGGGGGGGGGGAGTTGTCACATGTGCAAAATGAGTCTGACTCATTGCCCCCTTTTTTTTTCGACAGCACACTTTTAATAAATGCGCCCGCAAAAAAGTGTGATACAGCGAGAGAGAGAGAGAGAGAGAGAGAGAGTGAGAGAGAGAGAGAAGAACCCTCAGCTACCACATGCGGTGGCCGATGTCCAAGGCAAACACTCCCACCGGTGTGTACACCAAGACGGATGACTATAGGACTCAAGGCCTGGCCAGCACAACGCAGCCCTATTCACTATTTATTTTCCCAGTTCAAAGCACTGGCAGAGGCCCACTTAGTGTCTGCGCTCTCCAGTCCATCGCGCCCCTGATTGCCACAGTGAGGCTTCGCAGCCCCCAAAGTCCTTCACTGCAACCCGTGCCAGCCACTGAACTCCACATCTGCAGCCCCCCGCGGCCCTGAACGAAAAGAAAAAAGAAATGTCGAGGCAGCATCCAGGAGGGGTGTGTGGGGGGGTGTTATCCCCTCTGAACGGCTGCTTTGTGCAGCTTGGCGCGATCACACCGCCCACATTAAAGGACGAGGTTCTGGTATCCACCGCGGCGGTGATAAGTAATGTCTCGCAGGCCACCGAATCGCAGCGGCAAACCTTTCCGGCCCTTTGGCAGTGAAGTTTATCGGCGCACATCCCGCCCCCCCTCCCTTCCACTCGGGAGCTCAGCTATAAAAACCTGTGTGATATACAGGCTACCGTATAGAATCAAGGAGGATATGTGGGGATGCAAATGTGAGCGGAGAGAGAGAGACGTCTCCTGTTTCCCGAGATGCTTTTCCTTTTTTTCCTGTTTTAACCGTCGGGGGAATTCCTGGTCTCCTACAAGCGAAAAGAAGCAATAAAAGGTGGAAAATCGGTTAAATGTTGGAACATTTTTGTGGGAAAGCCTTTAAAAAGTGATCACCGGAGAGGAAGCAGAACCCGCTGCACTCACAGTGGCGTGATCGCAGATCTAGGTCATTTAGACGGTTCGTGATCAAGCTTTATTAACTCTTTTGTCTGTTTTGAAAAGACGTCGCAATCGTCTGCGTGGTTCAATAATGCTCAAACACAGACCTGCTTTCATGTGACTGTCACACGCTGTGAAGTGGATCCGGAGTTTAATGCGTATTACTGCATTGATGAGTCATGTAAGAAAAGGAAAAAAAAGACATGATTTAAAGGCCAATATGATCTGAAATGGGAGCGTTGCATGAGCACGATAAACAAAATACAAAAATATGGTGGAAACCCACTTTAAACGCTGCGCAAGTGCGCCAAGAATATCTCATGCTTGGATGACAATTACTTGAGTCACATCCAACATATTAATTTGAAAAGGCTTTTCAGCTAAATTAACCCAAATTGTTGTTCCAGCTTCCAAGTCTTTTTATGCATTTCTCTGCTTTTTGACGGACACTGTGTTCTGTGCTTCCCTGACTTGACCCCTGGAGAGCCGTTCGTCAGTGTGTAATGGGTAGGAGACTAAATTGAGGTTGGCCAACACACACACACACACACACATACTGCCTAGCTGCTCCTCATGGAGCCCCTTCACTCCCGGTTCTGTTTTTTTCCGACTCAACCAGGGAAAGAAGTGTGTAATTTGTGCCTCTTCACCTCCTTCGTTCATTCAATGCATGAGTATTTGGGAAGTCATGCATTCCTTGTTTCCTGCTGATGTGATGTGCAAATGTGGAGTGAGCCCTGCAACCAGGAGCGGCTTTTGTCACCAGCTTGTCCGCGACAATGTTTTCCCCTCACCTCGCCTGGTTGCGATTTAAATCAACTATAAGGAAAAAACGCGGCTTGATCCCGACTCACTCTGTCTGCTTACCGGATGCTGCGTTTGATCAGCTGATAATTCTTGTTGGCTGATGCTTTCTGTACGAGTGTGTGATCGTCGGCATCTAACGCATGGTTGTGCGCGCGGCAGAAAGCACGCGTTTGCTCAGACGTTAGAGCCCAAAAGTGGAGAGCAGAGCGAACGGCTAACTAGCCCGCCGATGTTTCCCTGAGCGTTCCAGCTTTCTTCAGCAGAAGCATTGCTTTCAAACTTACAGCTACCGAGGTCAAGAGTTATCGTTAATGTTCAAGCGCTTGTTAAAAACGAATAAATTACCAGTCCGCTCTGATCTCAAGATATCAAGCCTCCCCCTCCTCACAGGAGACTTTCCCAATAAAGACTACAATATGGGGCATTTTTTTTTTCAACCACATGCAGCCACTCTGTTTGCCTGTAATCATCCTGAACCTCTTGAATACGCTGTGACTGCATCCTCTTGCTATTCTTTTCCCCAAACCTCAAAGACAATACCCTAATTACAGACTCGTTACGAGAGAATTGTCCTCCGAATCAAAGGCAGCGATGAGAAAACGGGGGGAAAGGGCCCCGTTTTTTTTTTTTTCTCACAAAAGGGGGGGGGGGGGGCCAGCAGGAGAGCAGATGATTAAGGGCCGCCCTCTTTCGTCTTCTTGTTTTGAGAGAAGCTCCAGGATTAGGCGGTAATAAATTTGCGATGAAATAATTCTGTTGGCCGAGCCCGGTTTCAAGAGGACGGGAAGTCGAGTTTCCCAGCGCCTACGTGTCAAACAAAAACACAATGGTTTATAGGCGCGATGAGTGAGGCCCTGCGTAACATGATGCAGGCGCGCAGCGTACCCGCTCGCCGTTTGGCTCTTTGTTTGCTTCACATGCTCGAACAGGCGGCGCTGCAGAGAGTGACTCATCACGGTCGGGTAACTTATATTACGAGAGGAACAGAAACCAGATCAAAACATTACGGTTGCAACATGGGGCTGAGTGGCGAATGGCTTTTTATACACAAACGCGTAAAAGGTCTTTATTGCTCATCGATGTTGATGGAGTCACGTGCATTATTCGGTGAACGTCCAGAGAAAGGGTACACGTAATTGAAATGAGGTGGAACAATGATGGTTTCAGTTAAAGAACATTAAAGGAGTCGATTCGAGTCTCATTAGAATCTGTGTTTTTAAAGTTACAGAACCGTTTTTTAACAACATCCCGTAAGCCGCCAAAAAAATAATTCAACTTGTGTTGAAAATGTTTCGACTCTATCACTATATACTGAAGTTTCTGGCAAATGACCCTAACTTTTCCATTCTCATTTGTCTCATTTTCACTGAACAAACCGATCAGGGTTCGTCGTCTGGAAACAACACCTCCTCATCATCACTTCACGACGCAATGAGACGCAACGACGCAATGAGACGCAACGACGCAATGAGACGCAACGACGCAATGAGAAGCCCGTGAAACAAATTTAGAGAACGCCAAAAACGTCGGCACGTGATGGCGCCGCAGTGACGGCCGGGAAATCACCAAAGACGCAGGGATTCGTCCGGTGGTGAGCGTGCACGTCTGCAGCTCGTCCATCCAGGGGGTGATGGACAGACACGTGCAGTGATGGACAGACACGTGCATTCACACTGCTGCTGGGTGGTTTTCCACTCAACGCACAGCTCGCAGCTCCTCACACATTTTAAAGATAGATTTGGGAAATGAGTTCATAGGCCTTTACAGGAAGTCTGCCCCCCTACGTCGCCTCTGTTTTCATCCGTTGCCCTCAAACAACATGTTTCTGTAGGAACCAACAGTGCGCAGCGCTCCTCTTGTCCTCCTCTTGTCCTCCTCTTGTCCTCCTCTTGTCCTCCTTTTGTCCTCCTCTTGCGTTGGCAAACTGCAGAACTGGATATTTTGTTGGAACCTCACAATCCGCTGGGTCTCCACGCCCCGAGGCGAACGACAGCGAGCGGTTTGATCCGCACCGGAGAGGTCTAACCGACTGCGTCAGACGGGCCTGTGAAAGCAGCGCAGTGAGCGACGGCACGTGCGCGGCGCATGTCGCTCTGCGCGGCCCACACGCAGCGCAGTGCGCCGCGTCCAGATGGAGAGCTCGTCCCGTTCGCCATGTGGTTTGATTTGCAGTCCATAAAAGTCCATTTCTTACATAAAGTAAACCAATATTTTTTTTTAAAACAAGAATCATTGCTGTCTTTTTTTTTTTTTGTAATGTGTATTTAATTAAAAGCGGCAGCTACACTAAAATGAATCCACTAATAGCTAGAAAAATATGCTTCAGTATTGAATGCAGAATTTTCCTTTTTCAAGTGTATAGAGCTTATTTAAAAAGCACAATTCAACGCAAAAACGTAATTTGAATTTGTTTTCCTTCGACTGTAACATCGTCTCCATCCTCTTGATTTCTGGAAAGAGACACAGCTGCTGAATTTTCCAAATGTTATTTTTGGAGTCTTGGAAGCACCAGAAGCGGAGTGCCATCCAGGCCAATTACATCCAACACAAGGCAGACGTCTCTTTGGCCAGCAGCACCAAAACCAAGCAACTCGTTCCAGGGAAATCTAGATTCATAAGTGGTGAGAGGAAAAAGGACTTTTTTAGGATTTTGTAGTGAACCGTCCCTTTTTGATGTAAAGGCTATTGAGTTTCAAGATATTTACAGTAGAAAGTAGTCTTTAGTAGTGACGTCAGTAGTGTCCTCTCTCTTTTGGACTGGTTAATAGTTTATGTATTAACCAGATTTGATGAAACCTGTAGGTGTTTCCTCCCGTTTACTCATTGATTTGCCTTTTCTCTGACTCTTAGTCAATCTTTACGTTTTATTCTCGGGGGAATACTGAATAGTCCTCATTCCCAAAAACAATGAGAATTTGACCATCTGCCGAGTTTACTGGAGAGAAATAACCCTCTTTGGTTGTTCAGATCGCAGCTCAAGGACCCGGAGGGTCCCGAGGACACGGAGGGTCCCGAGGACACGGAGGGTTCCGAGGTTCCTTTTTTACAGGTCAAGGGGTCGGTGGCTAAAAAGCAAAATCATAATCTGCGAGGTATCGAGTAACTAAAAGCTGTCAAATAAATAAAGTTGGGCGAGAACTCCCTGCAGGATAATGACCGCTCACGTTCTATTTTTAGCCCAGAGAGAGAGAGAGAGAGAGAGAGAGCGGAGAGGCATTTCACAAGCTTGCACATCCATAACACCAGTACATGACGTTAGAATGCATGAAGCCTGTCTCCTACCACGCTTACATTACTGCCACAAATCCAACTTCCAAAGGCTCCCAATCCCCAGACGATTTGGAGAGCTTCTTGACATGTTGACCCCCCCGCCTCCTTCGCTGAAAGTTTTGGCAGCGAAAGAACCGGACCGGCTGTTGTTGTTGGCGTGTGATTTGTGGAACCGATCTACGTGTGTCCTCCGTGTTTGCAGCACATAGAGAGCCGTCCCTCGCAAGGTCATTCATCATTCCTTCGCTGCACTTATGACGTCGTGCTGCAAGGCGGGCGGCCTTCCAAGAAGATGATCTCACGACGCCTTAATCCGCTGTGATTGGCCCGGCCTTCCGGGTGATGACAAAAAAAACGGCGTTCCTCCATGCAAGCATCAAAATGAGAGATACACGTTTTATTCAGTAAGTCGTGGAGGGGGAACAATGGGGACCCTTTTGATCTGGAATGAGACATGCCAATGAAATTTGAATGGATTATGAACAGGATATGTCCTAAAAAACTCTGGATCCGTCGGCAGATCTTTGCGTCTTTGAGAGAATTCCTTCCTAAGTGTTTCTTTATGCCTAGTTATGACCAAACTGTAATCATAATTACGTGACTACACCAGCTCCGCACATCCCCCCTTGGCTCCACGGGGCTTTTTCTGGATCATCATCGTTCATCTGCGCTGTTTTCCTGGTGCTGACGTGTAATTTGAACACATTTAAAGCCTCCGTCAGGCCATGCACATATTAATTACAGTTATTTCCCCATAATTCTGAAAGTTACGTCTCAAACATTCTTTTTTTTCTTCCAATTATTCTCGTTTTAATCCAAGGATCTATTTGGGTTCTTCATACTTTGGAAACAATTTAGCACGAGGACAAATAAGCTCACAGTTGAAGCACAAAACCCCCTTAGAAATCTGCGTTGCTCAAATGAATGCGCGTGTTTACGTTTGTTCCTTGTTTGGGTATGAAAAGCGATACTCACGAGCAGCCGAGCCTTAACGTCTGACCGCATATAGAAGAAGCGGCTGAGCTTTTCACACGAGGCCCTTTGCCCCCCTTCCGCCCCTCGTCGTCGGACCAACGTGATGCGATCGTGTTCGACCGGAGAGGAAATGGAGCCGGCGATGGGCTTTTGTAGACCGTTACACGCTATCTGAGCCGCCGTTGCACTTCCTCTCCCGGTGCCTTGTGGGTGCATCTGGATGGATGGAACCGGCGCGACGCGAGTGGGGACGTGTGGAGCTCGTCCAGGAGACTGCGGAGGCGGAGACGTGCTGACAAGCTCATTTCCAGGCACATTCGGGTGAAATATTACCACGGCTGGTGATCTTTAGTTGCACTTTTCACAGCGGGAAACACCGTAAAAGAAAACCTTTTCGGGGTGTAAATGAAGATATTCAGGCGGATCATTTTCCCTTCTCGGCTTTGGAAGAATTGACGTTGTCTGCAAATGATGTTGTTTTACGTAATATCCAGATGGAGATTACTCAGCAGTGTTTTTTACCACGTCGGCTCCTTCAAATCCATCCGTTCGTGTCCACTGTTATTAGCTTCAGGTGTTCTTCTTTAGTATTGTGGCCAGAAACATTTAAATTAGAGATGTTCCGATACCATTTTTTTCCTCCCGATACCGATTCCGATACACGTCCTGTGGGTGTCGGCCGATACCGAGTACCAGCTCCTGAGCTAACGTTAGATAACGTCACTTTCTATAAAGGTACGTGGTATCGGATCGGTGCCTGGACTCGCCGATACCATTTTCGGCAGTATCGGAGGCATTTCCGATACTGGTATCGGAATCGGAACAACTAAATAGATGTTGTCCATTCTGTGCATTTCAAAAGAGCGGTTTTGCTCATCTTTACCTCTCTCTGTTCAGGGCTTTTGAGAGATATTGATCCTGTGTTGTTATATTAGTTAATCACTTGGACTCCATTTAAACGTCCGAAACATGTCATCTGTATCTGGATGGATTATATTGATGATGACATATTATAAAGGGCCTTTGTCTATCACGTGTTTTTTTATTATCAGGATTCAGCCTCATTCTATTTGATTCTTATCCTCCTCATTATGTGACCCGAGCTACTTTCAATAAATATGTCATATCCCAGCCACGGACTGCATGCCAGAAGTGGATCTAGTTACAGTGATGTCCCTGATTGACATACCGTGGGGGGGGGTCTGTTATGCTACCCATGTTGAGATGCTCTTATACCCTTAATCGAGTGAAAATATAGGCCAATGAGCTAAATAAAACTCAATGTATTCATGAACCGCGGGAAGGAACGAGGTTAAACAACAACATTACAACGATGAATCTCCAGCTAGTACATCCAATAATGAGCAAGTATTGGGGCTCGCTGGTAAATAACATTTAAAGATAACTGAAGGTTGTCTTATTTTCTTGTTTCTTCTTTTTCTTTTCCAGCGAGGATGACTGGTGCTCGTAATGTCTTCCAGCTGCGGACCTCCCCTCCTCACCCCTCCCCTCCTCCCTCCCCTTCTTATCTTCTCCTCCTCCCCTTCTTATCTTTGCATGAGGTGAAGTTTCCACTCGCAGGACAGACTCTTCCCCACCGCTGCAGAGGAAAGATGCAACTCTACCTCGCTAGCATTTGTTCTGCAGGAGCCATCTCACCACGTTAAATAATCATCCCCCCCCCCCACCCTCCCCCATCCCCCATCCCGCTGCAGCTTCACCCACGATGCATCACGCAGACCGTGAAAGGCGTCGAGGCGGATCGGAAGCCGGCCAGTGTCACCGAGGATACAACAGACTGTGCACAAAACGTTGTGCGACTCTGATCGCAGAAGGGACACATTGTGGTGAGAGTGGACGAACGAGGCTATGAGGGCTCTGTGCTGGGAACAGAATAAGAAAGGTTCGGGATTCATCGTCAGAGGTTTTGGGGACACAACAAACTAATTTTGACTTGAGTGCAGTATTTTCATCCATCAAAGTTGTCTTTCGTCTGCTTTTTCCTTTCACAGTTCAAAACATCAAGAGATTCAGTTTACTTTAAGAGCAGCCAACTCAACGAGGAGGATGGAACGAGAGCAGAATACTGCTGTAAGGTTTAATATACTACATGGACAGCAAACAGACAATGTAGACGAATGAATGGAGCTCTAATATTGTCTAAATATGTATCTTACAGTCAGATATTGAAAAACAATGGCACTAGTGCATCATTTATATTAGTTAATTAAGGAAAGCAAATGAATACAAAGAACCAGAGGAACCTGAAAAAAAAGGAAACATGCAAAGCTTTGGGAAATATCCAAAAAATAGTTTGAACAAGAAAATCAAGAAGGATGTTCAACATACTGTACGTGTGTCACATTTTGATGAACCAAGCTAACTCATAACTGCATAGTTCATGTACTCAAATGAGGAGAGGAGTTAACATGTCAACCTTATTTTCTCTTTCGGTAACCAAAATGATGCCTGTGAGTCGCTTTTCTTCTTTCTCCTTGCAGGAAGGAGAAGAGAGGAGAAGTGACCCCTTTCCCCCACTGCTGATCCTCTGTCCATTACTCAAATATTGGTTAGTGAACAAACCGCCGATGGTGCAACGTATCTGCCAAGTCACAACTGCCGGGTGAAATTTTTCCAACAAAAACCCACTTCTGGGAAGTTTAACGTCTTTGGAGAAATATTTGGGAGTTCTCCTGAGGGGAAGATTTTTTTTTCCTTTTTCGCAGCCGTCTCACCAATCACCATAACTCTTTTGTTGTTTATCAGACGCGTTATTCTATTATTATTTATACGATTTGGTAATTAAAAAAAATGCACGCACATAACTGTCAGTCGGTTGTGCCTTATCTTTCCACTACTGAACACCGTCTGCAGAAGGAAAGGACGAGATTGAAGCAGTGTGAACGTTCAGCGTTACAGTAGTCCGGCCAAAACGTGTGCGAAATAACCATCAATCACAAATGTGACCGCGGGAGAAAACCGGCTCCAATCGGCAGTGCATCATCGTCTCCGAGCTCACACACACAAACAAACGCACACAAAGAACCCCCACTCCCCCCCCGCCCCTCCCCCCCCACACTCGAGAGGGAAAAGGAGCCGTCCTGATTCCTGCGGAGCTGTGGACAGATGTTGATGCATGACGAAGACCTGCCAGTCTCTTCCTCCTCCTCCTCCTCCTCCTCCTCCTCCTCCTCCTTCTTCTCTCCTCTCGGAGATGTGCAGCAGCGACGGCGACCTCCACCAGCGCTTGGAGTCGACCCCGCAGCGCCAGATGTGGCAATGAAGTGATGGGGAGAGGCCAGCGGGGGGAGGGGGTGAGGGGGGGGACGTGCTTCATTGCAGATACTGTGATGTGGGCGGCGCGAGGAACGCAGCTTGTGTCGGTTTTGGCCCGAAGCGGCGGTAACGGCTTTGGGGCCCGACTTCGAACCAACAGAGGGAGAGAGGGAGAGAGGGAGAGAGGGAGAGAGGGAGAGGGGGAGAGGGAGATAACTGTTACAGTTTGACGTTTGACCTGTTCTTAGAAATGTTGTTTTCTCTCCGTTTATATTAATGGCTCCGATGAGGCTGAGGTGATGCAACGGTCCAAGCCGCCTGCATCCAAGGAAAATCGATCAGCTCTGCGTGGAGCGCACTTGTGTCAGTGGAACCAGAGAAGCGGCTGCGATCATTGGGGATCGAAGGGCTCGAAACACCCCAAGTCTCAATGTAAAGTCCCTTCGGACTCACTTATCTACCAGTCGGGGGAGTATTTTCAATAAACAATTTATGAAATGATTAGCGGATATGCGATATGTCTCGGTGGTTCCGAGCTGAGATCTGAGAGGATTACGTCTGGGGGGAGACTTCAATGCAGCTGGTTTATCTCCTGTATCATCTCGCGGGGTCATTCGCATAACAGCAGGCGTCGTGAATTGGCCACAGATGTGTCCCGCTAAATAATAATCCTGTCACTGCTGACCGGGGAAGGGTAAAGACCACTTGATTAAACAGGGATTGTGACGGGGTTTGAGAGCCTCGACGGGATTAAATTACTGTCAAAACTAATGAGAGCCAACGAGTTACTTTCCAGGACTCGCGAAGAAAAAAAGAAATGTCATTGTTAATAAAATTCAGATGTATTTCTTTTAAAAACAAGCAGAAACGGGGCCGTCCCAGAATGCACTTGACCCCCTGGGAGGCGAGGGGATGGGGGGGGGGACGTCCCCTTTGGCATTGATGAAGTCACCAAACGATTCGTTTTTTTTTGATGACGAGGACGTTGGCGCGCCCTTCCTCGGCACTCCGAAACAGGAAACAGGCACATGGGGACACAGTGGAGGACTGCAGAAATCAGACCAGCGTCTGATTTTGAAGTAAAGACACGTGACCTCAGTGCACGCCGCGATATTTAAACAGAGATGAAGATTATCAGCACAGAAACTTTTTTAGCTATACTTTGGTACGGAGGCAGCGTTAATCAACAAAATGTGAGCTCAACAATGTCACATCACGACCTTTATGATGAGTAAGTGCTGCACTTTTCAGTCTCTGAGCAACATTATCGTCCTTTTGGGGGCTTGTATTTGGACAGCTGATGAATTGAGGCCCAATAATTAATCTCTTGTTGCTCTGCTTTTTGTCTTGATTAACTGCTGAGGGACACACCTGTCTCATTAGCTCCTTGATGCTCCACTAGCATCGTCGCTAACCGCGTCCGTGACCTTTTAGCAGCTGATCATGTGAAGCAGGAGAAGACTGAATATTTCAAGTGGATACATTTCGGCCTCTTTTTGCTTTGCTTCTACGTCTTGTCCAGTGAGCGAAACGCTACTTAAGACAAGATTTCAAAGTCGGGACATTTTTCCAAATCAAATACGATGAATACCGCAGACACGGACTAGAAGTTTGAACATTTCGGGGTTGTGTTTCAAAGCAGAGGTCACAGGGCTGTTTCCTTTAGAGGTTTTTGGTAGTGCTTATTGGTAGCGCTCTGTGTAGATCCATTTCACGTTCCTGCAAAGTGCTGTTCCTCTTGGATCGGTTTCCTAGACCGTCACAGCGGTGCAGCGAGCCGGCATTTCACGAGTGTTCCTCACTCCTCATCAGCTAACGAAGTACGATGAGAGGTCATTTCGCTGCAGCCACCGATGAGGCTTTGTAGCTGCTGCTTTTTTTTCTGCAGAGTTTGAGGCTCCCAAAAGTCTTTAAACGCTTAAGGGTGTCAGGCTCCTTCTGTTTAAACTATTTTTTCGTGTGTTTACACCATTCAACAAACTTTGTGTGGAGAATGTAATCTTGCATATAACTGTAGCCCTAAAAGTGCATTATTTAAGCGCGTAAACAGTTGATATTACTGTCGATTTATTTACCGGACAGGCTGTATAATCATCCAAAATCTGAAAAGGAAAGTTCTTGGCATTTCTGGTCCGGTGCAGCAGTTGTGTGGCGGCCATTCATCAAGACGCGAGGGACGTAGAGGTTGTCACGAGTGCAATGCTTCACAGATGTTCCGCAACGAGGGCCTATCTCTCAACAGAGGCGGGTGTTTATTCTTCTGCCCTTATGACGAATGGCCGATCGGCCGATCGCGGAGACGCGTTGGAGGGTCGCTCTCGCCAAAGGCAGAGAGGCATCTCACAAACATTCGGTTCTCGTCATCGAGCTGAGGAGTCCGCGGCGGCCGCATCAGTTTTCTCCCAGCGTGCAGGTGGCGCTGGCAGGCGATCCCGAGACAACCGGAGGGCCCCGCGAGCCAAGCGCTGCTGAGCGAGTTTCCAGAGAGGAACAAAAAAACGCAGACGCATGCTTTGATGATGTCACTTGCACGCCAGAACCCCCCGTTGGCATTGGCCGCCATTGAAAAGGCCCCCGTTCTGGTAGCGCGGTCACACCCGAGCTGGGAACAAGAAATCCCCGTTGCTGGCCGACGGCTGTATTTGATATTGTTAGCGAGCTGCTGCTCTGCACGCAGAGGGATGGAGCTTTAAGAAAGGAACTCCTGTTATCTTACGACCTCGAGTGGCCTCACAATCACTGTTTGCTTTTAGAACCTTCTTAAAAAAAAAAAAAGAAAGACAGGGGAAAAAAAAAAAAGTATGAAAAAGGGGGATGATTTCAGAAAAATACCCTCCACCCATTTGGTAGTAATTTCAGCAACAACCATCTGAAAGTCTTTGCTCTTGATCCCAGCACACATTCCCCGAAGCAATGAATCTTCAGAGATGTGCAGACAGGCGTGCCTTATTCTGCAAAAATTGTGTTTTGGGGGATTTGTGTTTAACGGAAGGTTAACGGGCTTCTCTATAAATATTCATGTGTTCATCATTGTCTTCACAATGATAATCCAACTGTAAAAATAGTGGTGTAATATCCTGGGGTTTTGATGTGTTGGGTGAACCAAACAAATTCATCTGAAGAATGTATTTTGGACATTTTTCTTTTCAAATATCACAAAAGAAACTATTGCTTGATGCCGGCACATGTTTTTCCATGAAGCTTTGCACGCTAACCTTCTGAGGGGCCTGTTAACATTTGAAGGATGCAAATTCAAATTTAAGCTTTACTTTGCAGAAGTGGGAAAAAAATCTTATGAATGTGTCCCGTTATTTCTCAACATTTGTTTCTAATCCCGGTTTGTTAATGCTGAAGAAATGGGTTGTTGGAATGTGCTGCAGATCTCAGCAGATGTCGTCAGTAACCACAGTCAAAGAATTTCAGCCCCAATTTAAAAAAGACCACATCAAGGAGACGCGCACAGCATCGAGATTTAAAACTTGTGAAGGACAAGATTTAGAAAAATCACCTTTCCTGATTTAAGCCGCCTAAAAGAAGCCGGCTTCATACCAAAAAGTTTCACTTTTGCCGGGTGCATTGAATCCAGGTGGACATTAAAGCATAAAGCAAGTTAAAGAGACGGTGAATTTAATGTGTGCGGTGCTCAACTCCTGAGCTTTCGTTCCGCTCTTGAGTTTTTTGGGAAAGTACTCGAGTCCCATCGATCAAAGCAGACCTGGTGCATCTGCAGCTGGGAGATATAAGTGACACTCTTCAGGACTCTCACTCAATGGAGCTCACTTTGAGCTGTGCAGACTCCCCCCCCCCCCCCCCCCCCCCCTTTGAATCCTGTCAGGCCCAGAACCAGAGCGGATTTACACCTGGCAATTTGGAGATGAGAAAAGGAAGAATTAGCTCTTCCAAGTCCAGAGCTGAAATGGATTAAAATATATATATATATATATATATATATATATATATATCCTTTTCCTCATATCACATCCGTCTGTCAAATTGCGTATTATGCAAAGCCTTCTCAGGCACTGGGATGTGCACATGGTGGCTAAATCAGCACATTAAAAAAAGAATAAAAACCTGCTGGGACTGTAAGTTGTTATATACGACCTTGACTATCAGCAAAGTGTAGGCGAGTACATTTCGTTCCCAATGGTCCAGTTTCCTACAGCGAAGGAGTTAAGGAAACAAGGGAGGAGAAAAGCAGACGTCAAGTCGTTGCTGTGCTTGCACTTAAAAACTTTTTAAATGAAGAGAGAGTAGTTAAGAGACTTGATGCATTTGTAACACGATCGCATCGTATTAAAGGTCGTGCACTCGTTGTGCAAAGAACCCGTCGACTTGTCATCGTTGTCCTGACTGATTCAACGAACAAAGAAAAAGCTGCAATTAAGAGAGAAAGTTCCCACCATCCGAATAAAAACCACGACGTTGCGACTGTATTTCTAATCACAAGGGCAGCAACACATGCTGCTTCCATCCGACGCACGTATACGGACCAAACCGGAGAGGCGGAAGTTCTTTCGGGGGAAACATCCAGCGACACCTCAAGAAAAACAAGCCGCCCACCCGGTGCCGCGGCTGCACGCCTGTTTTCCACGTCAAGCTTCCACGGAGACGCCACTTCCTCCGCTTGAACCTCGTAACACGGGGAAATCGGTTTTTGATTGGGGGCCCGTTTCAGCGGCCCCCCTGGCGACGCTGCAAAAATGCTTCTTCTCGCTGAGCTTTTCGGGTTACGAGGGCCGTTGTCTCTGCGACCCGGGTGAGCTGCTGCGGAATGCCGGGGGGGAGGCGAAGTGTTTTACAAGTTCCTCCTGTGAGGACGACTCGCGTCCTCCGAAGACCTTATCTGAACCCGGCCCGTGCAATATTCAGTGGTTTGATGAGTTACACATGTCACACTGGATGTAACTTGCATCAAGTGGCTGCGACTTGTGATGGTTTTCCTCTCTTAATAATTTAGTTAATGCACAAAATTATAGGTATGAAGGGTGAAGAAGCGATTTAAAACGAGAGAAATTGATCGCATGTGAATAGAAAATGATGGAATAATAGCTATGTTCTTCTAAGTCTAAGCTCTGTAACAGTCCTGAACCCTTTTCTCCAATCCGGGACTCTCGCTGCTGCAACCTGGACTTTCCAATCAAACAGGCATTCGCTTGCGTTCTTCTTCCCGCGTGCAACGAGCGTTATTAGACAGAAGAATGGACGAGGCTGAGACGGACTCTCGGTCCCCTTTGACGTCTGGACCCTGACCTCTGGAGATAGTAGGTGAGCTCTTCTCAGAGCCCCGTCCCAGACAGCGACGGTTCTCCAAAAAGGTGAAACCACAACTCTGTGTGGACAGGAGAAAGTCGTGCAGCTTCAAAACACTTTATGGCTTCAGGGATGAAGGAAAAGACCAGCTGTTTACATATTTGAAAATCGTACGGTGGTGGCTCGGCCTCGGCGTCGTGAAATACATTCAACACATAATCAACCGTTGGGGGGGAAGAACTCCGAAATTGGAGGTAGAAGCCAGTTTTATACGACCTGTGATGGATTGTGTTTGGAGTGGAGAAGAACTAAGAGTTTGCAGGTGGGTTTTGCAGCTTTATTTTGGATGTGGTAATACATCAAACATTATGATTCATGGGAAACCAGAGCAGCAGATTGTTCAGCTTTGCAATCAAAACAATAAATGCACAAATGGAGCTCAGCCTGCGTTCTCGCTGTACTTTGACACCGCTCAGGAAATAACCAGAAAGCAAAGCCGTGCCGGTTTTTACAGCGACCGTCTGCTGGTCATAAAGCTGCAGGTGTTGCGAGTCAGACAGACACGTTGTTTCTGAATCAGGCGCTGTGTGAAAATACGTCCAGTGATTCGACACGCGCGCCGTAGGAGGCACGTGGAGATATCAGTAATGGTGTATAGTAATAATTCCTTCTCCGTTTTGAGATTTATTGCTTTCATTAAAAAAAAAAGCTGGGCGATCGACCGACGGCCCCCCAGGACAGGAGAGCCGAGCCGAGCCGAGCCGTGACCTGCGGAGACGACCCCAAACCGGAGGGCTTCACCCACACCGACCGTCAGCCGCCGTTCACCGCGAAGCACAACGATAAATAAAGCCCGCAATGCCACACAGGTTGGAAGCAGCCCCCCCCCCCCACCCCCCCGGAAAAAAACCTGCCTTTCTGCAAAGCAACTTTGGAAATATTATGATTGCGTTGGTCATGAGTTTTCCCTCATGTCTGACAGGCACAGCCGGGCCTCAACAAGGAAGCATTGTCTGCCCCGTGCAAAGTCGTGGTAATCCCCCCCATCATCCCCTGCCCACCCCCATCATCCCCTGCCACCCCCCATCATCCCCTGCCCCCCCCCATAGAGAAACGCGCTGCTACCAACGAGCTGATAAGTGATATGAACTGTGGAGGTTATGTTTGAGCTTTACGCTGCGGTGCGCATAGCTTCCCTTCACTGCTCTGGGCTGAATTTATGGGGCGGTGGGAGGACGGAGGGGGGTGAGAAGGGGGGGGGGGGGCGGTGGTTGACAGAGAGGCAGCATTGTGAGATCACACCAAACAATCCCTAATTTTCACGAGCTGCATTAAGATATTAAATCTTTTCTTGCTGACTGAGGATCTGCAGCTCGGCTTCCGTGTGTCATGTTGGGAAGGGGGGGACGGGGGGGGGGGTTAATACCCGCAATTGATTGAACATGTGCTTGAAAGCTGTAAACATGTTGTCATCACTTCTGCAAGGCTTTCCCTCCAATTTACAGAAATCCTGAAGAAGCAGCAAAAGAATCCAGAGCGTGTTTTTTTTGTCCAAATTGGATTCGGTTACTGACATTTGCAGGATTTACAAGTTTCTTGATTTTGATGGTGCGAGTAAAATAGCAAACTTGCATTGTATTGTAAAATTTTTCAAGGCATGCTCGGGTGTAATCCACTGTTTGTATTCATAAGCTGTTTTCAAACGGCTACATTAGTTTTGCAAAAAGAAAAACATTCTTCTTTTTAAGTTTTTTTTATGAATCAGAACTTCACTCATGCACCGCTTTACATAAACAGAACGCTTTGACACGTTAGATATTCAACCACAAATTGACATTGAATTAAGCAAAAAAACTAATATTCACATTAGACTCAGACAAATGAACAGTTTGTGTTGCGCTGCACTGATCTCTGATCTCAATCAAACTCTACGTTACTCTCTCAGCCGTGTTAAAAACGTAGAGAGTAGACATTTTTGCTCATTATGCAATATGCTACGGTATCAAACAAATCCTTTTTACACACAGCCTTGCAAATTGACGCAATCAAATTTTTACCAGCTTCCTGCGGCTGCACAGGGACTCACACGGAGCGGAACGTCGGGCGGAGCGACGGCTAATCACCGTGTTAACGTGTGCCAGAGCAGCGCTGCGACATCGGATGAAATGTTACTGATAAATGGCGCTCACGGCGGGCGGAGTCGGGTTTCTGCCTTCTTTCCCTGCGTATCGTGTTTGCTGACTGCATAAATGTGGTAATTGAAATGTAAAGCAGGCTTCCCGTGCTACAATATTTACACAAAACTCCTCACATGTGGTACAGATCGCTCGGCAGCTGCTATCAATCGCAGGAGTCCACCATAAGAAACACTTCCAAATTGATTTTCAGATTACGGGTGAGGGATGTGCAGTCTCAAGGACTAAAGATCGGAATCCCTGGATGCTGAGTGTGGCTGCCTGTTTACTGGGACTTGGAGGTCCTGGATTGTTCAGCATTTAGTCCTGTTTGGGTGGCTGTGGCGGCTCAGGAATTGTCATTTGTTTCAATAATGCCAATGAAGAGCTGCTGTGCTCTCGTTGGCCAATGTAGCCGCCGAGCCTGCAGGAAGCGTGCCAGCCTTTGAAGCTGATTCATTCTTCTTGCCAAATGCCGGAGTTACAATTCAACCCCGTTATAAGTACAGGTCTTTATATCGATTGTGGTGAACAATGTGGAAGTGGCCGCGTTGCGACTTACTACCCCTCCATTATTGTGAATGGGAACGAGGTTAGGAGGCGGGATCAAAGGAAAAGCGGGTTTGAATTAAACACTCAAGTATGATGTGCGAGGCTTTTTTGCTCCATAAGCTACTGAGCATCTTTTGTTGGAATGAACCTACAGTTCTTTTTACACGTTAGCCTCTAGCGGTTAGCCTCGGGCTACTGGTGTCTGGGAAGCTCACCTCGTTTCTTCGCCACGCTTTCAGATTTTGTTCACTTGCAAACCTGAATTCGTCGGACCTAACCGACCCCCAAATCTAATAATTTGATTATTAGATCGAGGACGAGCTGAGCTTTTGATTAAACAACTTCTTTGTTGGTGTTTCCATAAAACACATTCAGATGGCCCGCAGACTCGGACTAGCACATCTGAAAAGGCTTTCTTTCCTGGCTCATTATATGCTCGGGCACTGACCACACTCCCGTGACACTCAGTATTTCCATTTAAAGGGGGTCTGGCTGTATTGCTGTGGCTGCGGTGTCCCTGCAGGGTGTACCGTAAGTCAATAATCCTCTGTACATGCTTGCCATTTTTTCCCCCCTTTTATTCTCCTTGATGTGTTTGGTCGCACAGCTGCATGCAGCTGTGGGTCACAGTAGGATTATTCTTCAGTGTAATGTGGAAATATGTAGATGATCAGCAACACATGACCCGGAGTTATTCATTTGAAACCTCGCCATATCATCCGCTCATGTTTTCTTGGTGCGGCTTTATTTAGGTTACTCAAATTTACTCAATGAAGTATTCAATGCTAATTCATCAGCGATTGGATCACCCCCTTCTGGTGGTTGGTTTCTATTAATCTCAGACTTTCCCTTTTCCAAGAGCTATCATCACTAATAAAGTTATGAAGCAAGAAACGGTCCGTTTCCCTCCTTGTTATCAACAGATGCTAACATGAGTGTACAACCGGGATATTGGGCCTATTTACTCCCTGCATTTCTATGGCTTCACACTATTCATCTTGCTGGTACGGTACTTATATATATATATATATATATATATATATATATATATATATATATATATATATATATAATATTAGCTGCATAATATAAGTATGCATTAACTGACTGCTTTTGTGGAAATCTCTGGAAAAAAAAAATCCCAATGAATGAGCCAGATTTTGGCCTTTGAACCATCGTCACTTCTGAAATTGTGACAGCGGAGCTATGAAAAGCTGGTATTGTGGTGTCAGTCTGGTTCCTGAGAGGACTGTCACATGTGGAAACAGGTCCTTGTTTGACATTAAAATGATCAATGAAGACATTTACAAATCTCCAACAGCAACAACACAGGTGTCACTTTTGTCGTCTGTTGGCCCGTCGTTCCCTTCACGCAGAGATGACCGCCTAAGTGGTGTTCGAGATCCGGAGATGTGGTGACATTGCTAAAAAGAAATCTACATTTCAGCCAAATGTCAATGCTGAAAGTTACAGTTTTTAACATTTGTTGAAAAGCACTCAAGAAGCTGATAGATTAATGGCATTTGGAAGAGTCGTTAGCGGTTTTTCTCTGCTTTTCCATCCTGTGTGCTCCACGAATACCTGCACCAAGTTTCACGGCAATCCATCCAGCACTTGTTGAGATATTTCAGTGGGGGCGTCTGGAAGTGGTTGACCAACAGGCTTCGCATCCCGTGACTAAGAGGGCCTCTGAAAATAATAAACTCCGAGGGTAACAAATCGCTTTCTCTAATGCGCCCTTGTCCTTAAGCCACCTTTCGACAAAACATATTTGATTCCTCACCAGCTGAAATGTCTTTCCAGCGTCCTCAGCGGTGGAAACGCCTTTCGGTCACACCTTGAGTCTTCTGCTACCTGAGGATATCCAAATGTTTCTCTTCATAGAAAACCACAGGCTGCGTTCTCTCTCTCTCTCTCTCTCTCTCTTTTTTTCCAGACATCTGAGTACAATAACCCGGACCCAAGCCCAGGATACACGCCCCTTTCGTGTTTACGCTCACTCTGGCATGATATTAAAACCTATTTTCATTACACGGATACTAAATAGCGAGTAATTTATTGCTTTGTACCTTCAGTGGACTTTACAGCAGATGAGGTCAAACCTGCCGTGCTGAGAATTGTGCTCACAGTGAAACGTCCGTGTACACCACAGCGCATATTGTGGTGCGTAGGGGTATGCTTGCATGGGAAAACCTTGTGAGACGTGAATGATGCTTGTTATTAATATCAGTCTCAACTCTGGATTTGAGATGCAAGGGCCTGTAATGCACCCCGCGTCTTCTGGGCCACGGGCTTCTCAGCTGCCGCGGCCTACATTTCTTGCTATTACAGATGTTATTGGCCAAATAAGCAGTAGCTACACGCCGGCCCAGCAATTGCTCTTAACCCTTTTAGTTTTTTTTTAAACATTCCTTGCCGGCTAAAGTGTCGATTGTCCGTTTTCTTTCAAGCTTCTCCACAAAAGTCTTTCCAAAGTACATCGGGTTGGCAGTGTACGGTACATCCGTGTGTGTGTGCAGGCAGAGGCAGGACTTCAGACAAAAAGACTTAACAGTTGAATTCAAAAAATCAAAACGGCGAGGACCAGGAACACAAACGTGGAACCTACAGACTACGATCTGCATGCAACAACGACGCGACAACAGGACACACACAGGCAGTAAATACAGGAGCGCGAGGAGCTGCAGGGGGGGGAGGTGCAGGTGGAAACAATCATGGACACTGCAGACAATCACAGGGGAAGACAGGACGAGGCAAGAAGTGAAGTGACCCCTCAGGGACACGGGAGACATGAGACTACAAAATAAAACGGGACATGAACCCAAACCGTGACACCGTGAGAACGGCGCTCTCCGGATTTGGTTGTGGAAAATAACGAGGTACTTTGTAGAGGTACTTTTTGTCATTTACCCGTTCAGCTTAGCATTCCCCCGAGTTTCTTTAAACCTTGTTGTTGTTTTGCTCTCCATCTATCTCCAAGATATTAGATGTTGTTTAGAGAAACAGAAGAACGCTAATGCTGCACAATTCTACAGCCCCCAAAGAGGCCAGAAAATACTGCAGGTTCATTATAAAAGCAATAATGTCGTTCTTCCCCTTTTTAGTGACAAAGAGCTTCAGAATGGTTTCAGTCAGTTGTGACTCATGAATGCCCCCCCCCCCCCCCCAAAGTGGAACCATGAAACACTGACTTCCCATAACAATCGTTCCCATGCGATGCGGTTTCCGTCGGCTAATAAGCGATGCTTAAGAAAAGGGACGTGTTCGTGAGGAGGAGGAATTTATTTTAATTCTTCGTGTCGTCCTTGACGGGTTCAAAACTGTGACTTGCACACAACTGACTTGTTGTATTCTGCGGGCAAAGGAATGAGCCCTATTTGCGGATTTTGCAATGTTGTCAATGCCGCAGAATAGCTTTTGAAACCACATTAGGGGTGTTTCAGTTCGCCCCTCGGATATTTCAACAGGCTTCTCTCACAGGGAATACTGTGCAGCTCAAAGGAGGGATTAATATTGTTTAAAACGCACCAGCTGGATGAATCATTGCAGTGTGTTATTAATCCTGTTTGTTAAATAGACGCACAATAAAGTTTGACCTGTAATTTGTAAACCCCAATTTATGAGCGGGTTTAAGCTGTCGAGTTCAAGTGGGTCGGGGTCGAGCTGAATTAAGGGAGCGATACGGTAATGGAACGGGACCACGTTGGGACGTTAAACATAAGTCACTGTAGAATTAATTGTGATGCAGCTGAATTGTAGAACGTGGAGAGCATGGACAAAATTAGGGTGAAACTTGCAGTAAATGCGTTATTGGTGAGTGCAGCCATCTTCAAATGTAAAAAATGTGTTACATTTTAGAGGCAAGAATTTAAGTACATGCGGAGAAGTATATTTAATATTGTCAGCCATTGTAACATTTTAAACAGTTTCAACAATAAGACTGTGCTTAAATATAGGAAGAAAAAAAACACTGTACTTAAATAATGATTCAATTAAAATGTATTGCACATAAAAGTTGAATAAACATTGTACTAAAATAAATGTAAAAAACTGTTCTTAAAGATTTCTTTTTAATTTTTATTTCAGTGATTCTTTGGCGTACCACTAGAGGGAGCCCTGCGTACCACACTTTGAGAATTACTGCTCTATCAAATCAACTTTTCGATCAATCGCCTAATTGTTGAATTGTCTTACGAATGCTAAATCTTGGCATTTGAGAATGCTAACCACTAATGCTAACGCTAAGCATGTTAGTCAATGGCACAGCTGAGCCGAGTATGAAGCATCTCAAACTTAAATATTCTAGAAATATATACAAAGGGTAAACTCTTGTCCTTCAAGACGCAGCCACACTCGCATAACCGTTGAAAGCGAAGCAAGCTCACGAGTGGCAAAAAAAATAAAGACGCGTTTCCCGCCTTCTAAAAACCACAAGTGTCTACGACCGGTTGTGACATAATGAGACAACCAGGTTTGGATCCCCGGATCTTTCAAGCAGTGCCAAAGCGGTCCTCCGTCGCCACAAAGTGGGAAAGGGAAGATCTTTTTGTGGATTTTTGCGCTTGCAGATGGCGTCATTAGACATGCAGAGGAGAATAAACACATCCTCATGTTCCGACCAAAGAATTTTAATACTCTCACCTGCCGCCGTGCTGCTCTTTGATGGTGCCAGCATGAATCGGCTCTCTTGTTGGCAGGAGTTGTTACAGGATGAGGCCCCGAACTCCGACTTTTGATAGGGCTTGTGTGTGTGTGTGTGTGTGTGCGGGTCATCCGCAGGCTAGGCTGCTCAAATTACCCGTTGGTCCAATACACAGAGGAGTCGACTGTGGAGTTTAAGAGCTGACTAAAAACTGGTCATTTCAGCGAGTCAGTCAGTCACTTCTCCGTCCTCAGTGGATTCCCTCCCGCTTTGTTTTCCGGATCAGTGGCCACAGACTAAATGTGGAAGCGGGACCTCACAGGGTTGAGTTCATGTTCATTCCGTTTCCGTTTACGTGTGGATTGTCTTTCCTATTTGAAGCTGTTAATGAACTTCACGTCCACTAAAACGTAGACAAACATCCCTTTTTCGTTGTCACCGGTACGCAGGTCATAACAATAGCAAACTCGTTACAATCGGGAATAACTCCCATCTCAATTAGCTCCTCCCACTTCTTCAGCTCCGTGTCTTCCGGTTTGCAACGAGAGCTCCTGCAGAATTCACTCTGGGAGGAGAGAAGAAAGAGCAAAGAAGCACTGAGATAGTTATTAAAAGACTTGCGTTGGCATGGCAGCTGCTTTTGATGATGTCGTCAACAGCCAATGCAAAATCAGATCAGATAACCCAGAGGGGGAAGCTAATTACCTTGTTTTTTAAATAACTCATCAGCTCTTTGGTTAATGCTCTCAAATCATTTTTCTGTGCGATTGTGGACTGCTGAGGTCCACACGCCGTGTGTTATATCTTTAGAATAAAGTTTGTTTTCTGCAAGTTGCTCTTCCTGCTGTTTATTACTAGTTGTTTGCATAAAATATTGTTTTAATTCTGCGACGCTTGTGTTGAAGCTGATGCCTGCAGGAAGGGAAACATGTTCTATGAGTCTTTTACCCCTCCACTCTTGTGATGTTGTTTTTCTTTCATTGAACGTAATTGAATCTGTGCGTAGGCTAATTATTGAAGTGAGAGAATTAGAATTAACAAGTATATGTAACATGTAAATATTCCTTTTTAAACAATAAGATGCCCATGTGCCTCGTGGTTAGTTTGTGCTTGTGTTTTGTTATAGCACCTTGGACACAAGACTCCAGATTATTTTATTTACAAAAAATGATTTCAACTGCCGTAAGGTCTGAATTTTTACATATCAACAAACAATTCAAAGCAATTCAATTATTATTCGCTTTGGAAAAAAAGCGTCAGCTAAATGTAATTATTTATTCAAATATTTGCTTTCATTATAAACCTTTGGGCCCTTTGGTGGCTCCCACTAATGAGTCTTGATAGTTTTTGCAGGGACAGCGTCACCGCTCCAAACCACACTATCAAGACCTTGATACTCAGGCGCCAACAGGAGCGATGAGACTCGTTTCACCCTAAAACCCTGGTGGTGAATCTCCGCAGATTCTCCCAGAAACCCTAAAGAAATGCCGCCTTTATGAAACCCCGCCGCTCTGCGGCATCGGAGGAGGTAAGGGGGGTGAATCCGCTCTGGAGCTCCCGTGAGTGAGACAGCCAATCAAACGGGATGCACAGATCCCCAGTGATGCTTTCATTATCCATAAATCTTTAACTGCTTTATCCATTTCTGGCCGTCCGATGCTACAATAACACATCGGGCAAGGACAATGTGATCTGTGCAGAAGTGATTAACTTCATTCTAAAGAGATAACAGTAGCCCAGAGTGAAAATAATGCAATAAAAGAAGTAAAAACAAGATTTTTAAACATAGCTTGTAGCTTCTCTGTTGCTTTTCAACCCATTAAACCATTAAATTCTTACACAACATGCAAACGCGGTAATTCGTCACCTTCACTGTCTTCTGGCAAAAGACACTTGGAGGAGAGACTGAGCCTGAGTCTGCTCCCTGCTTCCTTCAGTGCACAGGGGTCATGTAGGATCCGTGGGTCAAACATGCGCTGCAAACAAGCGAACCCGAAGCCGATGTTGCAGATCAGCCCTGCAAACGATATCTGGGGCCGACGTGGACTTGGAAGAGGCCACTCGCACAGATTTACTGTGTTTCTTGATTTTTTTAAGGTCTGTCGTAGCGGAGAGCAGATGTATTGGTGGTGAAATGGCGTCAAGTCAAGAACAGCAGCTCGTAATGGATTTGACCTCTTTAAAGTTCAACAAGGTCGGTCCAAATAGTTTCATGTCAATGCTGGTTTTTGCGTTCATAACGTCGGCGTTCTTCCGATGAAGCTGCTCTGCGACCAGCAGTTCAAAATGTTTGATTTCATTTTCACACCAAAGACACTTCAACGGAGTTCATAACAAGTCGCCGCCTCTACAATAGCTGCACGTGAACTTGATGACTGAACTCATTTCATCAACGCTGAAGAGTCGTTTCACGTATTTCACGTGAACAAGCGTCACGTGTCACACAGGTGCTGCTCGGCATCTTTGATCCGGCGGGCTGGAAACGTGACTCCGGGGCTTCGACCCTGTCAAAGCCGAAGCTGTGATTAATGGGCGAAGCTTTACAACAGTCCCTTCTCAGAGCCGCCAAACATTCAGCTTAATCTGCCCGCTCTCAGAGGTCAGAGGTCAACTACAGCGTGAAAAATGGCCAGCGCTGGTGAGGCAGATGAGGGAGAGGCCGCGCGCTGTGAGTCGGAGCGCGATCATGACGCGGCGGTGAGTGACCTTCTGATGACGCCATCGGGTTACTCCCACAGCCTCGCAAAGCATTATGGGGCTTCCGGGTTAAGCTAAGTTCTTGAGGAAAAACAAAGTCAGGAGCGCCGATGAAGATGTGAGCGTTTCTGAGGGAGAGAAACGGAGGAGCTCTGCTGAGAGGGGAAGGAGCATCTTCCCCCGCCCACCTCGAGGTAAACAAAGTCTCCATCAAAAAGTACTTTAATTTGATAGACCTTTACTTTTTCCTTGTGAGGGCAGCACGTTGGATGTGCGTGTGTGTGTGTGTGTGTGTGTGTGTGTGTGTGCCCGTCGCCATGCTTGCGGACGGTGACCTCAGATTCAGGCGGCGGGGCAACAACAGCCGGGAGGCGGTGCTCCGATGAAAGCCAGACGCGGCGTCCCGCCTTATCTCTCCTCGGGTGTTTCCCCTGAAAGATAGGCCGCGTCACATGTTCCTCCTCCACCCCACCTCCCCTTCGCTCCGTCAGCGGCGCTGCTTTTCCTCTTTGAACAGGATGTGACTCACACACGACACCGGCAGGTGACCAAGTAGGGCCGTCTTATCACAACTTGTGCTTCCTACTTTGCTTCTAAAAATAAATGTATTGAGAATGGTTTTTTTTACGGCTTTATTAAAAAAAAAAAACACACACACATTTCAAGTGCTGGGGCTCATTTTCCATGGGCCGGATGAGGAGATACGAGTGTGTGCTGCTGCCATCTAGTGCACCGTGAGCTCACCAGCGCATCCTGGGGAAGCGTGCAGCTTCAGTGAGGTTGACAAACTCGAATTAAACTCCACTTCGGTGGGGGGGCACAGCAGGGGAGGTGGGGGGATTACCGAGGCCCCGACCGGTCCACATGCTGCAGCACGTGGTTCCCCATACGGGACCCTGTGTAAGCATGTGTCAGGATTTGGCCTTGATTTCCTTTCCCTTTTTTTTTTGTGTTACGCCCCTGAGCCGTAACGCAGTTGTGTATTGACGGTTGAATTAGGTTGTGCTCTGATTATTCTTTGGCTCGAACGCCGTGACGGAGGAGCTTTCTACGTGTTGTTGTTGCAGCTTCAGCAGCAGCGACGCGATGAAACAGTCACAAGCGGCTCTTTTCTGCTGACGTCGAGTTCCCAGGAGTCGTGTATCATTTTTTACGCCATATTCACACCACCAGACGGCAGTTTGAGGAAATGTGAATTATGGCCACCGACTGTAATTAACTCAAAAGCGACACAGCGGGAGCTCTAACACGTGTGTTCAGGCCTGTGTGTGTGTGAGCGGGCGGGACTATTCCATGTGTGGTTATGACTTCGAGAAAGACTTCATCAATGTCACCGCACACACACACACACACACACACACACGCTGTTAATTTCTCCCCATATCTCCAATTTCGGACTCACCTTATCCTAAATCATTCCACTTGATACGGGCTCGGGTCTAATGCTCGCTAATGGCTCACCTCGAGTAGAAGTAAATGATGCATGACCGCCGTCGCAAGAACACCCGTCTCCTCCCGTACGAGTCTCTACCTCCCGTAAGAGAGCCAGAGCAGTAAAATACCTAAAGTAGCTTTTAAATCACTTAAGCTGGGCGTAAATCATCCCGGTGCCCTCTTAGCCTGTGGCACATTGGCAGCGATTAGGATAATATGCCTGAATAAGAAAGAGCACCATTTGCCTCTTCCAAAATGGAACTGAAGCTCTGCTGAATGTGGAAAAAGGCGGCCTCGGGGGCCGCAGCAGGATACGAGAGCCTCTCAGCCTCTCTGTCCCCGAAGAGACTCAAACCAGAGGAGGAATTTTTTTTTTCTAAAGGAGAAGTAATGCGGAGTTGTCGCCATCGCACTGCTCTTGTGTTCCACTTGTTTTTTAGTCTTGAGGGCCAAAGGTTTTGGCTGCGAGGGTTTGGCGGCAGCGAGGCAGCGAGGCAGAAAATGATGTCCCTGGCGGGGGGGAGGAGGGGGCTCTGTCTTGGACTCTCGCGGTGATCGAAGGTCCCTTCGGAGCCGCGATTGGACGAAGCACAACTCCTTGGGATCCGCACTCTGCGACTGTCGTTTATTTGTCTGCGGACCAAAGTGAGCAGCACTCAGCTCAGTTTGAAAATGCAGATCTGCTCTGCAATAATGGAGTCATGATTTGCCCTCTAATTCACCCAAGGCCGAGCGCGACCTGGTGATCCGTCACAGACCTGTTTGTGCCCCTTGAGTGTAAAGTAGTTGTTTTATTGCACGCTTAGGCCAAAACAATATCCATATTCAGCCTGCCACAGTTCAGCGCCCTGCACTGCTCCCATTCCTCACGACTTCATTCTAGTCCAAGACACACAAGGAGGCCGCGGAGACTCGCTTATGTGTATTCCTTGGCCCCGGGCCTCCTTCCCGGCCCCGACGTCGGGGCCCCGCCAATTTATATACGCCGCGCTGGCTGCAGCGCTGCGGAACGTCTGCGCAGAGACGAGGATAAGCAATTAAATGGCGCTGCTCGGGCCCCGTGGGAGCGTGGCGCCGACGTACCTGAGCAAGCAGAGAAGTTACTGCCCCGGGGTCAAAGGTCAGGGTCGCTCGGGGGTGCTATTTGGAATCAAAGGTAGAGAGGCAGCCGCCGCGGGAATAATGAGGGATCTCTAGGGGACGGTTTGAGGCGCAGAGACTAGGGCCATAATTTCCAACAGAAATGAGGGAGATAAATATTAGGATTTTTTTTTTTGTGTGAAGCCGTGCCAGTGTATATTGTTGTTCAATTCTGGTAATTACTACCTCCCGGCCTCCTGCAGTTTCCACCAACGGTACCTGCGCATTTATCACTTACCAGCAGCAGCTGGCCTCAGAGTCTGGTTTGAGTCCAGGAACAAGCAGATGTGACTGATTACCGAAACACTGTTTATCTCTTTGTGCAGATTGGGGACGCAGCGTAATCACATGCAGATTTATCGGAACCTATAATGATCAGAACTTACTTGATCACAGTTTAGCCACAGTAACCGTCAACAATTTAATCAAGTTTGTATGAGTGCCATGACAGCCAATGCAAAATAGTCAAAATTGACAGAGTAAGTGTAAAGCTAATGCTGCATTCTCTGTTCTGACCACCAGGGGGTCACTCCTCTGATCCTATAGAAGTCTATTAGAAAATTGGTAATTAGCTCTTGATGTATTCCCTCAATAAACATTGTAAACATTTTTGGAGTTTGTGGTGTCGATTTGTAGTTTCAATCCGTCTTCAATGCAGCATGATTTTCATTTGGTAAACTGTGGTCGATTTGGAGTCAAACAGATATTAAAGCAGGAGATTCTTCAGTTCGCCATGACTGAGGACAGATGCATGTATGCACAGTGAACATCACTGTGGTTCCACTAAACCCGTGACATTTGTGTGCATTTATGCTCACCTAAAATTTGCACCGACGCAACACCTTTAATTGTAGGTGTAAACAGTCAGGATGAGTCTAAATTGACTTCATATGAACTGTTATATACACTTAAAACTGTTTAGAAGCTGCTTAGATTTGCTGGTCTCTAGTTTTTATAGACTTTGTGCTTCTTCTCTCGCTTGTTTATTGTATTGTTCTGATCGACATAAAAAGAATTTCCCTCCGTTTTATGTTCCACCACATCCCCGATAATAAAAAAAATAAATCACATTAGATTTCCTTGTGGTCTCGGGCCATAAACCTTTAGCTCCCAATCAGGGAAACCTGCTCATCTGACCTCATGGTGTGGTAACGCCATGTCAACCCCCATTAAAAACCGCCGCTATCGACACGCTTCACTGCAGCACCTGTTCACAGACAAAAGTTGCGTGCAAAAGCATGGTTTCCCTTCAAAAGCGGCCTCATCAAGAGCACAGATGCCGTGGTTTATTGCCTGAAATGGTACTCGGCTCCGAGGCCTTTTCTTCACATTTGTTGAAAATTATTTTTTGAGTGGAAAAGTCCGAACCTTTTTTTCTTTTTTGCGTTGAATCGTGCCGCGGCGTTTTTGTTCAGATCCCCACATGTGGTTCCCGGAACCACATCCCAGGACCTGCACAAAGGTGCGACCACATCCCCGGTGTGATCGGCAGCCAAAACGCACCGATTCACTTGGAGGCGATGTTCCCCACATGCCTGCTCGCTGTGTGCCGCGGGGTCGTTGCCGTGGAAACTGCCGTGGCTCACAGAAAAGTCCCAATAATTTTTTCTCCTAGCAGCAGCCTGGTGACATTTGCACAGACAATATGCACATTAACACCTGTGTAAAAGGTGAAAACCACAGCTTCCCACTGCTACAAACCAGAGGACTCTTTTTTTTAAGTTCATGTCATTGCTGAAGTCCTGAACCCTTTCAGAAATGGAGGAGGACGAGTGTACGAGTTGAAAACGGCATAAAAACATCTGCACGGCGTTGCGACGCGTTTGTGCCTCCCGGTCGAGGACTCTGGTGCCGGCGTATTGTCTGAACAGGTAAAAACAACAGGCCGGCGCTCAATGGCAGGAAGCCGAGGCCCGGCCGACCCCGGCGGCAAACGGAAGAGATGTTGGGTCACAGAGTTTGATTCCAGCGAAGTGTTTATCGAGTCGGGCCATTTGGGCCGTTCGAGCGGCTCCTCGGCGCTCAGCGCTCCGCTTCTCTTCTGGCCGAAAACAATGTGATGTCATGCAACTTACTCGCGGTCATCGCGGCGTCTATCAATGTTCACAAGAGGAAACAAGAAAATGTTTGTATGTTTCCTCCACAAGAACCTCCGGGAGGTTGGTAGAGTTTTAAAAATGTAGTGGTGAAATTTTAAGTGATCATGTTATAGAATAAACACAAAGTCGCAATGTTCACACAATGTAGTTGGTTTAAGGACCTTCAACAAGCCGCTTTTCAGTCTTTTTTTTAATTGTTTATTTTGTTAAGTTTCATACATTTTTTAAACAAAATCAGTTTATTGTTATTGAAAATGGCAATTCAGATTTGAAATCAGGAAATGGGACATAAACACTTTGCACTGCGCAGAAGAGGGTTAGAAGATCAAATCTTAGTGGAAAAAAAAATTGAGACGTTGCTGAAAGAAAATATAAACCCTGCATTAAATGTGTTTTGTGATTATTTCAGCCACTAAAAACATATTTTTCCCGATTGTTTGGAATCCGATCAAGATTTACATTTTCTGTCCACCTATCACCCGCCCTTCATCATATTTGCCATTTTCCCAACGCAAAGTGGATTATTTTACCCTTAAAACACATTTATAAGCCAGCTTGGAGTCTGCGAGTGTCCTCATTGAATTCTCCTGCTGGATTCGTATGAAGCTTCCTGTTTGTCGGACAGATAGTTTCCTCTCTGTTCTCTGAAGCCGTAGACGAGGAATTGAAGACAGGGCGTCGCTACGAGCCGTTTCCGTAAATGTCGGGGAGGCGATGATAACTTATTATGCGAGTGGGGCTCTCAGCACTCCGGCGGGCCTCGGGGGGGGGGCTCCCGGAAGGCTCTGCGTTTGTGTTTTGTCTACGAGGCCTGATTGGAACAGCCGCTCCGACCTCACATTGTTTGTGAGCTCGTGCCGCCACGTGAAAACGTCTTTATTTTCCTTCGGACCGCGTCGCAAAATTCCTCTTTCTCTCGTTCTCCCGATGCGTTCTTGATTCGGGCGTCGGCTTCCGAGCGGAAAAGAAAATCTTAACACAAAAAAATCTGATGTAATCTTACATTTTCATAGAAATCCATATCTCTCTGCTCCCACACGCGGACGGCACCGGGCCGCCAGGTGCATTAGCGGGATAACAGGCGTGAAATGAGTCCTTAGCGGGCCGAGGTCTGGAAGCGCCCGGTTCGACCGTCACGCAATAGTCTTGATGCCTCGGAAGGAAATTCTCCGCACAATTCCACCCTTGGATTTCGTCCTGATCGCTACCACAAGCGCTAATGAAATGGTTGCTGGGTGCAGCGTTTCATTTTAATTCCATCGTTTCCATCTGATATGGAACACATGGCTATGTCATTTTCCACCCGTGTGAGTGGAGGGGGGGAATAAAGGAGGGCGGGGGGGGCAATTTATCTGGAACTCAGTATTAAGAAAATCTGCATTAACACCTTATAATTGACAAAAGGTATTTTTCTTTCTGCTTCGCGTGTCTGTCAATGTGTCGTCAAACCCGCCCGGCTGTTAGCAACTGACGTTTATGAGACACAAATGGAGAGCGTGTAATGCACCTGACAGCGAGAAGCTAACTTTCTCAACGATGAAAAGCCCCCTCCTCCCCAAAAAAGACCTCAACAAAAATTGCTAAATTTTTTGCTAAATTGCCTTTTGATTGGCCGCGTCTTGGTGCATCCAGTGCTGTGCAACGCTCTGCGGTAAACTCTCCATGTGAGCTCAGGGTCGAAAACCAGGCTCATCCCTCTCAGTCCGTCTCACTCCATAAATACTTCAGCTTCTGCGGTGTTGGTTTGCGAGCACAATGATACGTCGGGAGAGAGCCGTGCGGTTTACGGCCGTCTGTCATCAGGCGTCTCGTAACCAGATGGTGACAGGTGGCCGTGAAACATGCAGGAACCATTTTTTTTTGTTTTCGCCCCTTGCAGCTTGCAGCCAAACGGGGTAAATGCCTACTAACTTCTGCTGTTTGTCTCCCCGCGCTTCAAACAAATCCACAAAGAAGTCCCATCTGCTTGTCGAGCCCAGCGTGATGCTCGCTCCCCACGTCGTCCCCGCGGCACGCCGCTCATCGACGCACGCTAGCATGCTAGCAACACGTGAGCGATGTGTGAGCGCAGGAGAGAAACCAAAGGCAACACAGACTGTTTTCCTGTGGCTCAACTCAACCTTCTAATTAAGCGGACATCGAATACCCGAAGAAGTTCATCAATCAAAGATGTTAAAAAAAGAGAAAGCCTGAGAAAATTCCCTTTCGTCCAAATCAAACACGGTGTCTCCAGACGTTTTTTCTTTTATCACAAAGGAGGCATTTTTATTCTTCCTTGCTTGCTAGGGATAATAAAGACTCCCATTCCCACAAATATGCAGAACTCTGATCATAATCACACTGATACCTTTTTTTATATTACCTTAGAATCATCGAAAATGACAGTGATGGATTGCTGCTCAACCGTAAAATACTTTTTGGATAAAAAGAAACCCCTCCTCAGTAGCTGTTAGAGAATACGCTCTCATGCGCCTCTATTCCCGCGAGTCTCTGTGAAACAGATCGGATTTCGGAGAGATTAATAGTCCAGTAATGATACGCTGTCGAGAGGAATCCTAACGGAGGATACTTTCACTTACGTGAGTCATCTCCCCTCCCCGCGCAGCTCGGTACATGACGGGTGCCAAACTGCATTGGACATGAAATGCGCTCTCCTGAAGGTTTCTCGTGTAAACACGGCGTGAAGTAAGCTCTCACCTTTGGCCTCGACGTGGGATTTAGCAATTTAGCCCCGAAAAGCGCCCAGCGCGTGCATTTCCTCCCGCCATCCGTTATCGTCCTCTTATCTGGGGTCACGTCCCAGGGTCCCCCCCCCCGGTGCGATACGTAATCCAGCTCACCAGTTAGACAGAACCTGTGCGGGGAGGCGTCCGTGAGGCCTTCTGAACGGATGACGAGGAGGAGCTGCCCCAAACGTTGAGCCCGCCGTACGGCTGCTGATCGACACGACGCCTCTCACTTGTTAGCGGTAATTCACTTGACTCGTAGCTTCCGTGCTCGTTTAATCCCAAAGAGCGATCACGTTCCTAAACCTTCATCGGCAGATTTGTTCCCTGAAAACAGAGAAAGTTGCTTCCTGAGAATAGGAATAGGAAAACACAACGACAAATAGGAAAACACAATGACAAATAAGAAAACACAACGACAAATAGGAAAACACAACGACAAATAGGAAAACACAACGACAAATAAGAAAACACAACGACAAATAGGAAAACACAACGACAAATAGGAAAACACAACGACAAATAAGAAAACACAACGCCAAATAGGAAAACACAACGACAAATAAGAAAACACAACGACAAATAGGAAAACACAACGACAAATAAGAAAACACAACGACAAATAGGAAAACACAACGACAAATAAGAAAACACAACGACAAATAGGAAAACACAACGACAAATAAGAAAACACAACGACAAATAGGAAAACACAACGACAAATAAGAAAACACAACGACAAATAGGAAAACACAACGACAAATAAGAAAACACAACGACAAATAAGAAAACACCACGACAAATAGGAAAACACAACGACAAATAAGAAAACACAACGCCAAATAGGAAAACACAACGACAAATAAGAAAACACAACGACAAATAGGAAAACACAACGACAAGGAGGAGGGCTGACTGTTCTGTTAATCTGCACAAAATCACTTTACTGCTTACATTGAGAGAATAGTGTGTGTGTGTGTGTGTGTGTGTGCGCGTGTTATTCAAACAGATGTTCGTTTGAAGGGGCCGACTGCTAAAAGAGGTAAAACTGGAAGTCTCATCACTCTCATCATCGCTGTGGATGTATTTCTTTAATCTTCACGAGATGGAAACAGAGTTTTTTTTTTTTTTTTTGCACCATGTGACCTCGGCTTCACATTATTTCCATGGAGATTTCCGTGTGAGATGGAGGCGAGAGCGCTGCGGGACTCAGGTGTGTCGGCTTTGGGATTAATCAGGTTAGAGCATCTCTGTGACTTTGCGAGGAGCATCACGTTCCCTGCAATTCGAGTTCTTGGCGTTATGTTTCTTCATATTCATGATGTGCACGTTTAATTTCAAAGCTCTCTGTCCTCAAAACTCAATAACGGATGAGGTCTGTTTTTAAAATGACTGTCATTTAATTAGTGGCCGATAAAAGTAAATGATGAAGCATTTGATGATTTTGTTTCGCGTGATTTATTGCGAGGACCAGGCCAGTAATGGCGGGATGACGTGCTTTTTGAAGCCGACTCCAAAAATGAAGATGAGATTTTTCCAGTTGAATCATGTCATAAAATGAGCTCTGTGGCAAACAAAAGCTAAAGAAAATGACACATGTTGTTCACATCATCTTCAAATGAACACACTTAAAACTGTAATAATATAAAGGAACTCCACCATGATCACATGACTTTACGTCTCCACCTCCAAGCTTTACATGGGGTTTTTTTTATGCCATAGAACTAAAGGTTAATTCAACCATGTAACCAGAAAACACTTGACTTTGAGACGGGAAATCGAAGGTGTGAATGATAAAATAATAACCCCAATCATTCCTCCAGATCTTTACATGATTGGACCACATGATTCTGACTATACAGCCGTGATTGAGCCGATCATTGCAAACTGCTTACACCCGCTGCTTAATTTAATCAATATATGTTAATAGATTTTCCACATGCAGTAGTTGAAACATATTGTGCACTGTTGTATCTCTATTGGATCTTGGTATCGTAACACTTTAAAGCTGCTTTGTGTCAAATTTTGGCATTTTAGCATTCCCGGCTTTTCTGCCCCCAGTGGAGGTTTTTAAATAAGACACCTGCACACAGATCCAACTCACGAAAATATATAATTTTACAAATAACCACATCTAAAGAAGGTATCTGGCGCTACGATAAACGTCCTGGGATCACTCATTTAAGCCGTCTGATCGGAACTCTGCAGGACGGGAACTCTGCTACCTGCTGCTCTTGTCTTCTTTGGCGGCGGCGCGTTGAGGTTAGCCATCCGTGGTCGTCCCCGCCGGCGCGCCTCAACTTTCTACCAACGTGTGACATCATGGATATTAAACCCAGCGACCATGTTTGCCATGGCCAGTTAAAGCCCCCAACGTTTTGACCCAAACATCAATGCATGTGGAATATTGGAAAGCGTTTCAGGTTGCGTTCAGTATGAAGTCATGTCCCTTCATGGATGGATACCTGCTGTTGATCTCACTTAAAAAAAAAAACATCCAACCATTTGTGATCTCTATCAAGATGGAGGGTTTGTCTCGTGTATCTGTCACTTTGTGGGTTTTTTCCTGGCTTTTAAATGCAAAAATCAAACTTTAATCTGCAGCACTTTAGGACTTCTCAGCCATAAATTGAGCAGACTGGGTTGTGTCTTTGTCGTTAATTTAGGTTCCACCACAAAAGTTCAACATATCTGACAATAATTCATGCCTTATTCTTTACCTTAAAACTATAAAAAAATATTCAAGAATACAGCCGAGTGCTTAATTTAGTGCTGCAGCGGGGGCTTGTAAAATCATCTGAATCCAGCTGGCGTTCAGCTTTACAGCAAAGCCTTGATGCTGCAGCACTTTACTTCCACACAGGCCTGAGAAGAAATTACTGCACCTCTGGAGAAAATGATTAGCGCTCAGACTTTTTCTTCTGCAGTAAAAAGGTTTTCATTTATTTTTTGGGTTCTTGTGATTTCCTGGTAGTTTCAGTGATGTTAACAGCCACTGGTCGGTCACATTTCGATCCACCTCAATCAGCTAAATGTCAGTGAAACTTAAAGAGAGCATGGCCAAAGTGAAGCTGCAAAAGCTGCATTCTCACTAGCAACCACCAGGGGTCGGCTCCACTGGTCCTATAGGAGTCTATGTGAAAATGACTCTGCTTCTGTCTTGATTTATTCCCTCAGTAAACATTGTAAACATGAGCTTATGGTCTCAATCTTTAGTTTCAAGTCTTTAGTACAGCAGGATGTTCATTTAGTAAATGAAAGTCTTATTCAGAGTAAAGTAGGCTATAAAGCAGCAGAGGCAGGGTTGACAGGGAGCTTTCAACCACTAAAATAAAATGCTTAAAATAATTAAGTCTGGCTCTTTGTCGTCTCGTTCCTTTTCCGTTAGAGAAACGTTTTTCCAAGCGCACTTTATCTCTTTTTATGGTTCGTTAAAGGTTTTTTAGTGAATGCAACATTGTGCGCTTTGGATTTCTAACAGTTGCATGTTTCATGCGGTGTACGCACAACAAAACCCAAAGTGTACGTGTAACACACAGAAATCATTTGGTTCAGTTTGAGCAGAGCGTCATATTTTAACTGCTGCTAAACATTCTATTAAGTGGCTTTACCGCTGACAAATTCTTTTCACGTTTTTGAGGTTTCGCAGCCCACTAAATGAATTACGAGCCGGTTTCCTACCAGACGCAATCACACGGACACCAGAGCCAAGTTGGTTCTTTTTTAAAAGCCGGACTATCTATCACGCCGTTATTTAGCACAGGTAGTAAACCACAGTTCAATGTTGTTCGTCCCAAAAGTGGGCAATTGCTTTGGCGGGAATGTGCTCAAAGGCAACAACCTGTAAAAGAGAACATCAACCAAATACAAGCTACCGAAGCCAAAAGCCAAAGCCCACTCCCCCCGGGAACCACGACCAGGGTGAAACGTCTATTTCCAGAATTAACGCCTTATTCTACACACATTTATTAGGAAATCTACATTATTGTTTGCGTCTTTTCAGCCTGATTCTAAAAGAAAGTCTGGAAGCTGTAACCTTTTCTTGAGCTTCATTATTAAGTTTGCTACACTTAATTTTCTTGGAGCGTAACGTAACAATTTAATGAGCGGTAAATAAATAGATTTCAAACGTGCACCACACAAAGGCACAAACAAATTATGTCCAACTATTGTCTGATTCGGGTCGCGCAGAAAACATTATTTTTCCGCATTTCAATCGTTTTTAAACGACGTTCGGCGCAACTGCTTTTTGAAAACCTGCTGAACAAATAAAGTTTCTCATCATAATTGTTATTTCTCGCAGGTCGCCGGGGGAGTAATTAGCATGCGGCGGTGTGTTTCTTCAGGCCGCGCAACCCAAACACACTCATTAGCCGCCTGCCGTATTTATTTTGTCATCGCACCCTTTGTTCACGAGGGACGTCCGGCAGCCGAGTTCAGGACGAGCGGTCGGGAATCTGAAACCGGAGTCTCTCCGCCGTTATTCCTCCTCCGTCGACACGTTGCCATGTGCGGCCAGTTTGTCTAAGGTCCCTTAATGAAACGGGCCGGAATGTGGAGGAAAAGAGCGCTGGGGGGGTTCGGCTGCTGTTTTGCTGCGGCTCCGTCATCCAACCGCCCGAAGGCCCCTGAATGCCCACCTGTTACCTGTGCTTTAAACGGGACCCCTGAATGCTCCCAGCCTGCGGAAGTTAAACGTGCTCCCGATCGGAGACATCATGAACCCCATGGCGACGACGAGGCCCGGCTTCAGTGGCTGGGCGCGTAGCATCCAACCGTTTACCGACCTTCTGAAAATAACAACTGCCATTGTTGCAACTTCTGAATCCGGCTTTGATTTCAGTTTTTACGAGCGGTTCCGATGGAAGCGGCGGACGTTGTTTTCACGTGGGGGAGCAGCTGCTCTTCCACTTCCAACCCCCTTTTCCATTAAACGTCCCGTAACCTGAAGGCTCGTGCCTTGCTCAAGAGCCCTTGAAGAGAGGCGAATGTCAGCTTTAGCAGCTGCTGCCGCGGCGCTCCAAGCGGGCCGCTTTTCGGACCACGAGGTCACCTCTCTCACCGCCGGGCGGCTTGTGCCACATGCACAAGTACTCTACCAGAGATCCAAACGTAAATGCCTCCCTTGTTAGCTTTTGCTCAGGCCAGGCCTTTAACAGGAAGTCAAGCTGTGCTAGCCCGTCATTAGGCGTAATTCCAATTATTAAATCAGTCGGGAGCGGGGTGGAGGATTGTCAGAAACCCTGCAGATATTACACAACTCCAACATAGCTTCGCTAATGGAACCTGTCAGCGTGCCCTCATCTGGCTGTTCCACACACTTAACTCTTTCTTCAGAGTAAAATAAACTCCCAACGTGACCTTTGGCTGCTAACTATTCCACGTAAATCACACATTGACACAAAGCCCTACTGTTTTACACTGTAGAGTATTTAAAGACTTGTATTAATCTTTTGAAATGGTGTGAATCATCCGCAGGACACTAAATCACTCAGCGCAGGTGTGGTCACCGTCTGTCAGGAGTCGGCGTACGGTCGTCGGGCCCGGAGAGATTTACCAAGCGTGTTCGACGGCGGCCAACTTCACACACCCAAATAGGATAAGAAATTAGGTAAAGTTAAGGTTCAAGGGAGGGGGGGGCGTTTTGCAGTGAGGACTGTCACCGGGCCACTTTGCCTGAAGAACGTTGCATATTAGCACTGAGGATAAACAGAACGTTTCCTGCGTCATCCGGCACGCTGCAGGGAGCACGAGGCGCTGCAGAGGCTTCTGATTTAGCTGCTGAAAAGTGTTTTATGATCAGGGATCAACGGGATTCACTTCGGCAAATGCGAACGTGATACACTCGGTCATTCGATGCGTCACACTGGACTGCACGGAGAATCTTTCAATGTCGAAATACGGTGGAAAATCGTTTCAGTCAGAAAGTTTTTAGGGCCAGGATTGCTTTCCAAACACGGTATCCCTCATGCTAGCTCCTTGCTTGCTCGAATAAGTCCGCAAAGCGTCACGTGCTGCAGCGTAACTCGCAACCAAAGCTGCAACGTGCAGGATGAGAACACTTTTCTGAGACATTTAATCCAAATAAATGCAGCTTGATATCAAACATCAAGATATTCCATACAGATGATCACCATTCACAGGAAACTGTCACAAATGGCAACTCTGACTCTGAAACCACATCGTCATCCCCTGTCTCCCTCCCATTCCATCCCGTTATGCATTCATGGACTTCCCCCCCCCCCCCCCCCCCCCACAAAGTGGCACTTCACCTTCAACCCCAACTCTCGGGCATTCTTATGAAATTAAGATGAAGCAGCAGGGCGAGGGAGAGGGGGCGAATGATGTCAAATAAGAAACAGGGTCTCCTGAGATTTCGGAGCATCTCCTGGGGTGTCGGGTTGCTTCCGACCCTCGTTGGGCCTTCGGTTCGCGCCGCCGCCGCGCCGCCCAGCGTTCCCCAAAAAACGGTGAGGCCCGGGACTTAATGTGATCTCGGTCAGCTTACGCACAACCTTTTTCCTTCCCACCGAGCTCCCGACGTCTGTGTCGCTGCAACTTGTGCGTTCAGTTTTGCTTAGATGAAGCGCTGCGATAATGTCGGCTGTGCTCCCGACAGCGAAGCAGCAGCCGCTGTGTACTTCGCTGCAGCTGTGTTTCTCCCATTAAATATGGGAAATGAAAGCTACGTCCCTACGGCAGATATTAAAGCAGATAGATCGCGCCAAAAAACGTCAAAGAGGCGTCCAAGTATCTGCCGGGGTCAACCTGTTTGCACTGAGGATCTCATTTAAAAAAAAAAAAAAAACACACATTTCCTCACACTTCACGGCTGTCCTCCTCCCCCTCTTGGATTCGCACCGGACGAGTTTCGCGGGGTTGTCACATTAATGACGCCATCGCCTCTGTCGTTTTAAATTGCATCTGAGAGCGAACTTCCGAGGCCCAGATGTATCGGCCGGGAACCAGGCAGACGCCGGCCTCAGCGCCAGACGAGTGAGCGATCATTCGGGAAAAAAAAAAACACACACACACACTGGCAACACCCGGTGTTTTCATCTTGGGCTCACTTTTTAACCTCTTCCTAAACCTTCGGCCGATCTGTCCCATGTGACTGTGAAGCTGCGGAGCCGAATGAATCACGGATCTGAGTGGCGTGAGCTCCGTGGACGTTTTTCTATAGATTCCATCGAAAACGCTGCGTTTTTTGAAATTACAGTAGTAGAGTTCAACGAGAGCAGCCGGCTCCGGGGGGGGTGAGTGCGAGGTCACCCCCTCACTGCCGTCCGGTATGGCTCCCCTGAGGCTCGACCTCTGGGTGCCCTGACCTCGCAGCCCGTAAGCCGTTTGCTCGTCAACTTCTCTTTCTAACTCCTACTGTCTCCATATTTCCTCCTTCTCTCTCTCTCTCTCTCTCTCTCTCTCTCCCCTTCTGTCGCCTCCACTATTTACTCTTTACACCACTCGGTTTTATTTTTCCCTCCCTCTGTTCCTCTGCTTGTACTTTTTCTCTCTGTGTCTCCCTCAGCTATGCGGCCGTGCTGCCAGTGGCTGACTCTTTTGATTTGAGTGCCGTACATGTGGTTGAAATCTGAGGCCCGCTGCGCTGCCAAGCCGCAGGCCCCGTGATGCTGCGCTGGCGCAGGAGAATCAGCCATTGTTCTTGGTGCAGTAGGTGGATGGATGCAGGGGAATGGAGGGAGGGAGCTCCAAAAACAAAACAAAAAATGGGACTGTTGCATGAACACAGCGTTTGGGGTCAAAGGGGAGCCCCGTAATCTCCTTGTAAATCCCCCTCTGTTTTGCAGGGGAGGAAAAGCCGCCTGGGAGTCATTTGCAGAAACGGGATGCAAAGATGTTAGCGAGAAAGCTGTCCAGTCTCGGTTTCCTGGACCGTCTGACAGCACACTGGAATAACATAAACAAAGGGCAGCGAAAGTGTCGCGTTTCGCCGGCTCCAGTGTCAGTGTGCTTTTTAAATATATTTTAAATGTTTCAGTTCATTTAGTGACGTGATGAAAACAGTTAGTGACATGTTGAAAACAAGAGTCGAAAACTTTCAAATGTCCCGCCCCCTCGTACACAGGTTGCCCAATTGAAGCACAGCCTCCAACTCTCCCCCGTCGACTGTCATCCAATCATTTCAGCTCTTTTTGGCCAAATCAAGTTAAAGTTTCTTTCTGAAATGTAAGTGAGTAGCTATTTAAAGTAAAACTGTGTTAAAGTACAGTACATTAAGTATTGTACAAATTAACTGTACTCTTTTTTTTGTATTTGTTTTACAACCATTGTTATTTGCTTTTAATTGTTTTTTACTTGAAGAATTATTATTTAGAATAACCTCTGCAACCAGAGGACAGTTTATTCAGCCTCATGACGAGCTGCTATAAAAAGAGTAATTTTACAAACATGTGGACTCAATTTATCCTCCTCGACTGTAGAAACCACAATCAGGAGGCAGGAGTCTATCGCCGGACGACTTTAAACATAATTAAAATATGTTTATAGGCGGGCAAAATGGTTAGTGTGCAAAAATATTGTTGATTGGTCACACAGCTGCAGTACAAATACCCCCCCCACCCCCCGGCTAATAAACCGTGCCTCCCTCCTGGTTATTACTACAAAAAGGCCCGAGTCTGAGTGAGGAATGTCCTTTGTTTACCTCGCTGGATGCATCTAAATCAATAAAGTGAGTGCGACGGATCGAGTGACCGCTCCTCGTTAAAGTTAACGGCGGAACGAGATGGGAGTGTGGGGGTGGGGGGGGGGAAAGTTGACGGGCTGTCATCTATAATGACGGGAGCTGCCCCCCCCCCCCCCCCTCCCCCCGACCTCCCCACCCCCCTCCCTCCCTCTGTGCCCACGAGGTCCCGAGGTTTTTTCCCACCGACTCATTTCAACACGTTGGCCTTTGGCGTCGAGTCAGCGCCGTTGTTTTCCCTCAGAAAGCTGTGAAACGAGGACGGACGGACGGACGGACAGTGGAGGTCTGGGGGCCGAGGCCTCCGTGGAGGGGGGCCCTGACTGTCACGGCGCGGTGTGAAGCTGTAACTTCGTCTCTTCTTTCCCCTGTTCAAGCCACCCTGAAGCCGGGTCAAGTTGCGGCGTGTAACTGCGTTTAATGCTCTCCCGTCGAGCGTGAACGTGCATGAGTCGTCGCCGTCTCTAACGGCGGTGCCACGGAGCTCCGCGGGTATTTGTTCAAGCGGGATTTCTCCTTGGAAACTCGGTTGCATGAAAAATAAAGAGTTTAGAAGTAAACCGGTTTTGACTCTCGCACGCAGCGCTGAATATTTAAAGGACACGTTATTTTTCCTCTCTCCTTGTCGTCAGTCTTGGCCACTGAACACTTCCCCCGATTTCACCGGAGCACGTCGTGGGCCCCTGGTTCCCAAAAGCATTTTTAAAGTCTAAGATGGTGGTAAAGTTGATTTTACAGACTTAACCTTAAGAGACGTGTCCCAAAAAACCCATTCTTAAAAATAATTGTGTATTAACAAGCGCCTGGTAGAACCGTGCCAGTGCAGGAACTGAAAAACCCCTTCATTGCGTCATAGCGGCCGGTGCTTGATGTGGCTGTACGGCTCAAAATTTGATAGTCAACTAAGTTTGAAAAAACCTTTGCGACCTGATGAATTTGCCAACCTCTTTCTTTCGGCTGAAACATAGCAGCCATGCAGTAATTACAGAAGCCTCCCTTTGGCTGCAGCGACAAAGGGAGGCTAGTGGATGTGTTTCATTCATCTTTTTCATAATTGTTTGGCTGAAGTGAATTCATTTTCCTTTCATGTAAATGTACCATTTGCATGCATGCTTTGTCTGTGGTTAATTCGCAGAGCTTCGTCCCGTCTCTGTGCACGTATGAGGTGAATGTGAGCGTAACCCTTCTCCTCCCTTACGGTGTGAACTCAGCGTTTGCACTGATTGCATCGCTGCAGCACTCGGCTCTTACGTTTGACCTCACGCTGAGGCCGGGACGTTTTGTTGTTTCATCCACCGAGCGCCGCGGCTCAAAGCTAACACACAGCGAGGAGCTCCATATCCGTGTTGTCACAGCGAATAGAGGATAAACGGCCCGTTGGTCTGGAACATCAGAGGTTTCCACACCTCTGTGCATGTCTTTTGGGGAGGTGATGTCAACTGGCCGGGGGACGGGGAGAACGGGGGGGAGGGACGGGGGGAGAATTAGGTCCCAGGAGCTGCTACCATTGGCTCGGCCCTTAGCTGTTATCCTCGCCCGCTGTACGACAAGTCCAACACGCGTGAATGATTACAGCAACAACAGATCATCAATAAAATCCACGACACATTTGGTGTGATGGATGCCTCCCCACCACCCCGGGGGCTCACATCATCATCATCATCATCACCAGCATCAGCAGCAGCAGCAGCAGCAGCGGTGTTGGTCGGAGCGATCCATCCTGATCCACGGCGGAGGTGTCAGAAGCGGCTATGGACGTCGTTGGAGTTAAAGCGCTGCAGCTGAGTTCCCCCCCCCCCATCCCCCCATTTCCCTTTCCCTGCTGAACCCGAAGTGTCCGTCTGTGAGTCCCAAACAGAGTCGGGATTCCTGACCGGCAGCGGGGTTATTCACTAGCACCGGGGGGGGGGGGGGGCTGGATGATCCACGCCGGCTGCGACGAGCAGAGTTTTCAGGGAGCATGCAGAGATTTTTCCACGCAACATCATTTTAATGTCTTGGAGGAAAATACAGTTTATTGTACTGAGGAAGTATTTTGTATCAAAAACGTTACCTCATCTAAACTATTTACTAAAGGAAAAAAGATCAAAACATCTACCTGGCTTGTCATCATAGTTTGCGATCCTGTTCCATCATCTAGGTCTACTGATCTACATGCACCAAAACACAAATGCAAATTCTTTGTACCTGACTAAATATCTAATACAAATATGTAATTCGCTGTGATTGTGCCTCCTCTGGAGCTCAGTGTAACACTGAACATCCCATAATCAGCCATGGAGATATCGAGAAGAAGTCATCGCGACAGGGTAGCGTCACAGACAGCAGCATCACTCCTGTGGCCTCCACAGAACCTCAGTGTGAGCTCAGACTCCGCCCCCCACCCGCGTCATTTCCCACAATACTTCACTGGCATGAGCTCTGCAGACAGGCGGGGCGGGGGGGTGTTCAGTCACAACGGGACACCCGATTGGCCTGATTTACGGGGACGCTAATAAAGGGAGGAAACCACGTAGCTCGGTTTCTATCCGAGGATTACGGGTCGCAGTGAAAGGGAACATTCAGGCCGCTCACACGGGGAGCTTCCTGGGGGACGAGCTGTGTGGCGGCCATGGATCATTACGCGGGAACTTCTTGAAAAACAACAAGTTTTCCCAAATTGGGGAAATTGGGAATCCAATCACGCTAGGCTATTTAAAGTCTGTTTATTCTTTTGAAACTGAAAGTTCCTGTGCGTTTCTGAAGAGTAATCCGAGTTTAGACGCTCAGTGTCATGTGACTAGTGGTGCTTTGGCCGGTTCACAGTGAAGCTTTCACTGTACATGTAGCACACATGTCAGCTGTTATGGAATAGCACCTTTAACTGTTTTTTTTTAATGGCAAAGTAAACCCCAATGACCCTTTTTGTAAAATCTATTTCTTCTCTTTTGTCTGGATCTGATCTCACAGCAGCACGAATCTGAGCTTTTTCAACAGCTGACTGTCATTTAAAATAACTTCATGAATATCAGAAAAACATTGAGGAGAGCTTTGAAAATTATTCACACTCACGCGTTCATCATTTAATGTACTTTTCTGGATAGCTTGCACGAATGAACATGTGGTCCACCACGTACCCTGTTTTTGACTGATGTGCGAGGTATTTCAAACTGAAGGTAACCATAGCAACAATAAACAATTTGTAATTAAAGGATTTTTTTAACAGCCGAATGACAGAATTATTTGCAGAATTACTTTGCACATATCGTAACAATCGGTGACGGTAAACTCCCTATGATTCCATCCGTGAAACCCTTAATTTGCACCTGATGCACAAAGGTGTGACGTTCTGACATAAAGCGATGAAAACCGCTCGGTGTTGATACCGTGAATGCAAATTCGTCCTAACGCGGACCCGTGCAGCCGGCTCTCTACCAGCAGACGCCACCGTTTGACTGCGGCCAATCATCGACATGATGTTTATAATCCTTCCATTTGTGACGCAATTTCAAACGGCTTATCTTCCCAAAGATCCCTCGTCGGTGGTCTCAAGCTAAGCTGCTTGTGACACGACGTGCTGATTGGCTATTTATCAGGAGAGGCCAAGTTTTTCTTTTCAGCCGCTTCCATTCAGCCGGTTCCCAAAGACTTGTTGTTGTTTTGTTGTTGTCTCTCTTCTCTTCGGCATCATGTTTCGATTGGATTCATGATCGTCATCACCCTTCGCCTTGACCGTGAAAGTGCCCTTACACTCCTCCAATAGACATTTATACATTTTATTACACATTCATTTGTTTTTTCGTTGGCGTTTGGCAGAATTCCGTCAACTCACAAAAAATACCTCGAGCCGTTGATGCGGTGGAAAAAAGACGAACCCGTCACCGTTTATTTTGTTTCTTCTTGTCCCCCCACCTGCAGCGCTCCTTCGGTCCTGCTCCGCGTTACTGTCTCGTAACATTTTATGCAGCAAATAGAGAAGGCCGCTTTCCTCGCGAGCCGGGTTCCACTTAAATGTGGTTATGAAAAAGCCTTCTTGGAAGTTGCTTGCTCGATGACAGGAGGGCGGAGATTCCACGGTGAGTATCAGTGAACACCGCGAGCGGCCAAAAAGACCCGTCCAATCGCTTTGAACCTCATGCTTCCCAGATTCCAGGCCTGAACATGAATTCCTCACCTTTGAAATCCGGATAATTGGCACAATTTCAGATATCGTCCGATAACGAGTGCCGATATGAAACCGTAACGACACCATTAGACTTTATCTACTGTGAACTTATTCAAAATGTGTATAATATGAGAGCTCAACACATGTGTTGAACGGCACTGCTCCTTGATATTTTGACTCTGTGGTGTTATTACTTTGGATGTGAGCTGACAGTTTGATTAATCACAGTAATTATCTCTATTAAATGAAAGGTTAAAAGAATTGAACCTTCTGGATGCCGTCCCTTGCTTTCTGGGAGTCGGGATTCCTGCTGCAGCCGCTCACTTTAAATACTCCTGAGGAAATTGCAAAGCAGAACCTGGATCAGCCTCCGAAGGCAATTAGACCATATTAGCTTGAAGGAGACTTAATGGGCTTTTGTTGGGGAGTGTCTTTAAATGTGCTCTTTCTGAGGAGCATTGAAGCGTTATTTTCAGGGCCAAAGTGGGACACGCGGCTCAAGTTCAGAAGAAGACGCCATCTCTACTCGCCGGGTCTGTTTAGCTTTTGACCCTTTAAGGAGGTTGTGTTATTGCTGGGGGCTGCTGTCCCGATAACGCACCTCGATCGCTTCTCATTTCCCCCCCGAAGCCGATCGACTTCCGAACCTCACGAGAGCCTTTTTGCATTCGGTTTTCCGCGGTCGGTCGGAACCACGCCGTAAAGCGAGCCTTCGTTTCCCCCACGGAGGGGGAGCTGGGTGGAGAAAGTGAGGCTAATGTGGAACCAATTGAACCGCGTATGATGTCATATTTAACAGCCGTTACATCAGCAATATCTTCACGATGATGAGTAGAGTAATGTGTCTGCAGCCGTGTCATGCGTGTCTTTAATGGTCGTTTTGGGCTTTCGGCCTCTTTCTGAGTTTCGGCTGCGGGACCTTTGACCCCTGGGTAATCGTTTAAATGATGTGTCCATCATCGGGTGTACATACATATACATTTTGACGTTAAACCACTTCAAGAACATACAAATGCTTTCCAATGGCTTGGACAGCAGGGGGGGAGGGGTGACACGTTTTTGGATTTGTCTAAGTTGAGATGAAACATGTGTACGTACTTTGAGGCGAGCCGGTGCAAACAGATTTAATGCCCCCTCTCCGTCGGCGAGTCGCGGAGAAATCACAGAAACAGCAAAAGGGAGTTCTGGGGGGAAAGCCAAACACGAGGAGCGCGGCCCGCACGTATGGCATCTGAAGCCGTCACTGAAAGACCAAAAAGAGTGTTTTTTGTACTGCGAGGGGGGGGGGGGTTATGGGATGCATATGGATCCCATCTCATTGTTTTCTGGTGACTCCCAGTTGCAAGGTTCACGCCGTTTCCTCCGAAATGGCCTCTCGTGACCCCGGGTGACCCCCGGTGACTCCCGACACCAAACACCGAGCCCGGTCTGCAGCACGCGTGAGCGCCGCGCGCTCGCTTTCCCCAGCGCGCTAATTAAAAGCAGCATTTGGTCGTAAGTTGTTCCGATGAAGGTCTGTGCAGTTTTGAAAGTCGTTTCTGGAGAGACATGTGAATGTTTGATGTCATTTTTTTTTTTTCATATTTTACACACCACAAAGGACTCATCTCGACTTAATTCTCCCTGGATGGAGATTAAAAAAAATCTTCAATATGAAAATACAAAACTATCCGTGTGACTCAAACACACCACGTACACGTCGTCTTCGGTTTAAAATGGTTCAGAGCCCGTTTGAATCCTTCTCTAAACTGTTTGAAGCCACTCAAACGTTAAAACAGCATGTGAAAGGAGTCCAGGAAGTACCCGAAGCGATGATGGGTTTGAACATCCACAACTTGAACGAACTTGAACAATTTTTTCCCCCCCAAAAAACGCAAAAAAGAATCACAACTGCCCAACATCTTCTGATTGATTGATTGATTGATTGATTGATGGAACTGGAAGGCCGAACCTTTTTCCTGCAGCACGGCCCTTGTGGTTCCCTCTGTGTGCCAGGTCAGTGCTGGTAAAGATCAGGTGTATTATTATTAGGCGTATTATTAAGTCTAGCATGTCATGAATGCTTTCTATATTTTTGCCAAAATAACCAATTAATGTGACGGCCTGGAATTAAACGGGGGCCTGGAGTTTTTTTATGCTAACTCAGGAGCTCGCGAAACGTCACTCAATTTTTCCTGTCCGTCCATAATGTGCAGGTTTAAAGTTGTGGTGGTATTTGGTTAAGCTTGAATAACATGCCCCACACCACGGAGATGTTTTAACTGCTGTTTTAGCACAGAGCCCTTCTCTATGCTCATAGACTGGACCATCTGCAGCCGACGACAGATTTAAACCGCCCTTAACTGTATGTATCACTTTGGGAAATCGTGGATAAATTCCGCCTGGAGGAATCTTAACTTTCTAATGGCATATATGATACGATGTTTAAGGTCACTCCTCACTTTTCCTGCGCTTGACACATTAAGACCTTCTTGTAAAATGAACTTCATCCTTCACACAAGAGGAAATAAAAGCGCTTGGTTGTGTCTCAGGGTGGATGGTCTATGAGCGGATCACTCGGCTGACGTTGCGCTCCCTCGTTCCTGATCACACAGGTAGCGGCGCTGGGTGAAGCCGGACCGAACCGTCTGCTGATGCAGGGGGGATCTCTCTCCGGTTCGCTCTCAGCGGGGCCGCAGCAGCAGAAAGGATGCCTTACGATGGCTCTCGACGAGCTTCCCTCTGCGTGGTCGAGGCCTCATTCTCCAACCAGGGAGTTCAGTAGATGGTTTGTTGTAGGAGGTGCGGCCTGACGGTTACGCTGTCAACCGATAGCCCCGATTGTCACCAGCTGTCCGTCTCTAACTATTCACGAATTGATTGTGACGTTTTTTCTAAAATACCTTTGGATCAATAGTTTCCACTCTAGTTGAAATGTACGTATTTCAAATAAATTCAAGCTTTTGTCTCTAACTGATTAAAATCTGACATCCTCAGGATTTCATGTCATGTCTAAATACGAGGTTGATTTTCTTGTTTCACCTTAGCTTTCAGAGACGCCTCGTGAGTTTTTCCTCTTTCACCTCACAATCTTTAGAATGTCTATTATGTCAAAATTATTTTCGGAAAAAAAATTACTCATCCGAATTAAAGTTTATGGATCGTTTAAACACATAATCTTATAATCCTCTACTCTACTCTTCATTCTAAACTTCTCTAATTCAACTTCTATTTTATTGCAGTTATTAAACGCTACTTCTGCCTTAATAAAGTTAAAATGTTCAATGTTTGGACAAAAACTCTCCGCCTTGAAAACTCAATAATGGAATTTATTGGTGCCTCAAGGTGCCGGCAATTATCTTTCAACCTCTGGAACGAGGCCTCGCTAATCAACTGTAAGGCCGCTACCCAAGCGAATATTCCCCGAGAGTCCTGAAGAGACAGCTGGAAGCGATTGTGAGTGCCGGGGAGGTCACGGAGGAACGACAACCTGTGCGCGCTACGTGTATAATTGTTTTATTCTGAAACAACCTTGGAGTGAGTGTGTGTGTGTGAGCGCCTTCGAGATGGACTGGGAGTTGGAGTCAGGATGCATAGGGGGGGGCGGGGGGGGGGGGTGAGAGAAAGCATTTATAAGACACTCAATGTATTTTAATTTTTTTTTTAAACACAGGAGACCTTGAAGGCAGAAAATATGACACCGTTGCAGCGACGCCCCATGAAGGACCCCACAGATTTCACCGGCGGAGCAAAACACAGGTGACCTTGAAGAACACCTGTTTTTTCAAAACACGCCATTGGTTTCATTTCGCGCGACATCTGTAATCTGATTACGTGCTGAAATGCCACAGCGGGCCGAGGTCCGGGCCCGGAGCCTGCGGAAAGCCCCCCGGTATGCTCACAGTGTCCCCCCCCCCCCCTGCTTCCCTGCTACCATTGGAGGATCGGGTGAACCGTCGGCACCCCCCACCCCACCCTACCGGCCCCATTAGGGACGAGCTCCGCCCCCGACGTTCCCTAGGAGGCCGACGTCACGCCCCCCCCCAAAAAAAAAAAAATCCCCTCGTGCCCTCATGTTCAGGCCCACACATCCAGCTCAAACACAGCGCCCCCACCAACATTCATGGCCTCAGGCAGTGGGATTAGAAAGACCTTGTGACCCCAGTGTGAGCCCCGGGAAAGCCCCCCGACCGCCCCCCTCTTAAATAATGTACCTTAAACAGGATGGCGATGATGTCCAGAGAGTCCGTGACGTTGCCCCGCCAAGGCCAGGTTTGTGTTGGACTCGCTCCACACCGCCTCATGTTGGAGATTACGGCACAAGCCACCCAGAGAGCGGGATCCTACAGGAATTTTTAATAAATTTGTTCGGCGTCATATAAAAGGTTTGCTGAATGTGATGAGGGGAAGATTGAGTTACCATCCTTGTGATCATTTCTGCTTCAAAAGAACGCAAAGCCCTTTGAAACCTCATTGAATAATCAAATTCCCCAAAAATACTGTCGAAGAATGTTGCCTACTGACTGTCTCTGTCACATTTAGACTGGACTGTAGACTGAAGAAGCTTAATTTGTGTTTGTACAGTAAAATATACTGTAGTTTATAGCAATAGAATAATGGCAAGCAAAATATAAATTCCTCAGAATCATTTTCATTTGTTATCCGGAAGCTCTGAGCAGATATGTCGCCTTTGTCCTTTCTTGGAGTGAGTTTTCAGTAGCGCGCTGCTTTTGCCTCGGAGCCATTAAAACGTCTCTTGTTGTCCCGCCGCTGGTCCGGGAGACCACACGGCTGCTCCTCCAACTCCGTCCAGGCGTCTACAAATTGCTCTCTTGCATGTTCTTATCCAGGATTCAATCAGGGTTCGACCTTTTTAAATGTGAGCTCTGGTCCGGCTAATGTGCCTCTGCTGAGTACATCAATCTGTGTCAGGCCTCTGGAAGGGCGGGGGGAGGGGTGGGGGTTCAGCTCCTAAATTTACCTTCCTCCAGTTTTAAGTTGCAATTGGACAAAACAAGCAATTTGAGGACGTCACTTACATTTGGATACAATAACATTTTCCACAATTTACTTTTTATGGATAAATCGATGAATCACTTATGAAAATATTTTTTTGGGGGGGGGGGACCAAAGCATTTGACAGGTAATTTAATGTCAATTTTGATTCATCATATCTTTGAAAAAGTTCTCACTTTTGTGTGCGGCAATTTGAACTGCTCTGCAGGAATCATATTTTAAAAATGTAGTGTCCATGATTGCATCAGAAACTAAGGTCTTTTTTTATTTCATGCCCTGCAGCCTTTTTCCTCCCGTCTCTTTCTCTCTTTCTTTCTCTCTGGGAAGGATAAAAACGTGATGAGGGTTTTTGGTGCATGTGTGTGGCCCGCCGAGCTCAACGGCTGCATACCTGCAGGCTGCACGCAGGTACTCCTAAATCTTCCCTCCAATAACGACCTTCTGTCAAAACAACGGCGGATACGGCCGCCACGTGAATTCAGGGGGTCGTCTGACTTCCTTTTGTTGCGTTTGAGTTTTTCGGATGGGTTAGCGTGTCTCCTCCAGAGATTAGATCACATGCGATCACGTTTCTCGTCTTAACGTCAAGGCGGGCGTGCACAGTGGACGCGGCCTTTGAAAAGAAATGGCCGTGTGAGGAGGAGGAAGAGGAGGAGTAAAGACTCTTCGGAGGGTTCGGAGGTGAGAGGGGGGCCGAGGACCGGGAGGTGAGGCGGGTCAGAGGGAGGTGGGCGGGAATCAACCGGCTCACGCGGTAATGCTCCCCGTGAGCTGTCAGGTATCACACGTATGAAACTCTACGTGTGGTCCATTTGGTCCTCCCGCCCCCCTGCTGCCGTATCCCGTTGCCAACCGTCGGGAATTCGCCTCCGACATAATGGAGCTTACCTGGAGGTGGGGAGCCGAGTGCGAGCAGACATTTTGAGTCAGGTTTCCCTCAGCTGGGAGCCACCTGTCGGAGCTGTGAGGTCACACAGGAGAAAACTACCTGCTGTGAACAGACCAGGCGGTCGCAGTCTGAAGGCGTTGTGATGCTGCCGTTGTCAAGGGGACATGTAATTCACCAGTTTTTTCACCAGCGAATGGCGTCCGTGAGCCATTTCAAAATTTTAAAAAGAGGAATTAAGTTGAGCCCTGTAAAGTATGGAATGCCGTTTTAGCCACAATTAAATAAATGAATAAATACATAAATAAATGAATAAATACATGAATAAATAAATAAATATACATTTGAAATACATCGTGAAATAAATAAATGAGGCAATAAATACATAAATATGAAATACATTTAATTGTTTCATGGTACTTTTATTTAATAAGTCCACATTCATTTATTTAAAAATACTTTTATTTCATAATGCCACATTTATTTAAAGAGACTTTTATTTTCTTAATGCCACATTTATTTATTTAAAGAGACTTTTACATTTCATGTTCTTATATGCAAATCAGGGGGCGTGACTATCTCTCACATTCTGTTCCGAATGCAACAGAGCTGGGACAAGGGCTTCGGTGCTGCGTCTCCCCCGGATAAAGTGATCCCGTCCTTGTGTGGATTGAGTAAACCTGAATTTATATCTGGGTTTTTCTCCTTGAAAGAGCCCCTGACTCCTCTCGGGAAAAGCAAACATTTCTGAGAAAAAGCTTCCAGGAGTTTGGATTTCGTGACGTTGTTGTTCGTGTCTTGAGCTCAGTTGTAGGCTTTGGCGCGGTCAGAGTAAATACCTCCATTCCTCTGTTGTGTTAGAAAATGATGTGTATTCAAGCCCTGAAGATGGTGTCTACACACAAACTAAATACAGTGTTTTTGATTGTTGTTCTTTTTCTTTTACAGTATGTCATTTGTGTTGGTTTTGGTCTTTCTCAGTAAGTGTGGATTAAATTGCACAGTTACATCACTTCTCTTGTTGTTGTTGTTGTTGTTTTTAGGCCGCCATATCTAATTTGCTTGGCTATAATAAGCATCGCTCTGAACCGTCATTGCATTTGTGCAGAGGGTTCGTCTGCCTCACAGAAAAAAGTTGTTGTCCTCACGAGCTCAAACGCAAAGTGCAAAATTTGATCTGCTCAACAAAGGGTTTATACTTTCAGTCACTCCGGAGGCTTTGCAGTTGAGTTGAGAAAACTTGAGAAAGCGCTTTTCCTCCACCTCGAGACCAAATCTCCTCTCGGAGTCGCCGGTGCGAGTCTGATAAGTTTTGACTTTGTAGAAGACGGGTGTTCTGCAGTGTTCAAGTGGACCAAAAATCTGCCGAGGATCCCTTGGGAAAGCCAAATATGGTCATCTAGCCCCAAAGGTATGCTAACACAACGGCATATTAATATATATATATCTATATATCAGTGTAACTTTGAGCGCCGGGCCTCCTCCCGATCTGTTTTCCATCAGTTTCAGAGGGACTGTTTGGTCCTCGGAGCGAGGGTGTCATCACAGACGACGGCGTCTGGGCTGCGAGGAGGAGACGTGCCTCGGCTGAGAGGTTTTCAGGGCGGACTCCGGAGGATGCACTGTAATCATAAACACTTTAAAATAGACCGTCGAGGAACTGCAAAATCTAAAGTTAATCAGTCTGCGGCTGCCGGGCGATGGAGACAGATCTCAGGCTCCTTGCAGAAAAAGGGGACTTCAGGGGGCTTTTTGCGGAGCAATACGGTGTGTCAGATCCTGTGCGTCCTCGGGCCTCTGGTCGAGCTCGTACCTCGTATAATTCACCAACCACCGAGGCCGCCTTTGGCTTTATGACATTTGAGGCTTGCGCGGCCACGAACACCAGAATAATCACTCGCCCTCCTTCTGAAGACTGCAGTCATTGTCTGGAGGACTCGAGTCTTTGAGTAATCATGGCAAACCTATCTTAGGTTTTATGAATCGACGGCGCCGCGCTGCTTCGACGTCATCTACACCAAGAACTAGTTGAACGAGCACAAACAAGAAACCTTTTGAAACGGGACCAAAACCTTCGCATCCATAATTCATGCTGTGTTTTAAACAAAAAAGGGGTAAAATAGGAGTTGCTTTCAAACATCACAAGGGTCAGCGGCCTGCTACCACTGATTTGGCAGCAGCCACCCCGACTCTGCTCCGGAGGTTGTGGCCTCGTTGGAATGCCTCCACAAACACTCAACCCCACCGCTCCCTAAACTGTCCCTCTCTCTCTTTCTCTCTTTTTTTTGCTGTCAAACAGAGTCGCCGATTTTTTTTTTTTTTTTAACCGTCTTTAAACTGTCCCTCTTTCTCCCTCTCCCTGTTTTGCTTAACCCAGAAGACGCGTGTTGGCTTGGTGCACACTCCGGCTGGAAATTGAAAAGCAGGTCTTATTTCTCCGTCAGGCTTCACCAACAATAAGCCTGTTCTGTCTAAGGAACCTTCACAGATTTACCCAAAAGCAAATCAGCTGTATCGTGTTGCTTGAGGACAGTTGAAAGCCGTTCACAGCAGTGTGTGACGGTGCAACGATACTAGGAAGGTATTCCCTTTCATATGCAATAATGCCACTTTAGTTTCAATGGCAGCCGTCTTAATGTGATATCTGGTTGCAAATAACAAACTAAGCATTGGGGACATTGAGTCACTGCACACCATGCACATTCTTTTTTTTTTAGTGTAAGAATGGAGATTTGTAGGCACGGTATCGTATCGATGTCATGCTGTCGGTTTCCTGACAACCGTAGTTTACATTAAAACAAGATGGCTAATTATGTTATTATATTTCTTATGGATCAGTAAAAAATCTGTAAAATGTATGTATTTGTACAAAGCATTGGGTAAAGAATACCGTTGATGGAGCAGCTGCATTGTTAGCGTGGCCTAGCTATCCAAACTCCATTTGGCCCAGTTCACCAAGGGGTACGTCATGGTGCAGTGTAAATGCAAACATTAAAGGGGGGGGAGGGTTAAATCTGAGATGCCTCAGGGGACAAGTCTTAAGCGGCACCGGGCCACAAATTGCTCAAGCGTAAATCGATGCTTCTACATCGGCCGCATTTGTCATCGCTGTATTTCTTTCTTTGCGCTAAACATTACGTCTCCAACCGCAAAGAGCCACGTAACCATAACAGTCTTTGACCCGAGCTGCTCCAAAGAAGTAAGAGCAACAAAAAGAAAAACCCAACACCCCCTCACTGTCGTGCCCTTTGTCGCCCGGCAACACTGTCGGCGCAGTCCGGTGCACGGCGTCGGGTAACGTTCCAGAATAAAGAAACGTCCGATGCAAAAGCTCCACCTCGTGTCGGCCTGTTAGCCGCCGCGTAGCGTGCGTGTGCTCTGTGCATTCTGCTCCACGTGTTGTCAGTGAGAGTTCACTCGTTCGTTTTTCAGCGTCCTTGTGAGGTGAAAACAGATGGTTACCCCTCCCAGCGAGAGCGGGCGGTGTTGCATCACGGCCGCACAGCCCGAAGCCAGAGGGGGGGTGGGAGGCGGGTGGGAGGCGGGTGGGAGGCGGGTGTAGCGTCTCTACTAATTACAAAGTTGAATGTCAGACATTACCAAGAGAATAGAAATCAAGTAGTTTCCAAAATTCAGTCCATCAATTGGAGTCGCTCGTGATTCGTCTTGGATGTGAAATTACTTTTAGTTTTTCTGCTCGAAATGATTCCGTTGGGTGCAATTTTAAGAATTAAGTATACATACCATGAACAAAAACAAAACACAAAAACATTGTTTGAATTACTGACTTTAAAAGCAAATAAATGTTGTGTTTGAACTGACATGACGATAACTTATTTACTTCATCAATAAATAGCAGAACGTTTTAAGTCCAACATGACAGCAGGCGAGGCGGCGCCGTCCAAGAGCAGAGAGGTGGAGGAGCAGAGGAGGAGGAGCAGCGGAGGAGCGGTCGAGGGGCAGTGGAGGAAGCGGTGGACAGAGAGGTGGAGGAGCAGAGGAGGAGCAGTGGAGGAGCGCTTGCTGATGGAAGCCAGACAAGGAATCGGTTCCGGGTTTTGTGAAGCGAAACAGACCTGGAGACGAGAACGTACATGAAGAAAGAAGGGTGGAGTGGTGGGGGGAGGGGAGGGGAGGTAGGCGGAGTTTAAGTGACTTCACTTTTCAGACGCAACGAAGCCTGAAACCAAAATGTTACAGATATAATCAGGAATTTAAATTGGCCGTCCAAGTTTGAAAATATCCCGTTTGTCTCGTGACGCGGCGTCGCTGACGGATGGAAAATTACGTTACGTTTTTTTACAACTTTCTTTGTGTCAACAGAGCGCGCTGTAAAGTCCAGTGTGAACAGTTCTATCACATAAATCACTTTATAAAGCCTCACAGGGAGGACAGCATCACCGCGGTGATCACAGACAGTAAAGATTCGAGCTGCAGAGATGTCGTTTCAGAAGCAGAAGAAGTGCTCAAATTAACTTTTGAAAGTAAAACGCTGTCCCAACGCTGCAATTTCAGTTCGCCAAACCTTTATGCTTTCATTGTCTGCCTTTGTTTGAATTCCTAAAAGGTTGACACGGCGCACGACCAAGGACCTTTCTTTTTCTTTTGATCGATTCACAAGTATCCAGACTGAGACCAAAAAATCGGCTGAATTCACGTCGCTTGATGAAACCCAAAAAGAAAAAATAATTGCAACGACCGCGAGGTGCCACTTACCCGCCGCGCCGAAGTGCTTGGTGAGCGCTCGGGGCCTCGTGCGTTCAGGGCAGTGACGCGGATCGTCGTAATCGATACATACAGTATCACTGAAAGCCGTGAAAGGTGGATCATCAGCAGAACCATTCGTGCGTTTTGCTTCCATTTCAGGGAGGAAACGGAAGATGAACCGATGTCTTTGTTTGAGAACCACAGAATCAGAAATAAAGTCTACTTGCCTCCAGATAAATCAGCTTTCCATAACGACGTGTCAATCACAACACTGCTGAATTGAAGTTATCGAATGAAAGAAAAGAGAGCAGGCGAGCTAAATTAAGAGGCTAATATCTAAATCTAAATATTTCTCAGTTTCTTTACATTTTCTCACATTTCTAAGCAGCCTTCACTCTCTTCCTAAACTCGGATGACCCTTGCTGTCACGCTCGCAACACCAGATGTTATATATTTATGTTGTATGTTTTCTCCCCTGCCTCCGTTAAATAATATTTTTTACTAAACTTTCTTTTCCAGCTCTGATCGTGTGCGACAATTAAAAAAAAAAATGGACATTTCAGAGGTTTAAATCCTGGTGTGCTCGTCGTAAAAAGCTTGACGTTCAAGGCCGCGCCGCAGTTTTCCCACAACTTCCCCTTTTTTTTTTTCAAGTCCCATTCATCTGGCGTTCAGCAGCGCTGGCGCTGGAGATGGATCAAACCTTGTTCGGTTCCGGCGCAGAGAACCTGCAGGACAGAACATGTGTTTGGCTCACAAGGATGAGGCCAGCGGTCCGGCGAGGAGCTGAAACAGTGAAAGGCCTCCGGTCGGGGGCCTCGCTGCCAGCAATAAATTGAACGAAACCGGAACCAGCTCAAAGGTGGAAACTATTCATTGCAGCCCAATAACTCTTTCTGCTCCTTTCTTTCCCACCCCCCTATTATATTTTATGTCCGAGCTTTTTTCCGCGTTGATTGTATTAGCGGCCTTGGAAGAGAAAAGCCATCGTAGCTGGAAGAGGAGGCGGAGCCCCGGCGGCGGTCTGGACGTGGAAACCCAGCGACGTAATGAGAAAAGGCCCGAGTGACTTCTGAACGCACAATCCAAGGGATCGGAGTTGTGTCTTTATCTCTCGGTTGCAGTCGCCTGCACCCTCTTTGTTTGACGGTGTTTATTTCATGGTCGTTTTTTAGTTTACCTGGCTGTGTTTTTTTTTGTTTGTTGTTTCAATAGAAACTGTGGTAATGTAAGGCAGTGATGCATGGTGTCGTCACGTAGGGCTGCAGAGTTCACGGACGTTATCGACGTGCTTCGCTCCGAGTGAATCATGGAAATTGCTGTCATTATCTCTCAACCGGATCCTCTTCATGTTTACAACCTTTAAACCTGTGGGGGTTTTTTTTTCTAGTTGCATTCATCCAGAGGAGAGGGAGAGGAAATATCAGCACGGCTTGCATCAAGTCCGAAAAAAAAAATATTCTTAATTGCTTACAGAAGCGGGGACTTGCGGGGGGGTGTGGGAAGTCAGTGGGGGGGGGGCTGCAAGCTCATGGAGACTCCAACGGTGGGATGCTTCAGTTTGCTTCACAGAACCAAGCTGTGTGTTTTCAAAAGATACGGAACTCTTATTGGTGGTTTTCAAAATAAAATGCACTTGTTTTACACTACTTTTCCTTGCGACTGTTGATTTATCGCTGCGATCATTTTCTAAATTATAGTAGTTTGGTGATGGGCTCTTAGCATTGCATAGTAGCAGTAGTCAGTATTTAAGGTTCAAATGTGAGCCGTGATTTAAGCATCTTTCAAGTCATCGCTTCATTCTACATTAACTTTGATGACATATAATTAGAATTTTAATAAAAGGTCAATCTGATTTTTATGGTTTTATCCACCTCACTATTACAGCCAAAATACATCAAAATACATAACCGGTTTAGAACACTTAATACCTCCTTGGTAAAAGAATTGTGTCATTTGCAGCCTTCCCCCTTCTTTTATGCTCCGTAAAAGCACAAAAACAACGTGTGACCCGTAGGAACAGCCAATTAGAGTGTGCTTGTGTCCTTTTCTTTGGCTTCATTCATATCCCAGAAAAGCCAAGTTGGAATTATTCTACCGTGCAGCGGTGTAGTTGCGATCATTGCCCAGTCTAACGAGATTAAAAATAAACTGTTCAACAGTGGGGACTCCGGCTTCGGACAACACAATGCAGCATGTGATGAAATGTAAATGCACGTGAAAAAAGCGCAGACAAAGCTTCTTTCATTTTGCCTGTGAAATGATGTAACGCCGGTGTCATTAATATGTATTTAAACTACTGCTGCTGCAACTTGAGCCAGAAATAGAGTTCATTACTGTTTCCACCTCTATGGAGCCTCGGTGCAAATATGGCTCTAATGCTGAGTAAAAGTACATTTGTGAAAATACACTTTAAAATACCAGAGAGAAATATTTGGCTTGGTACAAAAATCTTCAGTAAAAAAAAAAAAAAAGTGTTCCCAGAGTGAGAACATTTAGAGGATCCATTAAATTGAACAATGGGGTCATAATCCTGCCAGAGGCTTCAACCCGGTGAAAGACCTGCTGTTTGTTCAATTCAGTGTCTGAGAGGCTTTATTATTTTAGAAATGGGTAGAATTGTTTATTTGAAGAAATCCTTCAACACTGTAATCTTTTGTAATCGTTGACAAGCCAACCGGCTCCCTAACAGTGGTTTGGTGTGTTTACAGTCATCTCTTTGTAACAAAACGATAAACCTGACGGATTTCACACATGAGACCACCTGGAAACACGTTTTAGTGGACCAGAAGACAAAATCGATCATTTCATCCGTGTGTGGATGTTTTCGGAAAGTTGGACGCGGAACACTTTCTGCTTTACATCCAAATGGTAACTGCAGCCGGGTGTCTGAGAAAGAGACTCAACCTGGATCCTCAAATTGGATTTTCAATTCATTTTTCTTCTTCAGCCTGGTAACATCTGCAAACTGACTCCGACTGACACCCTCTCTGGCGCAGTTTGCATTATCTTCTTACAGCGACATTCTCAGAGACCAAACTCTTTTATTAAACAAAGAAGGTTGCACCTGGTCACCGGCAGGACAAAGCAGCTGTCGAGCTTCCTGCTTTTTCTCAGCGGCGTTCCCATCCGGTCCACACGCGGCCACATGGCGCCGCAGGTTGCTCGACGATCTCATGTTTTAGTCACGTCCCAAGTAACGGGATAATTGCAGCGATGAACGTGGCAGTTGAGGGACCGAGTCCTGCACCACCGGAGACCAGGCCCCTTTGAATTACCGCATCTCGGATGATGCGTCCTGGCTGTGGACCCGGCGGTAAATAAACGCCAGAGCACACGCTGCGGCATGAGCTCTGGCTGCGAAATAAAGGGCCGAGTTGGCTCGCAGGAAGGGCCGGAAAGGGTTTTTTTTTTTTTTTTTTTTGTATTCAAGGACAGCACGTGTTCATCCCTCAGACGAGGATGCGAGACGTCTAGCGCCCCGTGAGCCGACTCATCTGTTGGTTTCGCACACAGCGGTGATCCGTCTCCTGTCTTTGGGTTTGGACCAAACAGGTTTTGAGATTCCTAAATACCCGTGACGTGATTAGAACGATTTTCCAGAGTTTGAGAGCGTGACGTAGCCGTATCATCCCTGCATTCAATGTCTTGATATTAAAAACCAGAGGATCGGGTCCCTGTCAAGATCGGTCCACAGGGTGGAGGTACGGACCGGAAGGAGCGAGACAAAAAAGGGATTTTAATATCTAAAAAGACAAACACAGGATTTCCAAAAGAACAAAAACACACAGGAGGGTCAGGGTGAGGGACAGAACCAGAACCAGAACTAGAACCACTAACTACCACAGACGTTAGACAAATACGCGACACTGGATGACAGATTGACAGGACTTAAATACACAAGGGAGGTGCAGGTGATTGGAAACAGGTGGAATCACTCAGACAATCACAAGTGGAGACAGGACAAGGCAGGAAGTGAAGTTACCCAGGGAAACATGAAACTTCACAATAAAAGGACCAAACCGTGACAGTCTCATTGCTTTTCAAAACCAAAAGTTATGACACACAATCTAAAAATTCCATTGCTTCTTGGAGGCTTTGCTGTGTCCTTAAAACTGCTGAAATACCAAACGCAGCCTGTCGTTTTTCCAATTAAAGTTAAAGCGTCCTGGCCTGTTGACAGAAAGTGTGTTTCCGCTGCTGATCTCAAGGACTCTGGAGTTGTATCTGGTGGCTGGAGGAGTTGCTCTGGGGATGCTCGTGATTGCAGCCACAAAGAGCTTAAAACAATCAGTGTGCAGGATCCAGTCCGCTTTAGAGATACGTCTCCTGAAGGAAGAGTGCATCTTTGATTTACGTCAACAGAAGGTCTTTTCTCAATGTCGATGCCATGAAACATCCTTTTCTTTGGGTTTGTTCGTTTTGGCTGTAAAGCGAGGTTCACCCGTAGGTGACACGGAGATGACTGAAAACAGACTGTGCGTTCTTTTTTTTCTTTATGTATAGCAGCTGACTTTCCCTCCGCAGACGAAATCCATCCTGTATTTCCTTCGAAAATCAGCAGCGTATCAAACAGCGATGAATTCAGATTGGATGTCCCATCTCAACCACCTTACAGTCCTCAGGCGTTGCATCCTTATCAAAATAAAAAAACCTAAATCACAACAATATTCCTTCACCGACTTTTTTTCCTTGCAGCTCTATTAGTGTCGGCGTCCAGCGTTCAAACCCCCTCGTGGTTTTACTGTCCCGGTTTAGAGCTGTGGATGGCGGATTAAAACGTAAGATGCAGAGAAAGGGGGCCGTGGGGTAACACAGAGGTAACATGAGCAGACAGCTTGCAGAGATGCTCGCACCGCCCGTCCAAAGCAAACAGACACTCTGCCAGCGCTGCGACCTCAGCGAGCCGTCCAACGCTGGATAGGGGACGTTATTGCAAACTCGCTTTTTAGCCGCTGGGTCCGTACAGCGCTTTTTCTTCGATTTTTGTTGCTCTGATTCGCTAATTAAGAAAAGGGTTCGCAGTATGCAGACCGGGTTGGGCCGTGTTTGTCTTTTAAAGAAATCTGGGCTTTAAACTTCTTTCTCCACAGACGTTGGCGGGAAAAAAAGGGGGATTTCTGCCTCGAGCTCTCGGTGTCAGCTTTTTTCACCGTGAGCGGAGACGCCGCTGAGATGAATCTTGCAGGCGTCTCCTTAAATGGAACACTGCAGCCTCAGAGGGGATAAAAAAAGTGTTTTGAGCTCGGTTGAATTTTCCAAAAAAAGTGCAACCATAATGAACATACTGTACTACGTGTCACCCGTTCGTTCACTGATGGCAGGAGCTACCACGAGAGGTGCCACCGGCCCCTCCGGGCCTCTAACTAACAAACGCCGCGGACCGAGCGACATTTTTCAGGAACAACCCAACGTGACGGTGACTTTGAAGCCGCCGGCGTGAATGTGGTTCTAGGACTTCCTTTTGCGCCCCGGCAGAACGAGAATCTTCAAATGTCCATTCAGATATCCGGCCATCGGGGGGAAGTGGGCTTTGACCCGGTGGATGAGCACAAATGGCCTGCTCCCTCTGCGTGGTCTCAGACCGTCTCGACTTCCCTGCAAACACGCGTTGGTCAATTCAATTCATTAGCCAGTGATGTTCTTTTTCTTTGCGTTAAAGGCACGCAAGCACAGATGCGCATGCACATCCAGAGAGCAAATGTTATCCATGTGTGAGTGAGGTAATTACACAGTGTTGCTCGCGAGGATAATGCTCCACGGCTCATTAGAGGCTCGTTACGAACCGTTTCCACTCCCATTCTTTCACACTTTCCCTGCGCCGATGATAAATCAGGTATTTGTTTAATAACCGAAATAATAAAAAAAAATGATGAATCCAGCTGCAACACATCAGTCCCGATCCCCGCAGCGTTACCTTTTACCTCAGCCACAGAGGAGCGACGGAGGCTTCCCGCGCTCTGAGAGGCCAGCGTCTCTGCAGAAAGGGAAACGTCCTCCTGCAAAGTTTACCGCGGGCGCGTTTTCTCAGCCTTCTTGGTTTACGTGTATTAAATGCGGTTCGGGGATCCGGCTGGTGTTCCTGCGAAGACGTCAGCGGGCAGGGCCCCCATTGTCTCACTAAAAGCCCAACACTTCAACATGTCCTCTGATGGATTGGCTGTTGTGTGGATTGAAGCTACAGGCTACCGGCTAGGCAGATGTGGTGTTTCCCCGACTTCCCACAAGGATTAGTGGGAGTTCTCCGTCTGTCTTTCCGTCTTAGGGCTCGTTGTTTTTACATATCTTCGGCATTTCTCTCCTCTCTGATAGTGGACTCGTATTCCGAGGCGTGTGGGCCGATACAACACAGAGTTCGAAGCCAAACTTCCAAAAATGAATTAAACATTTCACTTCAGGACGGATTGAGACTAGACGTTCCCCTGCTTCCAGTCATTATAATAAGCTTGGCTAACGAGCCTAAATTAACTTGTTATGAAATGCCTGAATGAAAAAAGCCCCAAAGCTTGTTACTCTCTTCTGTGTGACTTCTTTCCAGATATTAATTTCTTCAGTGTGGGAAAGTTTTTATATGAATACAATTTGGCATCTTGTTCTGCAAGTTAGAAAAAAAGCTAAAGGTAAGGTGTGTTACAGCATTAGATAAGCATCAGATGCAAAAAGCAGCTTGTGTACGTTTCTACTTGAAAAAAAAACCTACATTTGCCACACCGACGACTACTTGTGAAGGTTACTGGACAACAAATGAAACGCTGATGAACAACGTTTAATTAAACCAGATGCGTAACGTCTGGAGCTTTACACTTCAGTCCCAAATCCCCCTCTGGGCCGCTCACGTCTTCACCTCTTCCCCATATGGGACAGATTGAGTCGTGAGCACGGCTCCCTCTTTTCTCTCATCCTCAAATCAAGGCTGCAGAAATCAGCCTCCATTAACGCTTTTCCTGAGGCCACACAACGAGACGAGAAGACAAGCTCTGATTCAGCTGCAAATTCTCTCCCTCTCTCTCTCTCTCTCTCTCTCTCCCTCTCTGTAAATCTCCCTCACCACCCCCAAGGTCGGAGGTCAAATGCCGTCATCATCATCCGCCGGGCTATTATTTTACGTGTCTTTATCAGCCGCATGATATCCCGGCTCAGACAGGAAACGGGTGAAGATGCAAAGGGAGGTAAGTGAAGAGACGTGGGTCATGTGGCTTGTTGGCCTGCAGCTGTGGTTTCCCCGCCCCCCCCCCATCCCCCCCCATCCCACAGGGCAGCACACAAGCCATCCCTTCGCATCCATCCAGTAAGTCTTCACCGTCTCAAACTGTGAGAGCAGCTGCGTTTTGTCCCTTTTAAACACCAGTTGGCGAGATGGAGTGACCATCGGCGTCTCCCGGCGCAGCTCCCCTGACCTCTGACCACAGCTGCTCTCGTTTTTGATAAGCTCAGAAGTGTCTGGGCCTCTTTATTACGTCCCGGACTGCGCTTCCCACCGGGAACAAATCACCACCCGTTTCTCGTATCACATCCTGCGAAGCCGATGCCAAAAGACATTATTATCCCCTTCCGCCAATCCGGTCCGAGCGCCGCATGCGTGAGCGGGTGGAGAGAGCGGCGAAGCCCGGGACTCCTCCGGCACCTAACAGGGCGCCATCGTTTGCGTTGGAAGTGTTTATGCTGAATCGCATGGACTCGCACTTTTCCACCAACTTGGCTTCCAGCTCTCCAGCACACACATCGCGCGCCATGTACAACACGGAGGAGATGAGCAGATGAAGCCTTGATTAAGTTGATACAGATGTAGCTTCTTAGCCTCGCAGGCTATTCCGAAGCAACAAGAAATGTTTTCATTGTTGCATAGCAACTAATGGCGTCATGGCACCTGGCAGGGCGAACGAAAAAAGAAAGACAAGGCAAGCTGGCGTTGTGAAGGTCGATCAATCGATGCGTTCTCTTGTGATTTTTGATCTTCTTTTCAACCATGGAAATCCTCCTAATGCCTCCTAATCGGACTGGAGACTTGTTGTTTTCATCTCATTTTACGAGAATTCCTCCAGAATTCCATCTCAAAGAAACATTTAGAATTAGTGAAACGTACCTCGCTCGGCCTGGAATTTCACATCAAATTTGAGCGTTTCAGCGTTTCAGAGTTCTGAAATGAGGCGACTACTGTAACCAGGCAAAATATGTTTCAAAAGAAAAAGGCCCTTGTGAACATCCTGGACAGTCCTGGAAACACAAAAGACAACTCATAATAAACATTTCTTACATTGTTTCAATGTAAAACTAATTCGATCCCTTCAGCCTGTCACTTAAAGGTCTTGCCTCAAAAAATGGCAAACTTTTCACTCGCATGGTATATAAGAACACACACACACACACACTCACACACACACATACAAGGAAATATTTTCCAAAGTGGAGGAACTTTATCTTTGGAACGAATCTGTTCAGTTCTAAACCGAAATACAAAAGTAGCAAGTACAAATCAGTAATGACCCCCGGAGAGCAGCACCGTGAAGGTACGCCGTCTTCTCCAGTTATCTACACGGCCGTGGCTCTAATTAGGATTTTTTTTATCCTGCCAAATTTCCGCGTTTCGTAACTTGCGGAGGCTCTTCAGATTGTCCGACGCCGGCACGGGTTCAACATCCTCATCGTTGACCAGGAAACAAAGTGCTGCCGGTTGATGTCGTTGGCCTCTGACTACGGTCATCATTCCGTGATGGTTTAAAAAAAATGTTCAGGATCCCTTCTGAGCCATCCTTGACCTCCAGTCGGGGGAACCGTTCTTGCGCCACGCCTCCGGCCAACGAGCAGGTCCAGTCAGCTTCTTAAGAAAAGGGCGCGTAACTGTTTTCGGCGAGGGGATGCGGCGCTCCTTGTTACCGCTTGCGGCCCGACTGAGGGTCAGAGGGCTCGATAAAAACGACAAAGCATGAAACCGTAGATCACTGGTGGCGTTAACCCTGGAAATGTGGGAAGCCGTGAGGTTCAAAGAACACAGGCCCCCGAGTTATTTGTTTTGGGTCCAACGGCGCTGAAATGGACCTAAGTTACTCGAGTCGCAGCTCAACCGGGCCCATCTTCCTGGAGGGGGCGGGAGGAGAGAGGGGGGGTCAAAGGTCAGTGTTGCTGCAGAAACCGCACAACAGCGGATAAGGGAAAGCGGCCAAAGGGGGACAGAAAGAGGGAGAAATGGAGGGGAACCGTTTGAATTGTATCATGAGCTCATTGTTTAGTGGCTGGTTTTGATTAATGTCAAGTTAGTCTAGGATGTAATGATCCGCAGCTCTGCTGCGAGACGTGCAAGACCACAAGGCAGGGTTCGTTTACAGCACTGGGAAGCATTTCACCCAACATTCATGGTCCAAGGTGGCCTCCCATAAAGGGCCTGAATATAAATACCATCTAATTACAGAATCGAGGCAAACCCTTTAGCCATGTATTCCTCTGTAAATGATAACCATTGACAAGAACTAAGTCCAAAAAAACATCATCATGGGAAAGCGATTCCCCTCAAAAAGCTGAAAAGTTTTTTTTTATTTTTTTTTTTACTAAGAAGATATTAAGTTAAAACAAAAACATTTGATTTTTTTTCAAACGCTTCCTGCCAACGATGTCCAATGCTGTAATGCAGCTTCAGGAGATTCATGAAGGAAAGTGTATTATCGTTAACGGCCAGCGGCCAAATTGAGAGACCCTCTACAGACGATGAATGAAGTGCTAGTAATGGCGTTTCGTACTGTAGAAGAATTAAAGAGGAAAAACTGAGGGGGTCAAATAATAACGTAACGTCAAATAACGTCTTTTTGATTTAATGCTACGCCGCTATGCAAGTATAGTGACTTAAAAAAAAGGATCTGTTGTGCTTATGACTCGCCCAAGAGGGCCGATGTATCAGGTGTCTCAATTCTTAGTAATAATTCAACACGCGCTGATCTGATAATCATAACATCAGCTTACAGCCACCTCTTAGATAAACGCTTCACCTGGCCTGGCCCTGTTTGTCTTAGCCAATCAGGTTTCCTGACGGCAGGCAGGGATTACCCCCAAGGCCGGTCCAACCCACTCCGATCAGGAAGGAGGGGGGGGGGGGGGGGGGGGGGGGGGGGGGTTCTGCTTGTTTTGAATTCCCTCCCTGCATATTTAGCTCTGTTTGTTGATCTTGGTCGTGCTTCCCCCCTGTTGGAGGCCGAACCAGTTTCGTCTGCTTTTTTTTTTTTTTTTTTTGTGGCCCTAGTCTCGACACCCAGGCAGGACTCGGAGGGGGGGGGGGGGGGGGGGGCAGAATATACAAAAGTCACCGGTCAGAGGGCCAAGCGAGTGGCGCAAGCAACGACCGGACCACGCAGCCGTCACGCAGCGTCTCGCATGTTTGCCACTGGATGGAACGCTGGGAGGGAATCTGAGATCAGCACTGCGGTGGCTCCGTTCTGTTTGAGCGAAGGTGGAACTACAGGAAGACCCTCCGTGCTGTGTATTTTTGCAGGAAGTTCAAACAGAAATAGGAGGGGGGGGGTCGTGGAATCCTGATTCACAACCACAAGGGTCACTTTAAACCAAATAAATGAAGAAAATAAAAAAGGGGGGGGGGCGGATTTTGAGGAGAGAGAGAGAGGAAGAGAGAAGAAAGACCGCTGGTAAATAATTTCCTCAACAAAATAAATTGGTCTATTACGTTGGTCTGCAGGCATCCACTCGCACAGCGGAGTAAAAATAGTCGACCAGATACTGGACATTTAAGGATGAATTTGTATATTTTGGCGGCCTTTTATAAAACCTCAGAACACGTGAATCAAGGCGTTTTTTTTAAGCTAATGGACACTACAGATATTATGAATGTTTTGCCTCATTTGAAAAGGGACTTTTTGGACACTGAAGTGGATTTTGGTGCTCAAAAGTAACCGCTCATATTTTTCCTCTCATTCTTCTGTCCATGACAGAATAGTATTAATGTTGTTTTGGGCTTGTTGGACGTTAATCCCTCGTCGTGCCACACAATGCTGCTCTATCAAAGGTGCTATTTGCATGAATGACAAATATAAATGAATAGGATTATATCATACAAGTGACAAAATGATGAGGTGCTTCTTTTGGTCTCTTGATGGGATTTTCACAATAAGGAGTCAACTTTATTCTTGAAGCTGTCCTCCGAGGACGAACCGAAGAGGCTCGGTAGCTCAGTAAGAGTCCAACGTCTTCTACGTCTCCGTGTCAACCTCAGCCAGCGGTTTCTGTTCTCACTTCGAGGGTCAGCGCACACGGCCTTCCTCGGCTGCTACAAAGACATCACACAAGTCTCAGTTTGACAGAAGACTGAAATATGATTCTCAACATCCATCAAGCGTCATCGGGAAGTCGAGTTATTTACATTCAGGGTGGTTAAAAAGAGATGGAGATCCATAAGCTGTCATCTGGGTCCGGCTTCAAAAAGGTTTCTACCTCTCCGACCAAACTCGCTGTAACTTTCCGTCACGGATTGCACCGCATGAGATATTCACGTTTGGAACCTTCCAGGCTGCAATTCTTTGGATAATAACCATGAGATTTATCTGTTCTCCGGCTCGGCTCCGGGAGTTATAAAAGATTTGGAACGTTTTCTGCCGATTTCACACGTTGTCTCCGATTGGACAGCGTTTCAAGAGGGGAAGGGGGGGAAGGCCACGCCGGAGGAATGCTCACTCCCCTCGGTCTCGGGTTTTCTACCCTTTCTCTTTTTTATTTATCAAAAGCACACTTTGATAAACACGTCAAAAATCAGAGGAGGGGACGTTCGCGGTTGCAGCCAAAATTCTCTCCAGCAGGTTCCCGAGGCCGCTGAGGTGGGAGTTTGGGTTCAGGGGGAAGCGCTGCTTTTCTCATCACGGCCCCCGTTGGCTCTGTTTGCCTCATTGTTTCCGGACCCCTGCCATTGTCCAGGGAGGCTTCTATATATGTGGTTTTGCCATTACGTCAGGATTATTTTCATCACAATGAAAATTTGCTCGCGATTTTGTGAACGAGTCGTATCCCATTTGTTGTGGAAGAGACATGAGACATGAGACACGAGTTAATAGGGACGCTTCACATTCATCTGGGTGTTTTCTTTGCTTTTGCATCAGGATGAGCAAAGAGTTCCAGATCCACGACACAAAGGTCCGGAGATGTCGGAAATAGATTTTGGAAGCTGACAGCTGAAACATTAACGCTGCCCAGACGTTCGAACGTTATTGCACAATAACCTGCCTGAGAACACAATCTGTAAGTTCCTCACTGCCGTTCTCCATCTTCCTCTGCACACACTGCCGTGATGAAGACTTCAAGTCCTTCGGTGCAAACATACCGGAACATTACTGTAGATCACATCCCCGGCTGTCAGCCGATATGTACTTCCTGAGAGAGAGACAGAGAGAGAGAGAGAGAGAGAGCGAGCAATCAAACCATTTGTGTTTGGAACAGCGGAGGCTTCCATGAACTGGCTGCGCTTTCAGTCGCTGCAGTGTTTTAGCAATCGGAAGCAAAATGAAGACCTGTTTATTTGAAACTGTCACTTAATGTCGAGGTGCAATCGTTCCCAACATGTGCTGCTCCGGATTCCCACAGTCTCACACACACACACACACACACACACATCTACGTTTGGGCCTCCGCATCCACGTTCAGCATTGCTTCTGCCCCACGCGAGGACGCGCTGGAGGTCACGTGGTGTTTTTGGGCTCCACTCCTCTCCGAACTGCCTCAAAGCGCCGTGTCCCGTGACCCTCCGCGGTGTCCAACATGCTGCAGCGTTCGCTGGCCTTTGTTCAAACCCAAGCTAATTACCTCCGAAGGCCTGGTGGGGATGGCGTGTTGTTCTTTGGTTCTCGTACGGTGTGCTACAATAAACAAGCCAGAACTCCCAGATAAATGTTGATCACTGATCGTGAATGAGATTGTGTAAATTACTTTGTATGCTCATGGATTCGTAATCAGATTTGAGTATGTTGGGGGGTAGAGGGGGGATTTCTGCAAAAAAAAGTTCCTTGAAGAGTTTTGGAAAGAGTCCCAGTAAAGTACAATTGGAGGTCATTACTGAAAGGAAAACATGAATAGAACCGGCAACTGTGTTCAGAAGAAGTGAAGCTTGTAGATTGAACTTTTCTCTTTTAAACCCAGAGACACTCAAAGTGAAAACCACTGTGAAACAAACGATGTAACTGTAATTAAAAAAGAAAAAAATCTCATCCCATATAAAATCATTCATTTTATTCATGTGCTGTGCTGACTTTGCAGACGCGGTACAAAGCAGCACTATGGTACACACGTACCGAGGTCCCGGCTCCACACCCAGACGGCCCTTCCTCTCTTTTACAGCCAGACATTCTCCAACCTGTCTGGGGTCCAGAAGTCAACCGCCCCCCCTTGACACCAATCCGCACGGGTTAATCAACAGTGAAAATACCTGGAGGGAAAACCGCTGTTCATAAAATCGAGATTTAAAACATGGCCATATAGGATTATTAAAAAAAAAAAAATTTAAAGTGCGCCGCAAAGAAAATACCGCGGACTTCAGATGAATAGGTATTCTTTCTTCCACTCGAATATGTTGCTTTTATTTCGGGAGCTTGCGGTGTCGGAGTGCTTTGGACCTCAGCTCCGAGGCAATTTAATGGATGTACAGAAGCCGCACTCTGCAGAAAATTGTATCGAAATATGTTCCTCATGTTTGGATACCAAATGTGAGCTCGAGACCAGATTACAGTGTGCATCGGTGGCATAAGTACAGACTGCTGCAGTGACACGTGGGGTCCAAAAAGGCGTCCAAACACAGCGCTCTCACTGTCGCTAAGGAACATTTTGTAGCCAGGAAACATCGGTGCTGATTTATGATCCTGCGGCTCAGTTTGTTCCCTGAAGCAGAAAAAGTTGTAGCTTTGCAAAATTTTGCGTTTTGTGATTTTGTGCCATGCGGTGAATCAGCTTATATTATGCGTTGAATGAATTATCCAAATACAGACGAATTAAGAAAAGCGGTGGAAGAGGGCAAAGCTCGTGCTCATTCACTAGTTGTAGATCCTCATCCAAACCGTTTTTTTTTGTGGATGGTGAGTCAACAAAAAATCCAAACACGAACTCCACCTTTCTTTGAGCCTGTTGTGATTTTCTTTTTTTGCAGCAGTTCTTTCTCAGTCCTCCGGTCAATCTAACATGAAACAGCCGGAGCGAGTAACTGCGTAGCGATAGCATCGTCGCCACGCTTTGCTGAAGGCCATTGAGCTCGTGGTGAGATAGCATCACCATTAAACATCCACCGAACGCGTTGAACATGAGCGGTCTGGAAAAGAAAACCACGCAGCCGCCCTGCGGGGTTTTTCGCAGCGATGCACATCTCTCTTTGTAATCAAGGGGCTCACTCGCAGCTGCCTGCTTTTTGTCAACCGCTGTGACAACGTCTCCATCCTCATCGGCCCGTCAAACTATCGCATCAGCTTTGCACATGTTGGGCTGCATCAATGAGGAGGAGGATGTTTCCTTTCTTTTAAAACACAAGCATCCTTTTTTTTTTTTTTTTTACTTTTTTCACCAACAGCAGCTTTGTTCTCAAGTTTATTTTAAAGGGGCCCATATTGTGGAAAAATCACTTTTTCTGGGATTTGGGGCGTTATTGTGTGTCTCTGGTGCTTCCACACGCAGACAAACTTGGAAGAAAATCCATCCATGCTGTTTTGAGTGAGATACGGGTTTCTGAATTGATCCCGTCTTCAGCCTCTGAACGAGCTGTTCAAAATCGCCTAGGTTTGTTACGTCACAAACCTAGATATTTGAATATTCCCGCCCCCTCCAGTCTTGTTTTTTTCAATCACAGCCCGCCTGAAGTCCGCCAACCGTTCCCCCCCCGCGCAACCCCGGCCCACCGACCGCTACCACCAATTCTACAAGCTGTGGGCGTGGCCAAATGAGCTGCAGATCATGAATATGTAATGAGCAGCAGAAAACAGCCTGAAACAGAGGGGAGTAGAGGGAGGTAACAATCGTTTCCTACAAGCTATTTGCAGCAAACAACTTCAGAAACATGTTTTCTGGAACCTAAACACCCATTTTAACTTGTTGAAAAATTAATCAAAAAAAAAATATGGGCCCTTTAACAAAAGCATTACCCTTCTTTCCTACAACAGCAATTCAGGCGGATGGATTTGCTGCCGCTGCCGTTGACGATGCGATCCCCTCCGACCCGGCCGAGCTCCGCAGCTGGTGTGGCGGTGACCTTCCGTGGTCACGGCCTTCAGCGCCGCCATTTTGTTTGGTCACTGAGGAGAGGCTGAGTTAAGACGGGTGGCTCAGATGGCGCATCGAGCACCGTCTCACGTCGCTCCCATTTCTCTCCTCCCATCCCTCATTCTTTTGCGTCGCGGTTGCAACCTCGCTCGGAACGTCTCGGGATCGTCTTTTCCATTCCCAGACAGCTGGAGCAAGTTACTGGCTGCTTTGGCTGGTGGGGGAGGGAGGGGGGGGGGGCACACAGATGGTTTGATTCTCACGTCACCCTGTCTGCTTGGCAGACGTCCGCGAGCAAGTGGAGAAGGATTTACCAACTCACAGACGCTGAACATATATTTATATACACTCACGTACAGATGTACTCACAAATAGGATCCAGTGCACACAAAGTCACGCATGCACGCGTGGAAAGAATCGCTTTTTTCTCTCTCTCTCTCATTTACATTGGAGGGCTTTTGCGCCACACTCCCCTCCCCGAAAAACACCACGATAGAATGAAGTAGTAGAAGTGCAGCGACAAACGGTAAGAAATCACACAAATACAAGAGGGTGACTGCAAACAAGTGTTTCTACCCACAAATCAATTCGTGTCGAAGCGGGAAAACCACAGAAACCACATTGGCAGCGTTTAAAGGACGATACAACAACAAGGGGCAAACATCTCATTGTGATATTAGAATGGAAGTGGTTTTTTTATCAATAAAATGTAAAACCTAAGGTGGCCAACTCGGTTTGAAATAGTATTAAACACATGTTAAAACAATAAGCACTGAAAGTATCTTCATGAATGGAAACAGATGATGTGAAGCAATTCCTGCAGGTCCTTTTTGAGGTCAATCTTTGATTGCTAAATAATCAATTTGCCTCACATGTAGGAGCTGAGACAATACGTTCTTTGCAAATCACATCGGTCATGAATAAAATATCCACAGGTTGTGTAATACGTGTTAATTGACAGCAGGCCCGGCACATTTCAGTCATTAGGTCTGCTGCAGACTCATAGAATGTCTTCAGAATTCCATTTCTGGTGTAAGATAAACGCCATTTTTCCGGAGTGTCAGGAATATTTTCATTAAAGGCAAATAGTTGGACTAGTTTTTTGATAATTGAATTATTATGAAAAACACATTTTCCCAAAGGTTCATCCTCAAGTTGCTTCTTTCATCCAACGGTCCAAAGATCTAACATTTTTCTATTTATTAGCATTTATCCACACGCAGCTGGTTCAAATGACTTCCTGTCAATCAAGTATTTGAATTGACAGACCATTTTACACATTATATCGCCGGTGACCGTGCCTGGCAACACACATGCGCTTCATTCCAACATACTTTTGGAATAACCCTAAAACAATTTTGCAGGGAAAATGAGTTTCGTGTTTCCAGGTGATTTCATTTCTTTATTTTTTTTTTCTTCACAAAAGGGGCCACGTTACAATTCAAAGGCTTCTCGTCTTCAATAATTGTTTGCTGAATGTTTTAAGGTTTGTTGTCGTACCCAATTATGGCAGAAGGGCAGACTGCATTCCTGCGGTGCAGGACTCGGTCAGCGAGCTCCTGCAGGGCCCTCTCATACCGGAGGACACTACTGTGCGTGTGTGTGTGTGTGCGTGTCTGTGTGTGTCTGCATGTGTGTGTATGTGTGTGTTAACATTGCAGACCCAGTAGGTGGGAGGTATCCATAGCTCGAAGATCCTGCCGACAGCTGCAGACAGGTGGGAAACCCTACAATAATATTACATAGGAGTTAAGGCAGTGTGAGCGTGTGTGTGTGTGCGTGTGTGTGTGTGCGTGTGTGAACATACATGATCGCACCAGCCGAGTCGTCGAATCGGACCAGAAGTCAAAGGGGGGAAATGGGGGGGGGGGGGGGGTGTCCGTATCAAATGAAACCAGATACAGAGTGTACAGCTCATTTTAAATGGTTAGAATTAGGTTCCACCAGCTTGTTGACACTAATTTGCATCTAAATTGTGTGGGGAACGTCACACGCGGGAACAGAACACAACGCGAGTGAAAGTTATCCGTCAGAAGTCCGTCCAAGAAGGTTATCCACGCTCTCTGCTGCACATTACAATCTCCAAAATGACATTACAGGTCATTTAGCGGACGCTTTGATCCAAAGCGCATTTCAACCACAAGGATACAAACTCAAGGACAAGACAGTGCAATTTCATCAAATAAGCCGCTTTGCAACTCGCTATAGATAAGAGCCATTATAAGTACAATTTAAGTGCTACAATTTGTCCGTGTTATTCCCCTCTGTTTATTTGAGCACTGCCTTCCGACCTGAGGATAATGTGGGCTGGGTGTTGTTGGACTACTTGGTGTGAACCCTCCTCTCATTGCAGCTCCTGCACACCGACTAACAAAATCACCTCAGCTCTACACAAATTGAAGGTGTAATGTTTGAAATGTGTGAGGTTTGTACGTTTGTTGGGTTTTTACAGCCCTACAAAAGGTTGAGAGAACTAAAAACAGAACAGAACACACTTCCATCACATCGACAATGAGGTGAAAATGATCCATCAGAAGTTTTCTATTTTTGCTGTCCTTTGACTTTAAAAAAATGTGTGCATTACAGAGCTGCCCCTTGATGTTTTTTTTTTAATGAGCGAATAAAAGATAAAACCAAGAAGGTTATCTCCGTCTCGACTGACATTCCAAGTCGGAGGACGGTGTTGACTGCAGCCCGCTAATTGAAGACACATTTGAGGTACGTTGGGCCAAACGGGCCTTCAACGATCGGCCAATCCTGGTGCAAGAGGGACCTCCAGTGGCCGGGTCGGTCCCGGAGAGAGACCCGGCCTGCAGACGATGTAGAGCTCAGTAGTCCGACGACAGAGTGGAAGACAAACATGGACGTAGACCTCTGAGCTGTGGGGGCGTTTTAAAGTACGTCAGGATGATTTGAGTTGGAAGACACCTGGACTGCGAATGTGTTGCAGCGTTAAGCATCAAGCACTGAGCTTCAGTTGGTGAAAAGACAAACTTTCAAAGTTTGAATCAATTTGACAGGCAGATATCAAGAAGGCTATTCTATTGGTTTGTGTTTATGTTTGAGGCTTTTACTTTGAAAGGTAAGAATAGCAAGACTCCATGTGGTCTGTGCCCCCAAGGTGATTTCACACAATCCTGCAAGTTTTGGCAATATTCAGTTTAATAAAACATATATTGTTGAACTAATGAGTCGTGGGTCGGAGTGGTGGATTGCATATACGGCAGTGTGTAACTGGAGGTGTAGGACATCCTGGCATTTGGGCTTTCTGCATTTGACACACTACCCTTGGGACATCCCGCCTTCTTCTGCAATAGTAAACAGCGTGGTGGTATGAGTACTGGAATGTGCAGCTGGTCTTGCATTCGTCGCATGGCAAGTCTTTTCCGTTTGTGCTCACGTTGCTCTGTTGCTCAATAACCGATTCCTTCTCCTCGGCCGTGACATGTGTAGAAGCGTGAGGCCGGCTGAGCTCGCCTGAGCCTTTTAATGCCGGGCTCCAACCGGAGCTTTCATCGGGGGGCTTCACGTGCCGAGGCGGAGCGTCACGATAATTCTTCCCCACACAACGTGATGTAAGCTCGCCAGGAGCCAGGCCTGCTGCAGCTTTAGCTGAGGCCCTAATGGCCAAAAAAAAAAAAAAAAAAGGCAAAGAAAGACATCTCTTCTAACCTGCTGATAATCTGACAGCAAAAAAAAACTGACTTTCTTCCCAGGATCCTTCACTTGCATCTCCACATTTGGTCGGAGCTGTCAGAAAGAATAGATGGATGTCTGAAGAAACAACAGATTTAAAGAAAAGAGAAGAAAGAGCAAAAGACATAAAAAGAATCCTGGCCTGGCACACAAAAGGCATTTCAGGTCTGGGAGAAAATCGATTGCAGATGTCGCTGCCCGGACCTGAGGAGGAAATGTTTACAACCTGTACACCAAAATCGGTGCCAGCAGCTCGGCCGGTGTTACCGCGGAGGAGAAAACCCAACGGGGAGAAAGTGACACTAGCTGACAAGAAAAGTCAAGAGACAAAGATGTCGCTCTTTTCAACCTCTCAAAGGAGTAAAGTACACACGGAGGACGCATCGGAGGATCTCGGGGTGCAGGAAGGGACATGAGAACCAAAAGACCCGGCACTCGGGCATTCAAGAATGCTACAACTCTGGCTTTGGCTTTGTCGAAGAGCAGCTCAATTGTAGCTCTTCTAAAAACTCACTACTTAACATGTTTGTTTCAAACAAAATGTAAAAAAAGAACAAGTTGTGGTTTTTGGGTGGAGATTAAACACGTCAAAGTGAAAACAGGATTCCAATTTCTATTCCAGCAGTAAAATACCTCGTAAAAAAATCAAAGAAATTTGCAGGCTGATGACTTTCAATATTCTCATTCTCTTGTTTTTAACAAACACCATTTCCCATAATTTATAGACCTTTGAATGCCGCGGGAGGGCAGAGTGGAGCAAATGCTCTAATAGTCTTTGGACAGCAGAGATTGTAGTTGTTTTAAACTGTAATATATTCGTTATTTTTTTAACTAAAATGGTTTAGTTATAGTTTGTAGTTTAAAGGAAAACGTTCGGCCTTCCTCCACCTCAGTGACCTTCACCTGGTGACTCATAAAAAACACGATTCAATCGCTGAAAAACAAATTCAAGCTGCAGCTTCCGGCTTCATCCGCCTGGTCATCCTGCAAGTCTCTCCTCTGGGGCGATTTATCAAAATTTAGACCACAGGCAGTATTGACGATGTAATAACAATGAGGAACGGCCGCCATAATATCAGGCAAAATGCTTTGCCAGTGAAAACACTCCATCGAGTGGAAAGAAAAAGTCCTGGACATCTGTCTTCCAGATCATTGATATTAGGCTTCGTACGACGGGGAAAGGGAGGCCTTTTTTCCTCTGGATCGGCCTCGCCGCTGTGCTTCACCTGTGCTCTCGATGGTCCGGATGCCGCCACACACACACACACACACACACAAGACACACGGTCGGCCCTCGTTCGCCCCCCCACGCGCTGTAAAACAAGCTGCGGCCGCATGCCAACCGGGGGTCAACGGCGGGTCAACATCTTGCCAATGTCAAGCGAGGAAACGGCTACACACATGTTTGCATTACCTCAGCTGGAAGGGCCCGACATCGCCTTCCATTCATTCCCCCAGACCTCAAAACCGATTTCCTTCCAGCCCCTGCGTGCTTAACCACAACGTCTACCTTAAAATGAAGTCCAAAACCCATAAACGCTGCTATTTAAGAAGTGACGACCGGCCCAACTTGACCTCGCCGAGGAACGGGAACTCCCACCGGCGCTCGCTTGGATGGAGGAACCGGTCCACTCGGATTGGTGCCGCGGCCGTCATCAATCATAAGCCCTCCGCTGACAGCCGGTTGAGGGAAGGCGTCGAGCCAGCAGGCAGCAGAGAACGGGTGGGGACGTGGTGGCGGAAGGGAAGCGCTGGAAGCCGTCCAGCTCCACACAGATCAGCTGAATTTATGCCCATCAGACGTTGACGCACCCAGCTACCCGTTGACGACATCCCTGTTTGCGTAGTGTGCAAAGGGCAGCCGCCACCGCGTCCACCTCCTTCCATAAACACCCCGGAGACCACAACGAGACGGTGAGATGAGAGCGGAAAGTGGAGGGCAAAAGTCAACAACGCGCATGCTGTTGATTCCAAGTGCGGCATGTTGTCACTTTGAAAAACATTGCGTGCTGTTTTTCCTGCCGGCGTGTCGGTTCTTCCAAAAGATGCACACAGAGACCACCGACGTGTCGACGGCCATCGCCTCAAGAGTTCCTCCACCGCTGTGCAGTTAACGTGTTGTTATATTATCATGACGGCTGTAACGGCTTATTTGGTCAAATTGCACTTTCTTGTTCTTCGGTTTGTATCCTCATGTTTGAAATGCAAAAGTCGCTTTGGATAAAAGCCTCAGCTAAATGACATGTAATGTAATGTAACGTTAGCTGAATGGACTAATGCCGTTCCCCCTTGTTGCATTTTATAGTTGCTTTAATGCACTTTTTGTTATCTTGGGTACCTGGAATTTGGCTTCTGCAAACACCCACCTTTAAAAACCAAATGCTCAGAAGCGCTAACCGGGTCTGTCCTAACACGCATCGGGCCTTTAACCGGAGCTCCCTGCAGTTGTTTGGTTGATTCCCTTTTGTTTACGAGGGAGGATTCCTCTCCGTGTGATGTCAGCGCGTCTCCACGGGGAGGACAGCTTCGTGCTCGCGTGTCCTGCAGCGACACCTCGCCCTCGGTGTGTGCTTACTCACGCCACTGTTAAACATTTACACACGCATGCAAACAGTGTCAGAGAGACACTGACTCCGTGCCCCACCACCCCCTCACCCACCCCCCCGACAAAAACCACATATCTGCATGCATCCTCCCGCTCTGTTTCGCATTAGCGTGCGAGCGTCCCCGGTAATCAATCTGATGAAACCAAACAGCGGTACACACAGCGGACGCGGCCGTAAACAACTTCTAACCCGGCCGGACTGAGGTCTCGTTTCACCGACATGTTGTCTTTCGGCTTAAGCTCCGAAAAACCGCAAACAGCTACGTGCCGAAACATCCCGCCGTTTGTTTTTGTGAGAGGAGACGGACGGATGCGTGTTTCCCTGGCTGAACTCGGGTTCTCATAAATGTTTAATGAACGCTTTCTATTCACGATAATTGAACTTTTTCCAGGCTCCATGTGTTTTTTATTTATAATGCACACGAGCTGCGGCACATACTTGTACCACATAATCTCTGTTTGTACAAGCAAGTGCACAGACAAAAGTCTCCACTTTAACAAGTGGCCACTTTTTTTTTTTAACGGCTACATCCTGGTGTTAAATATCTGCCATGTGCTTTGCCTGGCCGCGACGACGGTTGGACACAAACGGGCCATTCTCTCCCCACCCCATAATTGTTCTATTAAATAACGGGCGCACCGTCTGAGTCTCGCGGCGCTATTTATTGTGTGCAAGCGCGACCCCTTTGCAGCCGCCGCACGTTGTTAATCCCGCGCTACACCTCTGCGGCCCGCGGCGTCCCTCGCGGTCGTGGAGTGTTGCAGAGGCCTCCGAGATGCACGTCTGGTGGCGCCCCGCCCCCCTCACCCACTCCTTCCCTTACCAGGGGGGAGGGTTCGGAACTTCTACTTGAACCTGGCCTTCGCGGCAATGCAAGCTTAGATCTCGTGTTTTTTCCATTTTTAAGTCAACGCGGGTGCAACCTTTTCAGTAGTAGAAATACAGTGAATATGGGACCCTGGCTCACTGTCTTTAACCTCCTTTTTTTTGTCCCCCAGGTTGCATTTGCCGTTGTTGACGTCTTTTTGTCGATACTTTTGGAAGTTTATGACGCGTCACATAATTTCTCAACCCTCACATTTCCACGGAGCTTTCTGTTTAAGAGGTGGCATCGCGTCTTTCTACCGTTTCATGCAAAGTCGGCTTTCCTGTAAGCACACGCCGACCTCAATGCCCAGGAGTAATGTTCACCACAACCGGGAGGGGGTAGTTAAAGTCAGTGTTGGGGTAGATGACTGAGGTGCTGAAACAAACCCTAGAAAAAGTCAGTGGAAAGTATGCAATTACATTTTTTGTATTAAAAAATGTAATTGGTGCTCACCAAAACTGTGTATCCTTCAATGGTTGTACCTTCAACAAAAGGTTCAAGACTTTGACACCTCAATTTGCCTTCTGCTTCCTGCTTTACTTCCTACTATGAGGCTCTGAGGCCACTCAAAGGTTTCCCTTTCCCTTCTGTTCTTTCTCTGACATCAACTAAGTGTGTAACTAATAGTAATCATGTTGGATTATTTGTTGAATTCGGGTGGGTCAAGTTGACAGCTCCGGTTGCTGCTGCAGGTCTGATTGTGTAGAAAACGACTCCGCTCCTCTCTTCATTCCCTCAGTAAACATTGTAAACATGAGTTTATGGCCTTTAATACAGCATGATGTTTATTTAGTACACTACGGTCAGGTCAAATAAACCACAGCGCGAGGTCTGCTTTAGCGCGGATCTTATTGTGATTGACGCGCCGCCACATTGCAAATAGCGTAACTTGCAACACGTCATCCAAGATGGCGCCATCGCGTCAGTCCAGTAACCACATGGCGACGTCACAATGTTCTGTGGTGCTGACAAACTAACTTTATTGCCACTTCCTCAACTCTCGGATGTAGCTCATAAGTAGTTAACACGTGGTGTGACATAATCCACGCTTCGAATGGATCTCCACAAACACCCCCCCCTCCCCGCTCGTCTCGAGCCATCTGTGCGTCACATGTTTCCCATTTCGATGAAGCCAGCGAGTCGACGGCATTTCGTCCCCCCCATACGTTCCTGTCTCCTCGTTGGCAGCGGAGATGAAGCAGATCCTCGGTGGGGCTGGGGGGGGGGGGGGGCGAGGAAGGGGGGGGCATCGGCCCCAGCACGTTTTGTTGTTTCCTGCACTCGCCAGCAGCTGCTTCCCCCGAGGAGGATTCATTGGCAACACAACAGAAGAGAGACATTCGCAGGTGCTTCACTGCTCTTGTTGGTGGTGTTGATTATACGGTCTGAGTAACGGACGATTACAGGTGAATGTGACGTCATGTGACCTGCACGTGTCCCAGTAAAAGGAAGACAGGTGGAAAAAAAAAAAGGGTCCGGGAACGAGTCGGTCAAGCTGTTCCAACTTCCAAACGACTGGCGGGTATTTGACAAAGTTCAGCGCGCGCACAAACGTTTTGCGGGACAAGGGGAAGAGAAAAGGAAGACGAGACCAGGCTGCAGGCCGAAGGCCCTCAGGGAGGCTTTAGGTGTCCGTTGATGAGGCCTCCTGCCTCCTGAAGATGACCCTGAATGTGGGCAAAGAGGGGAACCGACGTCACATCCACACGGAAGTAACAACACAACAAAGTATCAGTTCGCAAACAATCACAATCTTTTACATTACGCTGAATATCCACCGCTGACCTGAACTACTAAAATGACACAATTAACGACTTCGTAGACCCCCCCGTCATCTCACTTCAATGTCCCCTGCAATGTAAATAGATGGTTTTATGTTACGTCTCTTTGAGTCTCTGTTCATAAAGCGAGTTCATAACGCAAACTCAAGAAGAAGGCTGTAGTAATCCATTTTGGATTCGTGCATTTTGAGTGAGCTCCCAACCGCTAACTACATCGTCATTTTCCTCTTCCACTCGCTGAAATGTACAGACACCGACACCTGAACACGCCACTCATCATGTCAACGCGACTGTGGATTTTTACAGTCTGCATAAATCCCGTCGAAGGTGGCGACGTGTTTTTTCTCCGCCGGTGCCCGCTCCTCCAGCTATACAAAAAGGCCCCTTGCATCATCTGCGCTCAATCAGAATAATAATCACATGGAATAGAAACGCAGCGTGTGAGGGGAACGCAGCGCCGAGGCCTCGCTGGCATTCGCCTCCCCCTTCAAGTCGTTATTAGTCGTCTGTGTGCCGCTCTGCAAGAGAGGCGGTTTTGGGAGGGAAGCCATGTGCAGCCCACTGACAGACTCCGCTTGCCCAGAAAGTATCAGCCCGTCTCCTGAAGGGCTTCTGGCACACGAGCACCGGCCTTATGTTCTGTCTCTAAGGCTTCCTCTCAATCGCAGATGTAAAGAGAGAACAAGAAGGAAGAAAAAAAGAAACGGATGGTGTCGCTCGACAGTATGCGGGGGCTTTTTCTTTTCTTTTTTTTTTTTTGAAAAATCCCAAAGCAGAGCGCGAGCAGCTTTTGGGTTCTCGTCTAAGGAAAGTGTCTGAGGTGCTGTCGGGATGTGCGAGCTCTTTGTGGGGCAACGCGGGGTTTTCCTGCCACGGCTTTTCAATCTAAAGTCCCTCCGAGCCCACAAACTTTTAAACAGCGGACGAGACAGAAAAAGTGAATCGTCTGATTGGACTCCAGCGCCTGTGACGTGGGGCTTTCATGAATGTTCTGCTGGACCTGCTACAAGTCCAAACCCCCCCACCCCCCCCCCCCCCCCTTCTGTCTGTGTTCCTGCTCTTGTCTCAGATCCAGGTTTTAAAAAAAACTACTAAACTGGTCACTTTAAAAAGCCACACGGTCTTTTGAAGGCAGCTTCAATAACCACGCAGCTTGGAAGTCTTAAAGATGAACTAATAAATATGACATTACATAGATGACAGACATTAAACCGCCCGGCAAGCTTTCGTTTTTATGAAAATGTCAGATTGTCATCCCTCCTGCAGGATGTGTTTACATTGTGGGCACTTTAAATCTGAGGGAGACGGAACGCGTCCTTTTTCAACAACCCTTTCTGATGAAGAGGAGAACGATGAGAGTCTGGTACCCGGGACGCGTCAGACCTCCGGCTGTGTGACTGATAACACCTCCGCAGCTTCTCTTCTCTGTTTTAGACCTCAGATCAGTTCTTGTCTTGTGATCCAAAGGGGTAATAATACACAAATGTTGCTCTTAACATAAAGGTTTGCGGAATGGTCAACGATCTTTGAACTCACACTAACACTCGAACATTACACATTGCATCGGGAACTGTCCTTCAGCCTGTTGTAGCGCACGAGGATCGAGAAGCAGAAGAACGAAACCTGTACCTGGTTAAAGAGCTCCGCATACAGCATGTTTGACTTCTCCACCCGAGACTCCAGGTCAGCCGCAGCGTCTGCGTCCAACGACGTTAAACTGCTTGGAAGAGAAATGCTGGTAGGAAAATGTATAAAAAAATGATGTTTTCTTTATTTAGTGCCAGTGGGAGTCTGCAGCTGAACTCTGGCAGCGGATGTGCAGCTTCACGGCGATGACTTCACTGCAAGTTGAACCCGCCCATCCGTCCGTCCGTCCGTCTGTCCAGATCCTTACCTGTCACGGCGTTCAGTGTCCCGCGGGGGGCGACGGAGGACGTCTTCGCGCGATCTCTTCTTCAGCTTCTCGGCCTTCTCGTTCAGGGCGACGACCTGTCGCAGCAGCGCGTCCCTCTCCTCCGTCAGGCTGTCTTTGAATCTGTAGTGACGAATCGAGCGGGGAGGGAGCGTCCAGTTAAACTTTACCGAGTGAGACGAGTCCTGGCTACACGTGGAGGTCTGTGGGGCGGGTGGCTCCCCAGAGACGGACATCTTTATGACTCAGAACTACTTTACTTTCACAATCCATTGTTTTATTATAATTGAATAATCGTAAAAGGTGCTTGCAGGCTTTATGCTAGAAGCTACGCTGAATCATTTTAGGTGGTTTTCCAGAAAAAGTCAATTTCTGCTCAAAGCAAACCTTCAATTTGGAAAGGAAACAACACATTTAGGTTTAGTAAACAAATTAGGTTAAGAGAGAGGATTGAGTTTTGTATGTAAAAGGAAGTAACTCAAGGCCGACTGAACGCCTCCCCAAACACTTATCACATCGGTTCAGAATTAGAATCAGAAAACATGTCTTGCCAAAGTACAAAGTCAGACATACAAGGAATTTGACTGATTCTTGTCAGCGAAAAACTCAACCAGACTCCCCTGATATGTCGAATCACTTAAAAATGGTCTGAAAATGCTCCAAAGAGAACCCGGATGATATGCACAGCTTGTTTTGTCCGTCGTACCTCTTGACGCAACCCATCCAGCTGCGCTGCTGCTGACAGAGCCACTCGAACTGCTCCGCCGTCGCCTGCAGCTTCCTCAGGCTCGCCTCGTTCTCCTGCTGCAGCTCCCCCACCTCCAACACAGCACAGCAGCACTTGGTAAAGCAGGATATTGTTATGTTACATCATTCTTGTTTGAATAATGACAGGGGCTTATGGACGGAGGCCTCGATATGGGGGAGAAAAGAAGAAAAAAAAAGAAGGAGGAAAAGAGGAGACTCTTGAACCCCCGGCGCCGTCATCTGGAAAGATGAGCAAACGCAAAAAAAAAACGTGATCTCCGGCTGCCTGGACCTTCACAATAACTCACAGGCTTGAAGGTTCTCGTTAAGTTTCCCGCTGGCAGGGCGGGCTGCTGGTGCTTCTCGCTGCAGAGATAACCGAGGAGCTTTTGATGGACTGGTGGAAACGGGGGCCAGCGAGGGAGTGGGTCTTTGAAGTGCAAATACAAATCCTCACGGTGGGTGGGAATCGCTTCGCTTAATGCCCCCCCGACTCCAAACACACTGCCGACGCCAGGAAATGAATGAAAAATCTGAAGTCGTGCCTTTCTCAAGGGTGGTTGTAGTTTTTCAAATTGGGGCCGTGAATTTGAACCGGGAGGTTTTAGATTTCATAGAAGTGAATCAATCAAGATGCGGCAGCAGCAGACTGGTTTGTGTCTGATGCTAAACTGGCCCCGGGTCAGTTTTAACCCCTTACTTCAGGTGGGAGGAGCTGGCAGCAGGACCATGTTGCACAGCGTTATTTCTGGACGAGTTGGCTGGAAGCTCGACGGGGATAAAAACGCCACATTGGTTCTAAAACCATCAAAAGGCCCATTATTTATATATTTACGCACCGATAGAAAAGTGGCAGAGCAGCGGGGGCCAAAAGGTCCAATCCTGACACCTGCTGGGCAAAAGTCTCACTACGCCGGATGGGGTTTGAGTTTCTGGTGTGTGTGAATAACCTCATTGAGGTCAAAGGTTAAGAGAAACTGCTCGACGCTGCATCGGCTCCCTTTACCTGCGTCTGGTGAGCCGAGCGTAGATCCTTCAGCTTGTCCGCCAGCGTTCGGTTGGTGTCTCGTAGCTCCTCCAGCTCCGCCCTCTCCCTGTCGGGGACAAATAAAGTAAAGGATGTTTTTTTTTTTTACCAGGATGTGTGTTCAAACACATGCGGACGGCTTTATTTGTCTGACCTTAAATTTACTTTTCAACCTTAACCCGAAAACACGTGCACATTCTCACTGATAGCCCCACCATCAATGCAACATCCGTCCGTACACGGAACTTTGAATCTATGCAAATCAGAAAGCTTGAGGCGTTGAAAGCTTGAGGTCCTGCCTGCGCCGCTCCGCCTGCAGGCCCTCCGTCAGGGCGGCCCGGCGCTGGGCCTCAGCGCGCAGCTCCGCCTGCAGGCTCTCCGCCATCGCGGCCTTGCGTTGGGCCTCGGCGTGCAGCTCCTCCACCAGGCCCTCCAGCTTCACCTCGGAGCTCTGCAAGCACAGCAGCTCTGCGCCGACCTGCCGCAGCAGCTCGCCGTCCCGGGAGCTCGCCTCCGCCAGCAGGAGCAGGCGCTGCTGCAGCCGGTCCACCAGGTCCTGCAGGAGGGACGCAACATCACAATGACGCACGCACACGTGCACAATAATCCCACTCAAGGAAAAAAAAGTTAACTACTCTGTCTTTTCACTGTGGAATTCTGTAATTTACTCCACCTGTAAATCCTCACTCATGGAGGCATTTTCATCTCGCACAAGTGATTTCAAGCGTACCTATAGGTCAAATAGTTTGAGACTTGTCCAAACCTGACTTCTCTTTATTCTATGGAAGTAAGGTGAGTAAGTCACACTCTCCAAATCTCTAACGAATACCATCAAGATTCCTAGAAAAGCTGCTTTTGTGACACCGTGAAGCGGGATGAATCTCAGAGGTCCAAGCGGTGTCACGGGACACGAGAGAAGAGGAGACAAAACTACTCTGCCACGTACAGTTGATAACGTTTCCTTCAGAGCTATGTGCAGCTTTTTGTCTCTAAAAGCAAAATGATAACATCTTCCTTGAGGAGGGGGCCAAAAACACGGAATGCGAAGAAAAAAAAAAAGGCCCAAAAAGGCTGCTGACCGCCGCCAAAGCCTCTGCATCTACACGATGTTAGCGCGGGCTCCGACTGGTGCCATGTAATTTGCAGTAATTGCAGCATAGGTGGCGGCTGGTGTGGTTACTGCTGTGTGCATTTGTGGCATTGTAATGAGGTTAAACGCTACAAGATTGAATAACACAAATAAAAAAATTAAAACTACCGTGACTTTTTCTGACACCTCGTTGGTTTGTAAGTGTTGACTATAGCCGCTCAAGATGGCCTCAAACATTGCCCCCCCCCCCCCCCCCCCCCCCAACGAGACCCCTTCTTCCTTCGGAGATCCGCTGACCTGCTGCTGGTGGATCCTGCCGACGAGCTGCTCCTCTCTCATCCGAAGCTCTGCGTTGATCTGCTCCCGGAGGCGGAGTCCAACGGCCGCGGCCTCCAGCTCGCCGTGCAGCTTCCTCTCGCGGCCTCTGGCCAGCAGCAGCTCCCTGTCGAGCACCGCTGCAGCCGCCAGCGACACGGGCGAGTCAGACCACTCGGATGGAGAGTGTGCGTTTTTCAGTACATCACCTCTTTGGGCCTCATGGCCTCCGGACCCTTTTCCCGTCCCTCGCACCTCATCACTGCACTCGTGTGTCCTTAATTGCTTCCACACATATTTCTCTTGGATCCCGTCCCCATCGATGCGGTCGATCATTCCATTCGTTCAGTCCTATTAACGTTAGGCGTTTCTTTAAATCCCTCTTTTCTGTCCTCATCTCATGTTGTGTGTTATTGTTTAGTTCTGAGCCTCTGACTGGACACAGCGGTGACATCACCCACTGCTTTAGACGTTTTGTTCTATGCCCTTTTTACACTTTCAATAAATCAAGTTTCCTTTCTGACTCAAATCCATTTACGGGAGCCTCATTAAAGAAACTTCTTCAACCCTAACCCAATATAAAATTATTACAGACGTATTACAGAAAAACGTTTTAGATAATTAGGTTTAGGGAAAAAATGCATTCTTATTTTACGAAAGGAATTAAAGAACTTTTCTTTAATTCAACGTTAAAATGTGATTTCTTTCAAAACTAAAACCGAATATTACGGGAGGACTCTTGAGAACATTCTTCTGCGATGAGGTCCAAAATCTACAGCTTTCAAATGACACACCCACAGTTGACCTTTGAACTGTGATTACCGACTGTGGAGGGAACTCTCCGGTTAATGTTCCTTCTGCCATCGGGCAGCATTTGTTTTTGTCTGTTATGATTTTGTTTTCTGCACGTTAGTGACATAAAACCTTCAAAAATCAAAATAGGCAAATCTAAGTATCAATGTTTACATACCAGAGTACCATGTGTGATGAATTGCTCTTTACATTATCATAGAATCTCAGACTTTTCATGTAGAATAAAACACAACTTTGAATCAGAGCAGACAGACGTAAGATAAATGACAAGGTCATAATGGCAGCGAGCACCAGACTGAACCAACTCTCGGGTTACTCAGATGTAAATGTGTAACTTTTATTCTCACCTTTGTCGTGAGCCAGCCGGGTGCACTTGGCCGTCAGGTACTGGATCTGACTGTGGTCCTCGTCCTTGTGCGCTCCGAAAAACCTCCTCATGATCGATCAGTGGATCTCGATCTCGATCTCTCTCTCTCTCTCTCTCCGATCACCTACAGCCTCCCGCAGCTTCCCATGATCCTTAGCAGCAAGGACAGGTGTGTCACGCCCGGTCAGAGGGGACGGCGTGTGCTCGTCTCCTGCACCACCGCGTCTCTCAAAGAAGAACCGAGCGTACCTACAGAGGGCAAGTTTAAGCATTAATCCCAGCTGCTGTTGTCATACCAGGGAGGCGAGGCCTGCTGCTGTGTGTGTGTGTGTGTGTGTGTGTCTGTGTGTGTCTGTTTGTGTCTGTGTGTTCAGACCCGATGGGTTCTGTTGCCATGGTGCTCACCATTTGAATAAATAGGAAAGGTTTTGAGCACAAATGGAAGGTTTTATTCAACGTTGCATGCAAATACAGAGTAGTCCCCGGAGGCGAGGGGGCTGCAGGAGGGGGGCCGAGCGGGTCGGGCGTGTAGAGTCTAGCAAGCGGGCGTCTTTACAGCAGCCGCCTCGGGGTACAAGGTAGCGTGGGGGGTTTTAACTTCGGTGCTTAGTTGAATTTTATTTAGTCAAATACAACGCCCAAAGTCTCATGCATGTGTACTGTGAGTCACAAACAGAAGGTACATACTTGTCCTTGACCATTCAAAACCCCAAAATGTTTCATTTTAAAATGTTAGAAATTGATGCTGCAGATTTGCTTGATGCCTGCAGAGGGAGACAAAGCTCCTCCCTCAGTCTCCCGTCAGTTACCACAGTGCATTTATATTTTAGTTTTATTATTATAAATATTATATATGTATGTATGTATATATATGCATGTATATATGTATATATGTATGTATATATGTATGTAAGTGGCTGCACGATGGCCGAACCTGCAACGTTCAACATCCATGTCTGCAGGACCGAGTCTGCAGTCTGAAATGCCCCCCTGAGGTAATCTACAGCACTTCTATTCTATATTTTATAATGTAAAATATGACGTCATAATTTCAAATAGAAAAACTTATATTGAATGCGATAACAAAATCTTTATTTTCCTGTTGATTTAACAACCGTAAGCAGTGCGGGGGTCAAAGGTCATATGGTCTCTGCCGGTGAGCGTGCTGGGGGAGCTCAATGGGGGAGAGGTCTTCATGTAAGGAGAATCGTGTGAGTCTGAGCAGCAGCTAAAGGAATGACGTGAAAAGGTCCGCAGTCCCCAGCAGGGGGCAGAGCTGCTCCATCGCTGGGTTTAGTTGTTGATTTAAAATATGCAAAGCCATAAAACCGATAACTTTAAGGTCCAAGTTAAGGCGTGTAGTGTCCAATGATGATTTTAAAGTCCTTTATGTTGAGGACATTGTGTATAGTTATCTTCTAATCATGAATTATCTGTTTATGCTGCAGCCATTAACTACAGAGGAGTTCTAGGATCACTGCATCAAAAAAAATCAAATCAAGTAACTTCCTTTTTCATAAGATGAGGCCAAGGAGATGATTTCCGTTCAGCTGAGCTCACTTCCTGTAAAATGTTGTGAACTAAACTCCATCTGATCCGACAAAGCAAAGCCAACAAAGTCATTCAAAGGAGAGGCTGTTTAAAAATGGCGTTTATTAAAAAAAGAAAAGAAAACCACCAGGCTGACTTCTGCCTCTTTTAACAGAAAGGTTGTCGATGGAAAACGGCGTCGGACATTTTGACACCAAATGCCCGAATGTTCAAACGAAATAAATACAACATCCCTCCCAAATAAAAACAAAACAAAGAGGAACACGAGAGAAGCAAGTGGTCGGACTACAGAACACAGAGAACATTTGACAAGTTGAGCTTCACAGGTACGTGTTTGAAATGGAAACCCACAGGTCAGTTGGTACTTTAATCTGCGGCTTTCCTCCGCAGATTTCCAATATTCGGGAGGAGATTAGCATAGGGTAGCTATCGATTAGCTTAGCATGAAGACTGGAAGCTCTTAGTGTTAAAAAAAAAAAAAAAAAAAAAAAAAAAAAAAAAAACGCCTGAAGTTTACACATTAACACACATCTGGTTTGTTTTATCCCAACAAGCAGATATACAAATGACAAAAGGGAGTTATGTACCATTACTATTCAATTAAAAACAAGTTTAATATTTAATGCATTATAAATCCCGTTAAACTACAATTTGTCATTTCTAAAATATTTATTTTTGTGGGAAACAATATATTTCATGTTAATAATGAACTTTGTTGGTGTATTAGATGCACACTGTTTAACTTGTATAGGCTCAATGTCCTCCCTTGTATCCAGTTTTTATGCCAAGCTAAGCTAAGCTAATTACGTCTCGATTCAAACTTCATTGTCACACAGATAAAAAAGTCTTTAAAAACTTTTAAAAAATTAAAATTAAATAGTAATCTTACCCCCCAAACTATTTCTTTGAATGTATTTGATTTACTGTATGTGTGGTTAACAAAGCAAATCATCAATAAGTGGATTGTGAATATGTTGTTTGTTTGAGAGCACACAATCAAACTGAACCTCCACGAAAAAAACAAAACCAAAAAGTCAAAGAGCGATGTTCCAGCGCCTGAGATCACACGACCCGACGCGCAGAAACGCCTGCAGACTCATCAGGGCTGCGTTTTATCATCACGATGCTGGTGTGAGGAAATGCAGCAGCGAGCTGCTTTTATTTCGAAGGAGTCACATGTAAAAGCTCAAGGGGCCCTCAGCGAGTTTCGACCCAATAAGTCGGTTTAATTTGTTCTCCGGCGTGTTCGAGTCGGACGCCCTTCTGCACATCGCCGTCTCACTCCGTCTGACGTTAGAGAAAAGGAAGGACAGCTGACAATGTAACAGGGCCACTTCTCCTGGACGACAGCCGAGAATCTGATTAGAGAGCAGCATAACGTCAGCCTGATTTTTACTTTCGTAGAATAAGACTCACGCAGTTCCGATCAAACGGAGCCAAATGGAAGCAGCTTTTCTCAGCTCATACGGGGGCGATTCGATCAGCTTTCTGCTGATTTACACTCAACTCTGCTCGTAGGACGGGAAACGCTGCCCCTGCTGTTTGTTCTCAGTCTGCGGACTACTAAATAGAGACAGGCAGGCTCTTTCCTTCTAGCTCAGATTATTCGGCATTCAGGCGGAATTTTTTTTGCCGTCTTTTTACAAGCAGTAGTCGTTTGGCTTCGCTCCAAAAATGAAACGCACAGATTCAAAAACAGAGAAACTAAAACGAGTAACGATATGTAACCTAGAGTCAGCCGTTTCCATCTCCCGTGTGTCAGTTCAATATGAAGGAGGCGGTACAAAAAAACAAACAAAGTATTGCACTGGTTTGGTGGGAGTCTACGGATGGGCGGTCATCATATAAATAACAACAAGAACCAAACAGTAATACCATAATAATAATAATAATAATAATAACAATAATAATAATAATAAAAACGGTTCAGACTAAGGACCCCTCTCTCTGCGGTTTTACCACTGCTGCCAGCTGAAGTCGTCGTTGGATCCAAAGACCAAGAAGAAGCCCAGGATGGTGCTGAAGATGACCACGTTCCCCGTTAGCACGAGCGCACACGCCCCCCAGGCGATCTGTCAAACCACGCATCAATATTTCAGGTCAACATATGTTGCCGCACATGCTGCAGAAATGTCCTGGTCCACACAGATCCCCACAAAACGTAATGTTATTTCTATTACATTAAAATAAATCACTATTAGATCATTTTCCGTAATTATTCAGCGCTTCTTGTTTTCAGCTTGGTTTTCAAAGTGTTGGTATTGAGCCAAAATTAAAAGGCGCGTGAAAGGCGCGTTGAGGCAAACCGCACAGAGAAGCAGCCACGACTCACCACTTCGGCTCGGGCGAAGACGACGGGCAGGCCGAACGCCGAGATGACGATGCCCGTCGTGAGGAAGATGGCCAGCTCTTTGCAGGCGTTGCTGGCCGAGTCGGTGTCGTCGACCACTCGCCGCGAGATGCAGTAAGGGATGGGACACAGGATGTAGAAGAAGAGGAGGAACAAAGGCCAGTATTTGCTGCGAGAGATGAATAAACACACGGTGAAGGATGAGGAATTTAAGTGAAGGATTAAAAAAAAGGCAAAAACACATTATCTCACTTGACTTGAGGTACATGATTCTTTTACGACCTAATAACTAGTCTGGGTGTTTGTTTTGTAACACTAAACGTCTCCCATGCGTGGGAGACATTTGTGTTGTAAAAGTTATTAAACACGGACTGTGACATTTGGTTTCAGTAACTGTAAACATTAACAAATCAAATGGAAATTAGATTATAGGAGGCAAGTAGATAATGTAGGTGGTGAACACCTTGTTTTGAATAAGCAAATTAACTGCAGCCAACCATGTGGTGTGCAAACAAATATGCCGCAAATTTGAACAGGCGCTTGTTTTGAGACCTTCATTGAATATCAACATTTGACTTTAACGTCAGCGCGGACACAAGCTTCAATATTTGACAATTGGTTTGCCTCCATTTTTAAAACTGTAACTTTTCTTGCGAAAATGCACCACGACAGTAGGAAACCCACTGACGTGGTAAAAGGCTTTGAGGCTCTTTATTACCTGACATTGTGTTCCTGGGGTGTCAAAATCTAGCTTTAACAATAATGCTGTTGTACGGTGATCTAATTAGGGAGCTTTGAATTAAAATAAGTATGATGTCGTGCCCAACCGCAGTTGTTTCGGTCAGTTTTAAAAACCATCTAGAGCTTTGTTCAGAGAATTAAGAATGGGGTCACTTTCTTCTTGCATAAATATTTAGAGCCACCTCCGGGGCAAAAAATACCGACGGGTGGGCGAGGCCGACTGTCATAAGCCAACGTAGAGATGCAACAACCCTTAAATCCACATATTTATTATGTTGATGAGTGGCGGTGTAAGAGTCTAGTTCAAATGACCACACCACAAAGGAAGTCGCGTATGAAAGTGAAGAAACAACATGTCACCATAAAGCTGAACTTGAATGTTCACGAAAGGTTGTCTTTGTCTCACGCAGCAGGTTTGAGTGTGAGGGAGCCACCACGCAGGTTAATCCAGCCCCGCATCCAACCCAGTAAAGCTGTAAACCCATGATGGGATCACACAGGGTGCACCTGAGCGCCTAGTGTGATCACTGAAAAAACACACAGAGGAACCCAACCACATTGTGTGTGTGTGTGTGTGTGTGTGTGTGTGTGTGTGTGTGTGTGTGTGTGTGTGTGTGTGTGTGTGCGGGGTACTTACTCATACACAGGGAGGGCACATCCTAGCATGAGGAACATGAGGCCAATGGCCCCTCCAAAGGACAGGCTGATGAGAGCTAGATGGGAGACAGAGGGAAGGACATCAGCATGGACCGTGTCCCATATGTAGCTTCTCTCTGGACCCCCATCCCATCGTAGCTGCAGGGGCTCCGGCTACTGTGGCCAACCACGTGACGAATCATCTGATTTCACGTGGAACAGCTCTATTTGCAATCCGACACCCTTTATTGGGGTGGGTGAACTATGAAAGCAATTAATGCGGTGATTGCGGCGGCTTGTGGTCCGCGATGAATCCGGGGAGCTCACCTACAGAAAGCAGAGCATCTCAACCAGCGGCTGAAGTAAGCGGTGCAGCTAGCATCCGCATTGTAACAGTAACTACTACGTTGCTGTGCTTTGAAAAGAGGGGTTACATTATTAACAGTGTCGTAATAAAACGTTACATGGTAGAAGTGTGTCTTGCAACATCACACAATGTGTCATTGTGTTGGGCGGCAGCTTGTAGCCCAAAGAATGGAGGCTATTAAGCTCATGCTAACGTGTATTGGCCCTGAGGCTTCCTCACGTTACCGTTAGCGAGCTGGACGAAGCAAACGCGTCCATCTCTCTTCAGAATCATTTGACACCGGTTAATATACCGGCCCGGTATTTTGGAGGATTTCTAAATTGCATTTTTTTTAAGTGTACAAGATTTACCTTTAATCCCAGCCATTTCTCCAGGACAAAAGCTCGACTCACAGCCCCGACGAATGACAACAGTGCCCCCCCCCCTCCTCGGCTGCAGAGTGCGTCCGCGCGAACCACCTACCGTGACTGCCGCGCTGCCTTCAAGTGTATACAGAAATATCGGAAAGGTAATGAAATGTGTAAAGCTGCAACATTGTTTACTGCACTTGAATGATGTAAAAAATACTTTTACAAGATCAAAATTAAAAGTTAAATATGAATACAAAAATGAATGAACTATTTAACTGTATCATTTCATAAACTCAACAACTCAAGAGTCCTTGAGTTTCAGTAACTCAACATGGGCTAACTGAGTTTGGTCGCTCTGCGGAAACCCAAGTTTATTTTTTGCCATTGAACGCATCACTGCGCAGAAACAGAAACCATTCATCCATCGTGGGGTCTTTTTTAAAGCAAGCAACGTTATTTATTGGCTACACGACGTCATAGCTCATCCTTAATCATCGGCTTATGTATTATTACAATTTTAAAATGAATACAGAGAATTGCTCTTCTGCCCGGATGTGTATGCACTCCACTTCCGCCGAGTCTGAGAGCCCATTCAGCAAAGATGGCGAGTGGAGGGGTCTCGGTGGCTTCGCTGTGGACCGAAGTCAACCGTTGCGGGCAGAATGGAGACTTTACAAGAGCACTGAAGGCTCTGACTAGAAGTGGGTATTTATGGCCGTCATCGACACTCTCAACGAAACAGGAATCGCAATCAGGGGGTTATTTCTCCTGCCTCCAATCAGCGCAGTTCACTAACTAAGCTACGGCCATCTGCACGACCAGCTGTTAGCATGTGGCTAGGCTAAAGGCAGTTAGACGTCTAACTGTCGGGCGTCTCAGACACCGAGTTGACTTTGTATACCACCGCTCTGCGCACAATTGTGTACTTTCGTATTGGAGCTACGACTATCCGTTCGTTTTGTGTTTTTTTAATGGGCAGGGATAAAGTAATATGGCACAGAAATGTACCATTCTCTCTTGACTAGTGACGTGTCCCTAGCCTTTCAGCTAACTTAGCATGGTCGGTGGCTAACTAGCTTGTGGTCAGCTGTGAGCAAACCGTTAGGGACGTCAAGTGACCGTTGATTCTTCTTCTAAACTAGCAGGTTTTAAGAATATATTGTCCTTTTGCGTTCATCTGCGTTACTTATTGAAATACTGCTGTTGGTGTTCTTCTCTGTCGCAGTTCTCCAAGAAAACCGGGACGATGTGACGGCAATTCACTGTAAGATAGTTTGCCTGGTTCAGAACGGCAGCTTCAAAGAGGCGCTGCATGTAATGAACACGCATTCAAAAACCATCTCCAGGTAATCTCATGTCCTTGTTTTAAAATAAGTGTGTTGACTGGTAAATGTGGATTCTTAATATGAGAAACAACTCTCTGATTAACCAGACATTTATAAACAAAAAGTTAAACATTTTATTCCAACAATTGCAGTGTTTTTGTTTTGTACTGTTGGACGGCCACACAGAAGAGAATTAACATTTTGAATGTTAAATACATTATTGAGGTTTCTCTGGAGCACATTTTTGCACAAAACTCATAATGCTTTTATATAGTAATCAAACAGTACAGAATACGTATTAACATTCCAACCCCAACATGCAGAACTATCTTGACTTGTGCTCAAGAAAAGCGAATTTGCCAACGTCCAATCAGTAGAGATGCCACTTAAGAAGCATCAGTGCTGAAGCTTCATCCATTTAGGTCATTAAAGAAATGATCAGCGCTGTAATTTTTAATGAAAATAATAAGTTGAAGCCCAGTTCTCTATGAAATCACGTCACTCGTTTGATGCAGTTGTCAAAACCGTAGAAAGAAATATTAGAATTAGATGGGTATTTCATGCTTTACACATACGATGTGAAATACTCTTACCTGCGTGACTCGGTTGGAATGATATTTATTTCTGAACCTCCTCAGTGATGTGGTGTTTGAAAAGGCCTACTGCGAATACCGGTTGAACAGAGTGGAAAATGCCCTGAAGACCATCGAGGCCGCTCCTGAGCAAACCGACAAGCTGAAGGAACTCTACGGTCAAGTCGTAAGGCTCTTGAAACATAGTTTTTGTTGATGTATCTGCCTCCTCTGCCAATCAGTGACCTTTTTATTATCAATGCATGTCTGTTTGATGCAAATACTCCCGCTGATTGGAGAGTTCTTTCCACTGCCCAGTTGTACAGGATGGAGCGCTACGATGACTGCAAGTCCGTCTACACAGACCTGATCAGGAACTCCCAGGATGAGTACGAGGAGGAGAGGAAGACCAACCTGGCTGCTGTGGTGGCTTCGATGAGTCAGTGGGAGGAAGCTCCATTGGTAAGCTGCCATACAAGTGCAATATTTGGAGCTCTTAAGTTTATATGTTTCCATATTAAACGGATGAACTTGAAACTGACTGTGAAAATGTTGGGACGCAAAGCAAGCGGAGCGGTTTATTTCCCTTAAATGCAGAGTATAATAAAGTAAATCAACTCAAAAGCTTACATTTGGCTTCCTCTTCAAATGTTTTACAAGTGTGAATCTCAGAGAAAAAAAGCTCAAGAGCATATCTCACCTGGTAAATTATTGAATTCTATTCTTTTTAACATGCTGTTGTCTTCTGCAGGAAGATCTAGGTCTTCCAGAGTCTACGTACGAGCTGTGCTACAACGCTGCCTGCGCTCTGATTGGCCACGGACAGCTCACAGAGGCCCTCAATAAGCTACGACAGGCAGAGGGTCAGTCCCGCTCGGTTCCTCCCTCTTTCCATTTCCCCCTTTCCTTCACATGACAAAATCCTGATTTTTCTTTTCTTTCGCAGAGCTTTGCAGAGTCTCATTGGCAGATGATTCTGTGAGTGCGGCTTTTCTTTTTTTTGCTCTTAAATATTTAAAATGGCAGAAATGACTTTTAAGCTGTCTAATTTTCCGAACTAGATGCCTCAGGCTTGCAATGGGATCAACTTTTTTTTTCTATCGGGACGAGAAACTATTGACATTAGGGACAACTAGAAATGGGAATTATGAAGCACTTTTTCGCCCTGTAAACTTGCAGCCATGCTCATGCTTTATATCTCAATCTGCTCTGGAGAATTAACGCCCGCGCTGCTTGGTCTGTCTCAGGATATGACCGAGGAGGACATCGAGTCGGAGCTGGCCGTCATCCATTCTCAGATGGCGTACGTCATGCAGTTACAAGGTCGGACGGACGAGGCTCTGCAGCTGTACAACCAGGTCATCAAACTCAAGTGAGTGGAGGGTTCAATACATTGAATCAGCTTTCTTAAGTAGAAGACAAGCAACGTTATTTAAAATTTCTATTGGGGGAGGCTTAAACATTTATATGCCCTTAATTTTTTAGGCCATCCGATGTGGGGCTCCTCGCTGTGACCGCCAACAATATCATTACAATAAACAAGGTGAGTGTGTTTGGGGAGATATTTCATCATGAAAGCATCATCAGGATCTGACTTCAGACCCATCCACTGCCAGACATCAGTACACATCTGCCAACATCCAATTGGATGATTATTTGACCGAAGCTCTTTTCTGCTTTCGCAGGACCAAAACGTGTTCGACTCAAAGAAAAAGGTGAAGCTGACCAACGCGGAGGGCGTTGAATACAAGCTGGCGACCAAGCAGCTGCAGGCCATCGACTTCAACAAGGCCCTCCTGGCTATGTACACCAACCAGGTAGCCCAGCCGGCGCCGAGGTTCTGAAGGAGAGGACGAGCACCAGGGGAGGTCTTTTCCTCCGGTTTCGGGCTTCAACTCTGATTGGGATTGTTCTGTTTTGACGTCGACAGGCGGAGCAGTGCAGGAAACTGTCGTCCAGTCTTCAGTCTCAGAATCCGGGTCACCCGCGGCCCGTCCTCATCCAGGTTGCTCAGCTGTGCCGGGAGAAGCAGCACAGCCGGGCCATCGAGCTGCTCCAGGTACGAGCTGACCCAAACTTAATCCTCCTACTCTGCTTTCTGATAACTGTCTTATAATGTTTCATTCTATAATATGAAACCGACTTATTGCTCTGTTGTGGCTTTAGAAAACTGTATTAAATATTACTCTTTTCAGTGCTGCATGTATCCATAGCTACAATAATAACATGGATTTATGAATCAAGTGTTTTCTCTTATGATGCTTTTACGCACTATTCTTTTCCAGCAATTCTCAGACCAACATCCAGAGAGTGCATCTGGCATCAAGCTGACCATGGCTCAACTGTATCTAATTCAAGGTAATGGCATGTTTACCATTGATTATGGTTTGATGTGTTCAGAGCACACAATGTTAGTTGAAAATGTTTGAGCTTTACCAAACATGTCTTTGACAAATGAAAGCATGTCGCGAGTAGTTCATCTGGTTTTATAATTGTTGCTTAGATATTTTATAACACAAAACTTTCAAACCTGTTTCAATGCATCAAAAATGTCTTTTATTTCATCAATTAATCACCTGGGTGATTATTTTTAGAATAATGTTACATGGTGGCCATTTGTGTTGTGTTGTAATGCCGTTTTGTGTCTCAGGTCACGTGACGAAAGCTTGCGATGTCCTGAGGTCCATTGAAGAGTTCAAGCACAAATCGGGGATGGTAAGTCTGAACTGTCGCCTCTTTGTTGTACCCACGTTGGCCCCTTTGACATATAAACGTTGTCGTTGACTGCTCAGGTTTCTGCTCTGGTGACGATGTACTCTCACGAAGAAGACATCGACAGCGCCATCGAGGTCTTCAAACAAGCTATCAAGCACTACCAGTCAGAACAGGTCCGTGTCCCGGGGCTTCGCTTTCTGCTGGGGCTTCTTCTGACAGTGAGAAGCTGACTCGGGGAAACAAAAGGACTCTACCAGGAACTCGGTGTCAGAACCATCCCTGTTTTTTACATAATAAAAAAACTGCGTCAAAAGAATAGAAAACGTCTCCTGTAGTTTAGTCTGTGGATAAAACTTTCATGTGAGAAGCCAACGGGTGAAGTGTGTGTGTGTGTGTGTGTGTGTGTGTGTGTTTCTAATCAGCATCCTTTTGTTCTCGCTCCTCCGCAGCCCGGATCCGCTGTACACTTGGCGCTTGTACGGGAAGCTGCCAATTTCAAACTGAAGTACGGACGGAAAAAAGAAGCCATCAGTGATCTGGAGCAGCTGTGGAAGTGAGTTACGGAGCCCTCGGAGTGTTGCAGCCCATTTTACAGCTGCTGATTCAGATTTTTTGTTTCCCGCAAGCCTGTTGGCATGATGTCAAGTGTGTGAGCGGCTTGATAGACGTCAGTACAGTGTGCTTATAGAGCAGAAAATAATTACACAAAAATTGCAATATTGACTTGTGAATGGCAATCATTGAAATGGTGAATCGGTGAAGCTCACTTTGTGTCATTTTTACTTGAAACAGGCAAAACACCAAAGACATCCACACACTGGCACAACTCATCTCTGCATATTCTCTGGTGGACACGGATAAAGCCAAATCGTATCCTTTTGGACCCACTGAAACTGAAGGCGCAAGTAAAGACGATCCGTTTTTTAGAAACTGTTTAGGGACGCTTATTCAAACATCTTTCACACAAAAATATATCTTTTGGATTCATCTTTGAAATCAGAAAGAAATTGCTTCATGAGAAACGAATCACAACAGCTGTTTTAAAACGCACTGGGCAAAAGGTAATGAAACATTTGATAATGGTTGAACAGGATTTTCTTTACACGATCAACGGAAGTTTTCTTTGATATTTTAGTCCAAACCGTTGGTGCAGAGCAACAGCAGCCTGCTTCACTAGACCTTTTGTAGGTTTTGGTACGTTAATCAAGTCGCAGCTAGAGGACTAGGGCAATGCTAGGGAACATATTCACTTCGAGTTGCCATTTAAAAAGCCGGTTGAAGTGTCCATTTGAAAAGTAAAGCGGTCATGTCCTCAGCATCCCTCTCCAGCCTCAGCAAGCACCTTCCATCCGCCGACACGATGGCCTTAAAGGTGGACGTGGACGAGCTGGAGAACTCCATCGCAGCCACCTACATCAGGAAAAAAGCTGCTAAGGTCACCGGAGAAAACCCCCCCAAAGAACAAATGTAAACCTCCATTGCGCTTCTCCTAACCGGCTCTATGACATTCAGGACGCGATCCTCTATTCTAACACGTGGGCGTTTTCTTTACAGCCAGCAAGGCGAGATCAAGAAGAAGAAGAAAAAGAAGAGAGGTATGCCACTAATCACAAGGGGTTTGTGTGGACAAACAACTAGTGTTCATGACTAGACCTAAATAAAAATATAAAATGTGTATGTATAGAAATATAAATGATCTTCATACAAGACGCTTTTCAAGACCTCATTTGTTTGTTTTTTTTCCTTTAGGAAAACTGCCCAAGAACTGTGACCCCAAAGCGACCCCTGACCCCGAGAGGTGGTTGCCCATGAAGGAGCGCTCCTACTACAGAGGCAAGAAGAAGGGGAAGAAGAAGGAGCAGATCGGGAAAGGCACACAGGGCACGACGGCAGGAGCTTCGGCCGAGCTGTGAGTAGTTTGACCGAGTTTTGAAAATCTCCCGTTAAATTCGAGGCTCGGCATGAAGACTGGAACCTGTGTCGCACTGAGCCGAGCAGCTCCTGCAGAATGTCTCCAGGACGATCAAATGTCTCCTCTGTTTCAGTGATGCCAGTAAGACGGCCAGCAGCCCCCCTACCTCCCCCAGACCGGGGTCTGCGTCCGGCTCCTCTGCGGCCCCCGCTAGCACCGTGGTCCCCCCGCGACAGCAGAAGCCTGCGGCCTCGGGGGCCACGCGCAAGAAGGCACCACAGAAGAAAAAGAAGGCCAAAGGAGGCTGGTAGATGGCGGGCGGGGGCACGGGAGACGCTGACTGTTTTTAGTTCAATTTGACTTTTGTCCTGGCCATTCATTTAAATACGTGAAACCAGAAGAGTCTCCTCTGCTTTTTTGTGTCATTTAATTTGTTTTAAAAGTACACAATAATTTAAAGGAGTTCCACTTGAATTCATCTTTATTGCTCTGCAAAAGCCGATGGTTTCTTGAAGTGTTTTGGTTTTTACTTTTGACCTTCTCCGGTCACCATGACACTGCAGATATTGATTCTTTTTTATTGAAGGCTAAAATAATGAAACAAAAATACTTATTCTTAACTGGTGCTGTAAAGTCCAACCTCCAATCAATGGAGATTTAGGAGATATATCATTAAAATCATGTTCCTCCTGACATTTCTTTTCATTTCTATTTGTTTTGTTCCTTTACTTTCAATTTGATATTTTTAAGTTCCTGTTTGTCTATATTTAATAGATTATCTAATATTGTCAGTCTTATTAAAACTCTTAAACAGTGACACATGAGCCCTTTTGTTCAAATGCTATTGAACTATTTTGACATTTACTGATAGCGGTAATGTTAACTTTTTACATTTTAAACTTGAGCATATTTAAAAATGCTTAGAAATAAGAAGTATCTTCCTTTTCAAAATAAAAGCGGATGTATAAACAAAGCAATCGTCATAGATCAGCTCAAGTTAACCAGCGTCAAGCTGCTATATGCTACCTATAAAAATCCAATGAGGTCACAGCAATGTTAATGTTAATCGTTGTAAAACTTGAGCAGTTAATGAAGTTGGTCTAGTTTAGTGACCCGCAACAGGAGTAATGTGATATGATCAGAAATGTTTTCAGTCTCATCTGAATAACAATCCATTTGACCTCATCCTCGGAATACTAAAACCAACATGCATACATCCCATTCCCTCTGTGTATGTCAAAGGCAAGCAAGGCTTCACGTCCCATATGTCGGGAAGTCTAAATGTAATACTGGCTCTTGCGTTAAAGTCCGTTTCCCTGCTGTTAAAACTATGACTATGAGAAGAAAACCGCACAAAACGTCATGCTCACGGTGTGTTCACGTGCGTGGAGGGATTTCTACCAGCCAACCATTAGAACCCAACTCGGTCGGGGTCTCATTCCTCCTGTTTGTTCTTCCCCCCCCCCTTGAACGCACCACTCCGGTAATTAGCCGGTGACGAGCTTCACCTGGCGTCACAGGTGACGCTCACAAGCTCCTCCAGACCTCACCGAGAAGCAGCGCGAGAGTTTCGCTGTTGACCCGGCTCCTTGTTGTTGTTGTTTTTTGGGGAGGGAGGTGGTTCGCGGCGTCAGGATGCCTCGCATGCGGCCTACTTTCTCCGACTTCTTCTTCGGTCCTCTGACGGAAGACGTGGAGGAACTGCTGGCTCGTTACCAGCAGAGCGACTCCGTCCGGTACGAGGTCTTCTCGGCCATCTGGAGGGAGATGGTCTTCTCGGATGTGTTCAGGGGCATCGTGAACGTGGCGGAAATGAAGAGGTTCTCCCGAGTGGCGCTGGCGACGGCCGTGAAGTACTTCCTGCCTCCGTACAGCTACCAGATCCGGGTGGGAGGCCTGTACCTGATGTTTGCTCTGTACCACACGCAGCCAGGGAGTCCACCTGTGAGGATCCGACTGGCTGTGAGGGATTGGCCCGCGGTGGAGAAGTTCGTCAAGGACTCGGGGGATTCTGGCCACCAAGATGTGGTGTACATTTTCCGAAAGCTCATCTACGACCAGGCCATCCACTACGCCGCCATGCCACATTTTCTCACCTTCCACAAGCAGAAGAAGCCAAAGAAGCAGCCCGTGTGCGCCGGGTTCCTCGGCAGGACCACGGCCGTCCAGGAGTTCTCCTCCATGGAAGTGCTGGAGGAGATGACCAACATCCAGGGCCAGTACGAGATGCTGAAGGAGGCCACGGCGGAGGTCCGCTGCGAGGTCGCCATGACCCAGCCGGACTTCACCTCCCGCCTCCGAGACTGCATGTCGGAGTTCATGACTTGGCAGCAGAGGACTTTCTCCCAGGTCAAAAAAGAGAAGACTAGTGATGAGGAGGAGGAGGAGGAGGAGGAGAAGCGGCTGCAGACCGAGGCCGAGTACAGCAGCAGTAGGGCCCAGCTCCTTTCCTCCATCAAGCAGAAGAGCTACAGCAACTTCCAGGAGGCGTCCAAGTCCAGGGGGCACCGGCAGGCCGAGACGGCGGATACCTCCTGCTCGGGAGGCGAGCAGGTCCGGGGGGCGGCGACGACCCGGCGGCGCAGGAGGCCTCCGTCGCTGAGGGCCCGCACCAGAAAGAGCCTCGGGGTCAGCCGCGACCAGTGCCAGCTCAAGGCCTGGCTCCTCAGCGTGCCTGAGACGCGGGAGAGGTCGCCGGTGAGGTGGTACAACCAGGCCGCGGCGTCTTTCAAACCGTGAAGGGTTTTAACCTGGTTCTTGCGCTAAGCTAAGCAGCTCCTGGCTTCCGGTTCATATTTGTTATCCGTTAGTCTCATCATGCACTTTTCTGAGGTTTAGTTTGTTGTTGCGCTCCTCCCAGGTCAGATGAAAACAACCATTTTACGTTTCAACACAGTTGTTTTCAGTGAACTGAAACTAATTAAGTTATTAATAAAAGCATATTGTTATCTCATTGTTTTTATTCCTGTTTTAATCTTGTTGCGCAACACTATTTCCAGAGTCAATAAATCAATAGAGAAGTATTAATTTTGTCAGGCATCTAAAGTTGCCCCCTGCTGGACATAAGAGAGAATGCAGCTTCAAGTCACTTCAGAACTGGAAGTTGATTCCTGGTTTTGACTGACACTGAGCGAGTCCAGGTGGAGTGAAAACATCTGTAGCCGTGTTACAATTCGTGCGCTGCATCCTTCTGAGGACCTGGGCTGAAATGGGACGGTCTGGCCTGCTCCCAGATGAATCTGTGCGTGATTATGATTTCGATCCACGTTCACATATGTTGATGAAATGTGCTATATAAATAAAGCTGCCTTGCCTATGGTAGAAGTAGCTAGGTCTTTATCAAAGCACTCTTCCAGCTGCCTGGCATTAGACCCTCCCCCCAAATCATATTGAAGAATTTATAAATAATGTCCACAGCGTCGTCTGGCCATTGTATAGTAGGTCTTGCCCTGCAGCCGCTTTGCCCCCAATGCTGTTCTCAGCTCATGTATCAAGAAGACATGTTCCTTCATTGACCCTTTTCTCTACCAAACCACGTGCACTAATGCATTCAGTTGCAGCCAGGTGATTGGCTGATTAGCAATTTGTCTTAACAAGCAATTGAACAGGTGTATCTAATTAAGGGGCCGCAGGGTGTAATATGAACAATGCGGTGAGGTTGTAACAGCCAATCCCAATCCGCATCTTCAGACATTGCGTTGGACGCTGATTTAGCCCAAGGGAATTACCCACAAGTCATTGCGATGTGACGTTGAAAACGGAATTAAGTGAAAGCATGGAGGCTGAAAAAAAAGGTAAACAAAGGCTATGCCACACGTGGGTTCAGACTGTCATTATAAAATATATACTTTTAAAACAATGAATTATCAAATGAGACGATATTTATTAATATATTAATGAGATATAAAATGTCATCAAACAACAGAAAACGTTCTGTCGTTTTTATCGGGTGACGTCAGTTGAGTCCCTTGGGGGTTCAGGGTTTAGGGGGAGATGGCGATTGGGCCTCGACAAACGCAACTACGCAGTTCGTCCCGGAAGTAACGTTTGGAGGAGCTTCCTGCCCGTTGATTAATCCACTTGTTGAGCGGCTGAGGAGGAAGGAGAGCTCAACACACAAAAAACACCTTCACCGAAAGTTCAACAATGGCGTAAACTGACGGATAAGAAGCGGGCGCGAACAAAAGAGCAACCCGGCGGTGGAGCACCATGTTCGGTTTGAGAAAAGCCGGGGTCGTCGGCGCCTCCCTGGCGGTCGCGGGGGGCGTCGCGTATTGTTTCTGGAACTACGCGTCCTCATCCGGGGAGAAGAAGCCCCGAACGCGGACGGAAACACCCGTGAAAAGTGGCGAAGGGGAGAGAGGAGGCGGCGTCGCGACCGAACCGACCGCCGTGGTGCCTGTTGCTGCGGAGCCGCTGGTTGCTGCGGAACCCGGGGAAGCGACGGAGGTAATACACGGGGACACAACTTCCGGTCAGCCGGGGGTGTCGTATAAAGTAACTTTTAAAGATTGTCTATTTTTTATTTGAAATGATGAAACGAAACATTTTGACTGGTTTTCCCTTATTCAAGTAAAGGTTTAGACTTCAGGCTGACAGCCCGAGCGCCATGACGTTGCAACCTAAAACTGACCAGAGAACAGCAGTTATTATAATCAATGAAATGTTTCGTATGTTCATTGCAGCACTAATTGTACACGAAACGTTTAACGAAATAGTGATCGGTCATGAAAACTCAATGGGGAGGTACAGAGAACCCCCAACAAAACTAATACATTTTATGTCAGCCTGCAGATTCTTTTTTTTGGATTGAAACAAATTTTTTTTTTTTTTTTTAAACGTGCTATTTGAAGAAAGTTCATGCAAACAACTTGGCCAATTGCAGTTCATTGCAGTGCATGCTTGTGCTTAAAGTGGCATACTTGTTTTTGCAATAAGTTCACCTTGATAATTGAGATACTTTGTGAGAAAATTACCCCCAAAAAGTGTTGTTTTTTTCTTAATGCATGGCATCTCCCTTGTAATGTATCTTTTTAAAAGTATCCGCACATAAAAACAATTAACACCCAACTTTAGTCTGTGCAGCAGTCTGAGGCCGGCGGGTCGGCGGGGACCCAGGTGCTGGTTCTGGGTCTGGACGGCGCCGGTAAGACCAGCCTGCTGCACTGCTTCTCCACCGGGTGCCTGGAGCAGGACGTGCAGCCGACGGAAGGCTTCAACGCCGTCTCCATCTGCCGCGAGGACCTGCGCATCGAGTTCCTGGAAAGTGAGTCTGATCTGAAGGGAAGAGCGACTCTTAATGTCTGTCTCGAGCTGGATGTCACACTCTGTGTGTGTGTTTCAGTTGGAGGTAAAGAGGAGCTGCGGCGCTACTGGGGGAGGTACATGTCCAAGGCCCTGCTGCTGGTGTTTGTGGTCGATTCCTCCAACCCGAAGCTTTTCCCTGTTGCTAAGCAGCATTTGCTCGAGCTGCTGGCGTCCTCGCCTCGTCTGCCTTTGATGGTGCTGGCCAACAAACAGGTGAGCTCAAAAGGAGGAAAAAAACACCCAATGCCGCGTTCAACAAACGCTCACAGGGATTTGGGGGGGTGGAGGGTGCTCAGGTCCTGGAAGGAGTTTGCACAGTTGCAGTCGAGACTAGATAAATTAGTTGCATCAAGTTGCTCAGTCTGAAAAGTTGTCGGACAATAATGAAAAACACGTCGGTTTCACTCAATAACCCAAATATCCTTGACAGAAAATGTGATTTGTTTGAATGAACTGACAAGGTGTTAAAAATGTAAAACAAAAGATTAAGACTTGTTAAAATAATTTTACTATTCTCATAACTCAAATTTATAACAGAATATAAACAAAATAAATGCTACCGTATAAATCCTTTTAGATACTTTGGTGCTTGTTTCCAGGTGTTTAATTTGCGAATAAAAGTGTGGGGGGGAAATTGAAGCGTTTCACTCGTGTTTCCAGGACCTCCCGGGAAGCTGCAGCATCACCGACCTCCACGACGCCCTCTCTCTGTCCGAGGCCGGCGACCGCCGCTTGTTCCTCATCGGCACCCACGTGGGGAGGGGACGGGCGGAGCTCGCCTCCGGCGTCCAGGACGCCCGCGACCTGATCATGCAGATGGTTTGTGACAGCAGATAGAAACGGCTCTCTGCAGCGTTTCCACTTTGAGTACCGACGCTTGTTCATTCATAAGAAAATGTGAAAATGCATTTTTCTTTTTTTCCTTTGGTAGAGACTCTGGATTTTAAAGTTTAAAACTGCTCGGACTTTTTGTTTGCTGTTCCATTGTTACGAGGGTAAATTAGAGCTTTAAATTATTCAGGGCTCGATCCACAGAATATTGAATACATCGACATGGAGCCACTCGGCAAAGGTGAATACGAAGTGCTAAAAATCAGGCTCTCGTCTTAGTGTCAGAGATGCAGTCGGCGACGGTACGAATCAGGACTTCTAGGTGTTCACGCTTGTCTTGGAACTGATCTTTCTGCCAGGGGGGGGCGCCAACATGTCAGACCTACCTACTAAGAAACGCAGAAGCAGTCGGGTTTTCTGCTGTTGTGATGTCATGTAAACTGCAAAACAAAATAAAGTGTTTAGCTGCTGTTTAGTGTCTACATGAAGCAGTGAAGTAAATACAGTTCGATTGGCATTTATTGAATAAGCAGATAAATAGTCACTAAACGTATGCGCTTTAACACTACCAAATACTTTTTAATGGTTGTCAGATCAGCTTTATCTCGAAGGTTTTCTCTTGGTTTTGCTGCTGAGAGCGATGCGCTCAGCTGCTTGTTCATTTGTCTTTCTTTTATTGTCGGTTAGATCTGCTTAGTTCATCACCTGCTACCTTGAACTGGTGAAAGTTCACTTGTTACACAAAATGGGATTTTTCTAAAACATGTCAAAAATACAGTATTGCTCAAGTCTGTAAGTTATGTAAGTTTTTCTTTGCACTTAAATAAATTGTTTCCACTAAATAATTTGGAGCCGTTATTTAAGCACCTGAGGTTTGATCCCGTGCGCCTGTTGTTCTAGAACAAATTAATTAAAGTTCATGTGAGGATTTATCGCTGTCGTTCTGACGGGAGTCTTGAGGTCGGGACGTGGACGTCTTCAGGTTTCCAGTTTCGAGGCGTCTCGGGTCTAATGTTGGTTGCTAAGGGCTCGCGGCTCCATGGCAACAGCAGGAGATTCGTGTGACACCGCCGGTGAAGCGACACATCCAACCTGCTGCAAGGTGAGATGTTCTCTGGGAAACAAGGCAAGTTTAATAATTATGGCCTTCAAATGATGCTAGCTCTATATTTTCAGTCTAAATTCTTCATCTATTTATTTCCTATTTTGGCAGGTGTTCAGTCCGGATTTGGTCCGTCAAAAAGGTAAAGCAACGTTAATTTGTTTCTGCAAACATTTTACGTATGTTAGACAATATCTGACATATTTCTGTTTGCTCATTGGTTTCCCTTACTCATCAGTCTTTTTTATCTATTTTCACTTATTTGTCCAAAAAGTAATGCATTGTAGATGTATACAAAAATGACTTGCTAAACGCACATTGCAATTAAAATACTACGAAAGCCTATTAATGCTGTTTTAATTTACTTGTTTTATTTAGTATCTATTTCGTTCACACCATTTGTAGTAATCAACAATCCAGGACTGGATTCTGGCATATAAAGATAAGGATTATTTAATGTATGTTTTATTAGAATTCATGCTCTTTAATCACTACTGTAAAGTCTAGGGATACCTACACATTAAAGTGTTGCAGGAATTGCTGATAAATACTGGCTGCTTTGTGTCACTATGTCGACCGCAGCCTCTGACCTCCACTCGTGTTCGCTGCTGGTTTGTGTTTCTGAGGAATCCGCTGTTTTCTCGGCAGAATCTTGGAGCTGGCGCGGCACAAAACCTCAAAAACCGTCTGGGCCACGACTCCTTGGTGAGCAGCCGAGTCAAACCACGCTTCTCCCCCTTGATTCGTAAATCAGTCGCACATTTAAAAACACAGGGGTATACGTTCCTCGCCATTGTTATTATTATTTCTGTGAGCGCCTCGGCGTTCGCACGATGGCTTCTGTTCATCTGATTCAGTTGGAATCAGACCCCCAAGAATCCCGTCTTTCTTCTTCTTCTTCTGCGTAATAAGAGGCGTGTGCGTGTGTGTGTGTGTGTGTGTGTGTGAGGTTACTGTGTAAAAACAAAGGCCGAATGAACAAGAGGTTGCCTCTCACTGCAAAGTATCGTTCTTTCCTTCCGTCTTCTTGTTGGTCAGCGGGAAGCTGATCTGGGGCACCCAGGAGCCGATATGGCCCCCCCGGCCCCGCCCCCCCCCCCCCACGGTGCCGCCGCGCTCGCAGCCGTTCCAAGTGCGAGAATCCAACACCTGGCCAGACACAAAAGAGACTTCTCAGTACGGGGGGACCAACGGAGGTAACTCACATTATTGATGACTCTGCCGAGTGGGAGAAGCCGGGGGGGGGGGGCTGATTTGAAGGCAGCGCCCCGATCGGAGCTGATCGGCGAGAAGCTGCGGCTCCAAACGGGCCTTCGGTTCTTATCGGGTTTAAAGCACAGCGACGTGAGGCGTAATTCAATCGGAAGCCTCCGCAGGAAGTGCAGCTCCCAGAGCAAATGGTTCTGATTCACTGTGGTTCTAAATGGAGCTTCGGAGCCGCAGAACACGTTCAGTTCTTGTACACTGGCTTCTTTCATATTGATTAGTCAGAATCATTGATCTAGAATCTAGATCGGAGGAACCACAGCGTAATCATCATCTAATCTAGATGATGATTACGCTGTGGTTCCTCATTCCAATCAAATCTCTCGGCCGTCGCCTGCGTTTAGTTCCTTTCTATGATCTGATTATCCGGGGGGAGGGCGGGGCGGTTGCGGCGTAATTCCTCCGTGCAGCAGCTGAGAATAATCATATTGGGTGACGCTTTCATTCTATGAAGCAGTTCTTGAAGCCTTCCTTGTGCCACAAAGATGGACATTAAATAAAAAAAATATTGTCCCAATTAAAAGTGAATTTCCCGCTTAAAAAATGGCCTATTCAGTTGAATGCTGATGTCTCGACGTGACCTTTTGAAGTAAACTAGACTATCAACGAGAATATTGGCTACTTCCAAATGGCTTTTCTCAACACTTGTCACCTTCAGCTGAGACTCCAGCAGACTGCTCCTCCGTGCAACCAGATGTGCACCGACGCTTGTCTATTGTTCTGCACTCCTCCTCCTCCTCCTCCTCCTCCCTTCCTTCTGCCTCAAGACATTCTTTTGTCCCGGGGCATTAATGGATGTGGTAATGGCCTCCGTTCTCCTGCAGGAAGGAGGAGGCGAGCTTCTCCAGGAAGACCCAACGTCCTTCCTCCGAGGCGTCCCGGCACGAGCGCTTTGTCCGCCTGTCGGCACCCAGAAGTCGGGTAAAAGCCCCATTTTTAAAGTTATTCATCACACAAATGATGTTTTCTCCAGAGTGAATATTTCTCAGAAACAAATGAGTCGATCTTAAAATCATTAATTGCAGCCTCTAAATGTAACTTGACTAAGAGCTCCGTGCTAATCACTGCAGCTGAATTTTTATTTCTGTATTAGCTTTTCGCTGCTAAAAAAAACAAACTATTTATTATTTTGATCTTGACCAGACCTCCTTTTTTTTAAAAATCCTATTTGGGACTTAAAAGACTTAATAAGTCTAGGATTCAATCTCTGCGGGACATTAAATGTATTGTTAAAAATGAGAAGCGGCGCTCGGGTCCGACAGTGACGGCGTGTGAGGAAGCAGACGTTTGGACATCTGCTACAATGGACCTCATTGTCCAAAGCGCACGTCCCCCCCGGGACGCTCGCAGACAGGAAGTCTCTTTATAAGCAGCAGAACATTCTGCGGGCTGAACACAATCTTTGCGGTTGAGATCTTTTTTTAAATGTATTTATTATTTAATGCGCTGCACCTCAAATGTTTCAACAGCTGCTCAAACTTCAAATCCTCATCTTCTCGCTCGAAAAAGACAACACTATAGGAAAATAAATAAAAAAGATATATAAGGTTATAAAGGAAGCAGTTAGTACTATTTTATGGTATGTTCTTTTTTAAAATGGCTCTCTGTATTGGGATTAATATGTATGTAGTATATATCAATATTCTCTTTTCTGTTTAAAATATGTTGAACCAAAAAACTAATCTTTTAAGGATTGTTTTGTGTTTTGCCAAAATGTCAAAGGTTCCTCATGTGAGGTAAACACTCTGAATGTGCTCTCACTTCCTGTAGCTGTTCCCTGATTCATTCTGAGATCTGTGTAGGACGTGAAAAGTTAAAGCTTAGAATATTTAGCACAATATTTACTCAAACACAGAGCTGCTCAGGTTAAAGACGTGATCATCATCAAGGTCGTAATAACGAAGAAAAGAAGCAAGATGCCGCTCGACCTTCCTGATGTTTATTTAAATGTCTCTGCTGGTCCCAACAGGCCCTCGCACACCTCAGCGTGACAACAACCGCCCCGACTGGCGCCTCAACGCCGGCGCCAAACTCGACGTGATCACGCCGCCGCGGCTGCTGCGGCTCTCCGACCCCAAACGGAACCATCCGGACTTCCGCAGCGACAGACAGGTGAGATCCCGAAGCGCTGGCGTGGAACTGGGGCCCGACGCTGCATGAGGTGCGCTTGTGTCCCCCGCAGAGCGCCGCCGCGTCCATGAACCGAACCTCCCAGCGGCTGCTCCGGCTCGCTCTGCCGCGCCTGCGGGACGCCGATGCCTGCCGCTGGCTCGGCCGCCCGGCGGAGTCAATCTGGACCGTGAGTGCTTCCTCTCGCTTTCTTTTTTTTCTTTTTTTTAATTATTTTAGTGTCTGAATCCAGTGCCGGCCCGAGCCTCTTGGGGGCCCTAAGCAGAATTTTATTTGGGGCCCCCCCTCCCACCACGCACAGTCACCCGTGCTAGAAGATTATTGGCACAAATGTCACGCCATACTGTTATAGCGAAAATTATAAACGAATACAGTGAGGTTATAATATGAAACTAGGGCTGCTTGCAGCCAGGGGGCCCCAAGCAGCCGCTTAGTTGGCTTATGCCTTGGGCCGGCCCTGTCTGAATCTCTAACAACCAGGTTTCAAAGGCGGCGTTGGGAGCCACGGTGAGCGCTCGCGTTGAAATGTTGGCGTCGCCAAAGCGGCTTTCCGAGGACTACGTCCCTCCACGAGAGCCCGGGTGGAGCAGGAACACCGTCACCGCCGCCAAGTCGACGAAAGGCCGACCACAGTTTGGATGAGCTTTGGACGTTTACTCTCATTCCGTCGAAGGATGTTTTTAGCTTCTCATTGAGAAGAAGAGTTTCTTGGATCATTTTTCTGTAAAATAATATAAAATAAATAAAGGAAAGAAATCTGGATAAGCAAACAAACTCTAAGAAAATGAAGTGATTGAAGATTGTATTTTTACCAAGTACAAAGATTATAAAAGCATTACATTCCCAACTCAATTTGAGACATCTGGAGGGGGAAAGAAGAAAGAAACACCGGTTTGGGTCTGTTGATATCGTTTCCATGTGTATAGAACCTTGAGGTTTGGCCTGCAACGCTTGAATTTGACAGATCGATGGTTTACAGCCCAGAAGCTTTCAATAATTCAGAGAAGGTGAATAAAAGCACTTCTGTGCCTCATTTTCCTTCGCAGTCGAGCTGGATGTGTATCAACCCTTGCTGACCTTTATTTTGTTGGTATTTAGCCATTAAAGAGTTGATTTTTACCACTTCCTCTCCAGCTCTCTGAAGTTTTAGATTTGAGACAGACGTTTGTCCCTGTGTCCCTTCAGGCCCCCGTCGTCCCGCCTCTGCAGTGGTTTGTGGCCTTGCACGACTCTGCTAGACGTCAATATGCCGCTGTGAGGATAATCTGGATTAGCCCTCCTGGATCATGACCTGGGACCACAAGGAGGAGCAGGAGAAGAAGGGTGGGGCACGCAGAATAAAAAAAAAAAAAAAAAAAAGGCTTGAGTTTTAACCAAACAAAGGATTATTTGGTTAACTAAGTGGGGCTGAACAATAATTAGGCATGTTATGGATCGGTGGTGTTTACAAAATGTTTCTCCCCATGATGCATTGCGTTTCCGCCACATGAGCCCGAGATACCAACAATAACACCTTTTTACATGATTGTTCCATATCAGATTTAGTCCACATGATTAACACACATTGAGAATGTTTCTCTTTGCTGTCTAACACAGGATGTTGTGTACATTCTGCCGAACACAGGAAACCAACACAATCTCATGTCATCACCCGGCTGTCAGATAGACAATCAATTATCCTTGAATTGCCTTGAAAAGCCTATGAATTCATGCTTTTCCTGTGATAAAAAAATCCATTTCAATGATTAAAAGCAAAAGGTATATTCAATCTCATGAATATTTCTTTACAAACATTCAGAGAATTCTCTTTATTCAATGTTCATTTCTAAGCTGTAACTGCAACACGACTGAACAAAAACATCAATGAAGAACAAAATGACTGTTTAATGGGAAGCAGCTGTCGGTTTTGACCAATGCATTTACTCCCTTAAAAACTCCCTATTATCTACGGATGGTTGAGTCATTAAAAAAGTCATTCATGCCCTGATATAACTTAGAAATAACAACAAAAAAGTATAAGTATGTCAGATAATTGATAATCAAAGTTATTTTGAAAAAGTGTTCAGTCATTTTGAAAAGACGCTCATGCAGTTTTGCCGGAGCTGTCGATCAGACGTCGAACATCCGTGTGGCAGACGGAGCAGATTCCTGCCGGCTCTGCAGAGGCCTCTCAGCAACCCCCCCTAAACCGCAGCGCATTGACATGCTGCACACACGCTCTCATTCCACCACCCGCCGGCTTCCTGCAAACATCGTTTTATATCACAAACATTGCTGCACAGCGACAAATGATGCTGGAAAAGGTTAGCGAGAGAAAAGATCAAATGCAACGAGTTCACGTGCTGTTGCCTCCTTTGGCTCTCTTTTGGTGGACGAGCGTCAAACTGTCCGAGAACGCGTCAAATCCCGCGTTTCAATTGGCTGTTTCTGCGCCGCATCAGGATCCCTGTGAACACCAGCAGGCCGACGTTTTTATGAGGTCTGGAATAAAATGCATGAGTGTTTTTAAGCAGGGAGCCAGAGCCACTGCACGAGAGAGTGTGTGTGTGTGTGTGTGTGCGTGTGTGTGTGCGTGCAATACAAACAACTACTTGATGAAAACTCCCCCGTGCAGGCTGAGGAAACAGACACCGCCCTGTGATACTTAATGAACGCGTGCAGAAGACGCCTGTTTAAACAACCTGTCACAACAGCGTGCTGAAAAGCAGCGGATGTTGTTGAGGAGCAGCTGAACTACCTGTTGGGTCGGTGTTGGTTTCTGTCGGTGTTGGTTTCTGCCGGTTTAACCAGTGACAACACAACGCAGGATCCGTTCGGCACGCGCCGTCCGCTGAGGTCACGTGCTCGCTCACGAGGGGGGAAAAGGGACCATAAAGTGACATCACCTGTCATGGGTTCGCGCGCCTCCTGCTCCTCCTGGAAAGGTTCCAGACCCGCCCCTGGTTGGGCAGCTGGTTCCACCGGCGTCCATTGTGTTGCTTCTTCACACCTTTTGTTGCCCGCTCCCCGCTGACAGACAGCAGTGTGAGTAAAAAGCCACTCGAGTCGTTCCTTTGCTTATAATAATGTGTTTATTTCTGCAGACATGGCAGTTACAAACACCTTCGCACTCGGTACAGTAAGTTAAAATAGCTTCATAGGTAGATCATGAGAAGGACATGTGGAGGACGGGGAGGGGGGGGGTCAGTTTGTCCAGGAGATGGCGATGCCGGCGCGGAGCGTCTCAGTCCAACACTGATCCCAGTTCAGCCGGAAGCCCCTCGGCCTGCCTCCACTGCTGGTTGCGTATGTTGAACCATTTCTGGGGGAACACAAGCAAACAAAGAGAAACAATCACCATGGCGCCCGTGGGGAGGGGGGGGGGGCGAATCAGAGGACGGGTCACGGGACGCTTTGGGCGCGGCCTGAAACGCGAGAGAGCGATGAGGTCATGAAGTCCTCGAGATGCATTGTTGTGCCTCGCTCAGCGTCCGGTTACACTCACGCACAATAACTCCCATGACCACCGAGGGCCGAGTGCCAACCGGAGACCCGTGAGACGCTAGAACCCCCACCGGGGGCCAGAACGCGTGGAGCCAGCTCGCCACTGCGCCGATAGCAATGTGTGTTTACATCCATGAACACAACATTCAGCTCGTTAACATTTAACGCTGCTGTTTTGACCAATCCGGTCCGAAAAGGCCTCATGTGTTCCGGTCGACTGGATTAAAGGGGTCAGGATGGCCTCAGGCGAGGCTCGGTATCCTTTCATGAACACACCTATAATCTCAGCTATTTTTAGATTTCCTAAACTACTTGTTTTTTTCTTTCTGTCGCCATAGTGACATACAATCGGAAACCCTCAAATATGAACCTTCTGGGTAAAAGGGCCGCTGTGGCCGCGCTCGGTCACTTGTCTCGGTGCGCGCGTGTGCGCTGTGTGCGTGTGTGCGTGTGGCGTCACAGAGTCACACGGGCCGTGACCCTCGGGGCTCCACAAAAACAATGTTTCCATCTAACTTTAACAGACTGCTCTCCTGAAGCTCTGACCAGATGATGACACACACGCGCACACACACACACACATGTGTTGTGTTGCGATTGGCGTTGTCAAGGGATTCACAACATCGCTGACATCATCCCCGCCGGAGGGATCGGGATCGGCGGCCCTCCAGGCGGGAGGACTGGTTTTTACGTTTCAATAAAGAGACGCACGAGCTTCGTTTTTTTTTTTTAACTCAAGGCTGAATCACTTCGACAACGGTTATCTGAACATGGCTTCTGCATTTGGGGGGATTTTATATCAACGACGGCTCAGTTTCGTGATGCAGGGTTTACATTTTAGGGGGACAGTCAGCTGCTTTGTGCTTTGATGGTTAAGACAATAAGACTTAATAAAGCGAAGCCAGATGCTCGTGTAATTGTTTTCCTATTGACAAGCACTGAATTACACAGCGGGGTCCTTTAGAACTCGCCTGCGTTTACTCACCAATGGACACAAATATTAAAAACCTCTGTGAGGCGCTCAGACCCAGAGGCACCTTGTAGGCATTGTGGGGGGGCGGAGGGGTGTTTCCTCTGCAATTAGAGCTTTGTTAACACTCGATGGGGGGCGGAAGATAAAGAAAGCTAAAGGAAAACCAACACATCAGCTGAACGTGAAGTCGGGTCTTTTGATGGGAGGCCAGACCTCCACCTGACCCTGGACCAGGCGTCCCCTGACAGGTCGGCCCGGCGCCGCCCACCTTTGTGCGCGATGAATGGAAACAGTGACGAACACCGGAGCAGGGCTTTGGGGCCCCGGGCTTATGGCCCCTTTGACTGCGTCTGACGTTAAAGCTGAATTATTAACCTTCGGCGGAAAGGAGACAAATAGTGATCAAGTGAGCGGCTTTAGAAGTCACAACATTCCGCCTTCTTCCTTCATCGTCACACAAATCACTTGGTGCGATGCTGCTGCAGAGGTGTGTCCCGGTCCACCTCACGCCGGAGGAATTCGAGCGCAACCGGTCTGCCGGGTTGAAGCGGAAGAAGACATGACGGGCCGCAGCAGCACGGACGGAAATTTGCCTCTCAGAATTTACATGTGAGGTTTGTTTTTCGTAGCTCCTGCTGGACACAGCTGAGCTAATAGTGTCATGATGAGGGAGGAAATACAGCTGACAACGTTGAGAGATTAAATACCAATGTAACAGTGTGGTTTCTTTACGTTTCTTTACGTCTGCGAGCCTTTTTCCTGGAGTGGATGATGTCTCCGCTCCTTTTGGGCTTAAATCTGGTGCATCCAACAATCATATTCACCTGATGATCTATAAAATGGTGTAAAATGTCTCTCAGCCTAAAGCCCAATGACTGGAGGGGGTGGGAGCGGCTGCTCCTCCATCACCCAAACCAGGATTATTTCATCAGACTGTGACATTTTATCACAGATGTGTCACAGATGTGTTGACCAGGGTCACACGGTGCGCGACGAGAACATATTGTGCCACTTGGGAGTCTTCACGTTTGTTTGGAATTTGTTATTTCAAGTCGATCACTCTTATTGGGTAGTAAAATATGCATAACATAAGAAACTACAAATCAATCTTGTAAGCAGCGGAAGTTAAAAGCAAAATAACGACCTTTTATCACGCAGACCAACTAACCTGTAAGGTTAAAAGTTACGGCTAGGAAACAACACATCGACACACAGACGGTAGAGGGGAGAAGGACAGGCAGCATCGCGCTCACCAGCGTTTCCTCCTCCGTCAGGCCGCACTCCGCGGCGATCAGCATGAGCGTCATGCCCTCCGGGTGCCGGGTGACTTTCTTAAAACTTTCCTCCAGCACTTTGATCTGTTCCTCCGCCAGCTTCAGGCACTGCGCCGCCTCGGAAGACATGTCTCCTTCTTCAGCCCCTTCCTTTCCGCTCTTTACTTTACAATCTCCGTAAGCTCTTGGGGCCCAGGTCGGAGCTCCTGGAGCGAGATGCTTGCGCACAGCTGGACGCGCGCAGCAGAAAGGCCGCGCGGCGCGCAGATGGAGACGCAGATGGAGACGCAGATGGAGACGCAGATGGAGACGCTCGGAGCACCGGCGGCTCCTCTGGCAGCTCGGCGGGAGAAAGGGTGTGTGTGTGTGTGTGTCTGCGTGTGTTTGTGTGTGTGTGTGTGGAAGGGTTACAACTGTCAATAGCGGTGCGTCATGAGGCCGCCCCGCTCCACAGAGCCCTCCCCCAAACATCCCCGGGACCGCGCTTAAAGGGATATGATGGGCGCTTTATTATGTGTGGGGTCACATTACATTTATTAGGACGAAATTCACCTCATCGGGCGGCTGTTTTTTCAGAAAGGAATATACATAAAAAACACACAGAAAAACACAGAAACTCTGTTTTAAAATTTAAAAAATATTATATTTAAATGTTTTCATCTTTAGGCTAATGTATGTAGCTACACGCTTAGCTGTGTGTGGACGTTTATATTGTATAAATTCGTAAGATTTCACTTGTATGCCCCCTGCCACTAGGGGGCACCAACCTTTCCAAATTGTAGTGGTGTTAGTCTATTTCTAAGGTTGTTGTTTTTATGAAAGTCAAATAAGATGAATGTGTGAGCCTTAATATTGAAAAGTATAGTTCAACATTTAGGGATGTATAGCTCACTCAGTACATACAAACATGACACTAAAAGGAAGCAGGTGCAGGACGCCTCTGTGAGATAAGATAAACGCCCTAAAGAAGGATAAAGGTTGCAGTGAAAAGTACACACATATAACGCAACAGAAGATAATAAAAAAGAGTTTACCATTAACCTACTTTATTGCAGTACGACAGCCATACAAATATGTTTATTACAATTTGAAAATATTTCTAAATTAAAATATTGCATGCAAAAGTACGCGAATATGATTAAAGGCACCAATACATTCGACTAAACAACCAACACGGCGTGAAAACAATCCAGATACAATTAAAACCTGGCAAATATGGTGGCTCTGTGTACTTTAAAGCCTTCTAACTACACAAAGATTTGTTCTACTCCTTCCCTGCAGCTCTATGAGGCGTCGTGTTATACAGACAGCGGACGTCACTTTACGATGGACAAACACAACAAATGATCCAAACAAACGGCAGCCGGTTGGTCCAGGTCGAATCCGTTGACGAGGACAGTAGAGGACGCGCGTCTCACAGAGCGACCAATGACGCCGGCCGCACAAATAACACACACGTTTTAAAAAAAAAATAGAGACAATATGACGTGCATGTCTGAGAAGCAAATGGTTAGAAACAGGGCCGGCCCAAGGCATAAGCGAACTGAGCGGCTGCTTGGGGCGCCCTGGTGGCCAGGGGGCCCCAAGCAGCAGCTTAGTTTGCTTATGCTGCAAGCAGCCCTAGTTTTGTATTATAACCTCACTGTATTCGTTTATAAATTTTGATGTAACAGTATAGCGTGACATTTGTGCCAATAATCTTCTAGCACAGGTGACGTGGTGGGAGGGGGGCCCCCAAAATACAATTCTGCTTAGGGCCCCCAAGAGGCTTGGGCCGGCACTGGTTAGAAATATATATAGACCTTGCATGTTCTATTTTAGCTTTAACAACTGGGGGTGAAAAGGATTATTTTAATGAACAAACATGGAGAGAAAATCAGAATGTCATGTCGCCATACAATTGTATACTGCACGTATTTTCTTTAAAAAATATGAACAGAGATAATGTGACTGTGGGATTTCTTCTCCCGTAGGTGTGTCGGATCAACAGGATTCACGAAGAGCCTGAAATAGACCCCACGATAACGGTGAGTGGGCCCCGAGTAAAAATATCACAGGTCACGCGACCTTTTACTTCCAGCCAGTGTGGGAAAAAAGAAACAGGAGGACGCAGGAAAACTCGGCCCGCTTTGTGCAGCAGACTCAGTCGGCATTCAGATTCATTGGATCTCAAACTTTGCTCTTTGAAGAGAGCTTTTTATCCATAAATATAAAAATCACCCCAGTTTGCTCTTAGCTTAGCATAAGTTTATATGAATAAAGAAGAGGCGGCTCCGCCTGGGTCATGAGCAGCCTCGTGATTCAGGGAAAAACCCTTCCGGGGTCGATCGCACTGGTGACGAAGTGGGAATCAGCTGCTCTCCGTCTGCAAAGGGTCGTCTTTGCGCGTTAATTACAGGTCCAAAGTGTCAACGTTTGTCCCGGTGAGACACGCGACTCCCGATACAGATGTTCAGTCTCGCGCACAGCTGTCGTTGTGCGAGTCAGAAGCCGATGTCGTGATGTCCGTACACACCTCTTTGACTACAGCGGCACAATCTACCTGTGTCTGCAAGAAGAAGAAGAAAAAAAAAAAAGAAGAAAAAAAAAGTAACAAATGAATTAACAGATTTCTCTCCTCCGTCGAAAGAAAGGGGGCCACAGAAGCCAGGAGAGGTTGTGTAACCATGCGGAGGAAAGGGAGGGAAATACAAGACAAACAGTGGGCTTTGTGTTCAGAGGAGGAAAACCTGCGCTGCTATTAATAAATGTGCGAAAACAGATTCCTCCCCCTCCTCTTCCTCGGTATTAACGTAGACCTGTTTTCACTAAAGTCAGAAAACAGACGCCTGGGCTTCAAATTCAAATGTCATCACTGCTTTAAGACAGTCGCTCCTCCAAAGAAGCGAAGGAGGGGGGGTTCAAACCATCGCCTCACTTTCACACCTCCAATTGGACCGTTGGCGTTTCCATCCATGTGAAACATACTGCATATTCACTGCAGAGGTTTACCACGCGGCCTCTTCCCTCAGACCTCCTGTGACTTCTCACATCAACAAGACCCCCCCAAAAAAAACCTCTTTGATGCCCATTCCAAAAGGTGAGGACAACAAATCCAGTCCGTCTTCACATCCGAATTCCATCCGGAGACTTTCTGCTCGGTGCTTCAGACCTTTCGCAGCACAGAAGCGGAGGCCGAGACTGGACGGCCGTTAACGACTTCCTGAGTTCGGTCCGGTGGATCCAACCAATCAGGAGGAAGCACAGCGCTTCAAAGAAGGAGCAGCGTGAAGCCAGGATCTCTTACGCAACACCTAGGGGGGCGGGGGGATGGGGACTTTGTCCCGCCAAGGGAGGGTCCTGGAGTCTCGGACCCGACTGGTGCTGCTGGCCAAGCACAACAGCTCGGAGAAGAACCACCTCTAAAAATAAAGCAGTTAAACCGGCCCTTTGTCCTTTTGGGCAGCACCGTAAAGGAGCAAATCCAACTTGCATATTTGTTTTACCCGAAAGTCCACAGAACAAAAAGGACTAAACGACTGCAACAGTGACGCACACATCACATTCAGTGCTTGAAAGGGGAAAAAGGTTTGTGTTGGAAACACCAAGCTGCTCCCTCTGAAGCGCTTCTGCACGTGGTCTTCCTGATGGAAGGAAGAGCTGATCAAACAGGCGGCGTTTGGCAAAGAGACGTCGATGACAGAAATAACGATGGACGACAGGCGGCGACATCCGGGGCTCAAATCGTGTTTGAACCTAAAAGGTAATAAATTAAAAAAAAAAGAGAGAAAGGATCGGATACGGGTCCCGGGGGGAGGGGGCGGGGGGGGGGGGGCGTGAGCTCCTTATCTGCCCCCCAAAGATCCGCTCAGCAACCTCAAAGGGACCTTCTCTCCGTGTTTTGACTACCCGGGGCAAACCCCATTGTTCACTCACTGGACGCAGGGGGGGCTGAATCAATGCCCTCCAAGGGTCCTTCTACATTTAGTCTGAATTATTACCTCTTTATTCTGCGGATTCGTTCCTTGAAATAGAATTTCCAACCTCTTTCTCCACTTGTTGAGGCTTTTACCTTCTGACTCACTTAGCTGCTCGTCACTTTGACGAACAGGCAGAGGGGGAAACTGTGACTTCATGATCGTTCATTTGTCAGAGAAGGTCTGTGGTGAGGAGGAAAGTTGGACGAGGAGTTCTAGCAGGGATGAGGGAAAGGGGAGGGGTGGGGGGGGGGTGAAGGGTTGGACCGGTGCCAACTGGAGTTTAAACACATCTGGCGCCCACTTGTTGTTTGTTGGGTTGTGGTTCGGCGTGTCGGTGACGGCTTCCGTCGGATTGGGCCTTGGGGAAGCGTGACGGGCCGAGGCTATTTTTAGATCTTTAGCAAAATGCGAAAATAAATGGAAGGGGCTTCTGCTTTGAAGAGCTTCAGATGACTCTGAAAACACCCAGAGAACCGAGACAGCGGAACTTTGAGCGAGCCGATGAAACCGGGGTGCAGAGCAGCGAGCATGTGGGAGCCAGACGGGTTCGCTAATGGAGCGGCTCTCCGTTTGTGTTCACTCTACATCTCCTCCTTTAGCAGCTGCACTCGGGGGTAGAGAAAACAAACTCACCCCTGAGACGCATGTGATGTCCGTTTACCCTTTCCTGCTGCAGAGGACGTTAACAGAAACACTGGACAAGTGTGGAAGAGCAAGGGAAAGATTTTATTAGTTGAATTAGTTAACCATTCTTAGTGAAATAAGTTGTTGAAAAATCCTATGCATTAATCAAGGAGATAAATACAGTCAGATATTCCTTCTAGAATGACTCTTGGTTGCTTCATGACATAGAAAACAAGCACAGCTCTGTTTTTTTATTGTTTTATTGAATAAGCTGGTTCATAAATTATCGCACATAAAAGATTCTTTTTTAATAGTTACAAAGTGAATAGCAAGTTCAGTTAGCGCTTGGAAAAGATAAATCAAAACCAAAGTAGAGTGTAGACAGCGAGGGGGCGTTTGATCTCGACAACAGGGCGGAGGAGAGGGGAGGGAGCCGATAGGGGGGGGCGTTTGTTTTTAACATCCAACCACTGTCGGAGCGTCTCGTCTAGCGGCGAACAAAACGCCGACGCTTCATGCCGGGAGAAACAAGACAAAAAGCAGGAATGCTGGTTCCTTTTCTCCAGGGTGTTTAAATAAAACCGAGGGAGTGAGGAGGGGAATAAATTATAAAAACGATAACAATAAAAAAAAAAGAAAAAAAGACAGCACTAGCTACATGTGAGGCTCACAGAAACAAATCCAACTAAACGAAATGATGAGACGGCGTCTTCTCGGCTCGACTTTCCCGCTTTAATCGTGTTCTCAGGAGCGAAGCTAAACGGGGGGGGGCGAGGGCGGGGTTAAGTAGTGGTTAAGAGGCTCTCAAGTATTCATTTTCAAGTGGAACAAATCCCTGTCCTTCATTCTTATCTATTCTTTTCTACAACTATCGCTTCCCCCTTTCCGGCTGGCCCGATGACCTTGTGGGGGGCGGAGGGGTGAATTGGAGGGGGGGGGGGGGGGGGGGGGGGGAGGGGGGGCTTACCCCACCTCCTTAATAACCGGTCTGAAGGAGCAGGGTGGGGGTCCGTCGGGGTTCTAGGGCATCTGCTGCTGGAGGTGCTCCAGGAAGTCCGGGTAGGAGGAGGCCGCCTCGGAGCGCTCCTCCACCAGGCGCTGGAAGAAAGGGGCTCTAGCCGAGGCCTCGTCCCTGCAGGAGGAGACGAGGAAAAGAAAACGGGATTCAGTTCTGCCGCAAATATAATGAATCACAAAAGAATGAAACTTTTCCTGGACAAAAATTGAATTCTTTGATTTAAAATCAACAAGAAACTGAAGCCAATCATTCCGTGTTTGAGGCAAACGTTTGGTTTCCGTTAAAAAGTCCAGAGAATTCTCAACCAAATTGCTCTTGTGTTTTTTCTCATCTGTCAAAGTGACGCAAACATGTTCCTCCAGCAGCAGCAGCAGCAGCGTGGTGTAACGCTGCGGTGGAGCAACAATGTGGCACACCACGCAGAGGAGCTGCTCCCACGCAGAGGAGCAGGGTACAATGGAAATGGGGAAATGTGTCACAGTTCGTCAGATCTTCCATATTGCCCCACTGCTTCTGATGCATCGGGGCCGCTGGTGGAGGAGCGACTCCATCGCCTGTTACTGTGATGTCAAATGTTAAAAAGCAGCGAACGAGGGACGAGGGAAGGTGTGCGCTCACTTTAGGACGTGCACGGAGGTGCAGAACGATCGCTTGTCCTGCAGCCAGTCGAGGAACGCTCGCACCCTCTCAGACAAAACCGTGTCCAGCTCAGGAACGTGTCTCTGTGGATTCACAGACAGAGACAGACAGAGACAGGTAGAGACAGACAGACAGAGACAGACGGAAGCACTCAGATTACACACAGATAGCTTGCAGAATGTTTGTGTTTTTCTGCGGATCCGGACGTTTACGCAACACAATGAGCAGCACAAAACAGCGCTGATGTGTGCCGTTTGTTCTGGGTGTCACCGCGGGGGGGTGGAGAAGAGGGAGGGGGGGGGGGGGGGGAGGGGGGCATAGAGCTTTCTAGGTAACTGGGCAGTTTGGAAAGAAAGCCGCGCCAGCAGATCTGCTGCATGAGTCGTTTCCTTTTTGACGACACCAAGAGAAATGCAGTCACAGATATGTGACTCACGTTGAGGGGAGGTGCGAGCAAAGCCGCGCTGCATAACTGCCAAAACAATACCAGCCTTTCCCTGACCACGGTTTTCCTTTGACGGGTTTGGATGTGGGGGACATTGGGGGACATTTGACCTTTGACTCACCATGTTGTCGGGAATGGAGGCGTAGCTGGAGCAGCCCAGCGCGTCTCGGATGAACACGTCGCTGCAGCTTCTGCCGATCCACAGATAAAACACCTGAGCCGGAGACAGCGGAGGGTCAGCGGAGGGGACGTCTCATTGTCCCCCGCGCACGGATCGGCGTCGGGAGAAGAGACATAAAAACAGCAACCTGGATCGAGTGATCTGGACAAACACTCACGTTGCCGCAGTCCATAAGGAAGGCTCCGTCCCTCCTCACCCTCTCTGCGGACAGGTGCAGCAGGTGCGGCTGAGGGACCACGGTGTGGTTCAGGAGGAGCGCCCCCTGCGGGCGAGACGGGTTAGTGAGAGGACACCGAAAAAGGCCTCGCGTGCGATCGTCTCAAACGAGCCCTGTGAACTCCTCCTGTCCTACCTGGTCGGACATGTCGTCCAGCCGGTACAGGTCGGGGTGAACCATCCGCATCAGCTGCTGCAGCGGCTGCGTCTTGAACTCGCACATGGCGAAGACGCGCTCGTCCAGCCGCGTGCTGGTGCCCGTCCGCAGGGCTTTCTGGAAGGAGACACGGGAGTGACGATCTTTATTCGGTCTATTCTGATTTTTTTATGTTCCGTTTTCAAGCTCAATGTGGTTTTCTATCAGTTTTCTGATACTGCGAGGAGAAAATCACTGTTTTAAAGAGAGCATAGATGGAGACAAATATGTATATATATATATATTATTCACTAGAGGTGATGACTAGAGTGATTTATCCCCATGAGACACACCAGCAGTACGACAACCCCTTTACGGGAATCCAAATCTGAACATCACTATGTTGTAATCTGGGTGGATTTACATGTTCTGTCTGTCATTGGGAGCCGTGTTTTAAACGTCGAGGGTGTACACCGATGTGGTCGGAGCAGAAGGAGCATTAGTCACATTGCACAAAGGACGAGTCTGAAAGGGGACACACCCTGGATGTTTGAACGAACAAGTCCTGGGTGAAGACGAACTGTAAACCCGGCTGGTATTGTGTGCGCGTGTGTGTGGGGAGGGAGGGGCAGCAACAGCTCATACTGTGGGTGGGGGCCCCACAATAGGGCCCCCCACCCGCCTGTACCCACCTGCTTGAGCAGAGCGAGGATGTAGACGGGGAAGAGGCGCATAGAGGCCGGCAGGACGAGGCCGGACTGCTGCAGGTTGGACACGTTGCTCTTGTAGGCGCTCAGCAGATCCACCGCCGCGTTGGTCAGAGCGTCGCGAGCGTCCGACAGGCTGGACGTGAGCGACCGGTCGATGGCTGCAGACACCAAAAAACACCATGAATATTATTTTTTAAGGGGATTATAACCCAAAGTAAAACGCGCGTATAATATTCCCAGTTCCTTTAGGCGAGAACCATCGGGCATATTAAAGCCCCGTTCTCGACTTCCGTCGTCGGGGGAAACCAGAATTCGCCGCCTCTCCCCTCAACGCGACGGACTCACCCATGTCGGCGAGCAGACACGTGATGGCCTGCACGTCGGCTCCGGCGTACACGTCGCTCAGCTGGCTGACCACCGGCAGACACAGAGTGTGGACCCGGATCCGCCTTTTCCCTACGGGGACGGACGGCATGACATCAGGGTCAGACTATGTGTGTGTGTGTGTGTGTGTGAGAGAGCGTGTGTGCACCTTTACTGGAGGTGTACAGCAGAGCGGCCTGGAAGCAGGCCAGAGACGAGTCGGCCAGGGAGTCTTCGATCGACATCTGGACGGCGAAGGCGGAGTCCGGGTTCACGTTGGCCAGCGACAGCAGGTCGGTGGAGCGCACGAAGAAGTTACCGTGGAACGTGTGGATGGATAGACCTGAGGTGGGTGGGGGGGGAGGAGACATGTTTTTGTAGGGAAGGACGCTTGAGGACGGAGCGCCCGTTAGTGCGCGTGACCGCGGGGGAGCAGCCGGTTACCTTTGGTGCACCGTATCCTCATCACCGCCTCGAAGCCGATCTTCCTGGTGAGGTAGCGCTCCACGTCTCTCTGGAACTTCTCCAGCAGAGCCGGGTTGTGGGTGTGATGGAAGGAGGGGTAGTAAAAGATGCTGCCCGCCGAATACTTGGAGATGCATGCTGAAGGAGAGGAGAAATAGTCATTATGAGGCCAGTGACAAACTACCGATCCGCGGCGAATCTGAATTTCTTCTTCATGGCTCGACGTTGTGTCTCTGAGAAGAGAAGGTATATCAACGTGGAAGATGTTTTAAAGCATTTTGTGCCATAGTGCTGGGCCTCCATTAACACCCATTAGGGCTCTAACAAACGTCGTTTTTTTCTCTACATTCAAAGTGACTATTGAGGTTTTAAAATTTCATTTTTTGAGGCCATTTTTTTCAACGAAATCCCTCAATTCGAATCGAGCGATTCATCGGATCGAGTTTCCTTTTTTTCCCATTAAAGCCACTTGAATCTTAAATGATTTAACCGCCTGGTGCTGCCTACCTTTTGCATGCACCAAGCGGCGAACAAACGCGCCTAACTGCTGCAAAACTGTTTTTTTTTAAAGGCTAAACGCCAACACATTTTTGGGGGGATTAAAATTATTTTAATAGAGGTGAGGAATTGAGATATTTTCCTTTGAGTCACAGTGGGAGAAGATGTGTGTTCTTACAAAGCGAGGCGAGGTCAGCGTACTGGGAGCTGAGCAGGAAAAGATCCACCCCGATTTGTTGCCCCGAGCAGTCCAGGGCGAGTTTCTTATAGAAGTCTGTGGCGGGGCCGAGGTGCTGAACTCCCTGGGAGAAAACAAAAGAACGCCGCGTTACAGACAGAAATCCTGCGGCTGCTCTGTAGAAGAAGAGGTGGTAACCACAGCTTCAGGGGGGGAATTTCCCCTACAGAACTACAGAAGCTCAAACTCAAACTAGAAGTCCTTTGCAGACCATGAGGTACCTTGGTGCTGGAGCGCTGGTTGGGGTCTTCCCTCGACTGCAGCGAGCCGGCTCCCAGCGTCGGCAGCTGGGTCTGGAACACGGTGACCCGCCCCCCCGTGGGCGACATGAGCTTGAAGGCGGCCTGCAGCGCCGGGCCCAGCGCGCTGTGGGTCTCCTTGCTCTGGCTGAACATGCCGGGCAGAGATGTCAGCAGGTCCTTCACCAGCTGGGGGGGAGGAGGGGGGGATTACATCACATGTCATTTAACGTACAATAAGTGCATAACGAGAGAGCAGTGAGACGACGGGAAGAGAAGCCGTTTGTGTGCAGGTAAGAAACAATGAGGACGTACTTCTTTGCTGTCCTTCAGGTTCACCATCAGACTGTCGTGAGACGGTATGAAGATGTCTGAGACAAAGAAAAACAAAAAAAAACATGTTTAAATTCAGAGCGATCTATATCATAAGCACCCCAGTGGTGCAAATCAGTTTGTTTTTTACATTATTTTAGACAGATTTTAGACTTTTAGACTAGACGGATAGTACACTTTAAAAAGATGTGGAAATTGACTGGACACTTCAGGCTCTATAAAACTACAAACCTCTAAACACAGTAAACAAAAGCTTTAATTTGAGGGCGTTTGTAGCCATAGATATCAAATGTATCACACCGTCTATGTCCGACACCACCAGCATCTGCGGCTGGGACAGCCCCTCCTGCAGGTTGTAGAAATGGATGGTGTTGTCGAAGGTGAGGAAGCCCACCCTGGTCCGTGTATCCCCCGGCAACCTCAAGCACAAAACAATCCCTTCATCAGAATCTCAACTGTTTGTATCCATCTGTATACAAATGGTTAAAAGTCAAAATGTCTGTTTTTACTGCCATCACTAAATCATGTACGTCGTCAACGGCACTCACTTGTCCAGGTTGTCTATAAGTAGTTCACTGAAGTACTTAAGGTAACCTGCTTCCACGGCATTGTGAGACACATCCAGAACAAACAGGTAAGCCGCCGGCTGAGGAGGCCGCAACTGAAAAAAAAAATACACGCGTGATTAGTGGGGATAAGGTGGGGATAAGGGGAAATGTGTTTGTTGTTAAATATCAAGTTCGATGTCAGCCAGTGTTTTTCTCTTTTAAAGTCAACAAGGCAGAAGCACGTTTGCCTCCAGATGTTACAGCATCAATACAATACTGCCCTCTAGTGGACAAACAATCGCAACACGTGAAAGATGTGGTCATGTGGTCTGTCGGCAGCAACGCCACGTTATTCTGATATATATCATGATAATATATGATTATGTAAGCACTAAGTGAATTCCAACGGCACGGCAAAACCTAAGGCCATTTCTGAATTATTATCATCATTCAGCAAAAACATTTTTTTAAAAAAGGTCTCGTGGCCTCGGAGAGTAACGTTACGGCAGAAGCATGTCTGTGAAAAAATATATATATAGAATATCCGGGTAGTATTTGATATATCGACATCCCGGGTCATTGGAGGAGGGATTTTTTTTTTATATGTAGCACTGTGTCCAGGAGGATCTCCCGTCAGCGTTGGTGGTATAGTGGTGAGCATAGCTGCCTTCCAAGCAGTTGACCCGGGTTCGATTCCCGGCCAACGCAATCTTTTTCTCACGTTTTTTAAGTTATTAAGTTATTAGTTTTGGTTTGCAGTCTCGTTAGCTTACTAGTGTTTTCCCTACCATTATAACAGGGGGGCAACCCCACACCTCCTGGAAAAGTGTGCCAAACTAAAAAAAGTTGACATTTTTATACATTTGTCTTCTTTTTGGTTAATCATCCACGCACATGAAGATGTGCGTGGCGCCTGCAGCAGTGGGGCAGTGATTAACCCCCCCCCCCCCCGCGCAGGAAACGCTAAAGTCAAAATTCAAATTCCCTGAATGGCTAACATATTTTGGGAATAAATGTCCCCCGCTTCCTGATATGAGAACTGCCTGGTGATTCATCATGTTCAATAAAAGGGAACCCAATCTTGACACATTCCTCCCGGTTCTCCTCGTCGGCTCACCATGTAATCTGAGGAGGCGATGAACTCCACGGTGGCGTTCTGCACCTCGGGTCTTTTATGGGGCTCGCCGTAGGACCGGGTGACAGGATTGTACATGAACTCATCTGGAACTGGAGGGGAGGAGGAGGGGAGACTGTCTAAGCAAAAAAGAGATCGCACAAACTAACAACAGTGACTTTCTCGCGGCCGGGTCCGTACCGTCGTTGACCCGATAGCAGAGGTTGCACTTCCACCTGCGCTGGTCCAGGAAGGTGACGAACGGGTTGATGTAGGTGCGACAGGATCGGCAGCGCACTATCGTGTTTGACGTGATCACCGGCAGCTGCTGCAGAGAGGGGTGGAGGGGGGGGGGGATATTAGGAAGGAGTAGATGATCAGCGGTGCCAGGATTCAGCGGTGAATGTTGAATGAGCAGCGAGCCACTTTCTCGCAAGCGTGAAGCGAGCGTGAAGCCAGCATCCGGAGTCGTCGCCTGTGACCACGAGTGCGGACGCACTCTGACAGTTTAAAAAGCGTGTTCAATCGGAACTGTGTGAAAATCACGTTTTTTTCAGTTGGACCTAAAATAAACCTGACCCAACCACAAACGTCTGCAGCCACAACTGCTGTCCCCGTTGTCCGTCACTTCGCACCCTCAAGACACCCCATCATCCATCACGCCTATGAATACACCCCCCTATCGGCCTGCACCTCATCCCCGTCGTCACTCTGCGCGTCTCAAAGGGCTTCACAGACTAAGACGCGAGATGATAGCGGCTGCTACGTGCTGCACAGAGGACGCATTTCAGTGGACCAACCGGAAAGTCGCCACCGCACCGGGTCCCATTATAATTTAATCTTTAGACGTTTAGTTAAAAAGAAGATTTTTCAAGGTTAAAAGGGGGAAGGGTGGTAGTAGTTTACTGACTATGTGTATAACACAACAAATACACATTAAAAGGGTTGTGCATTGTACATGTTGTACATGAAATGGGTTTTTACAGGCATTTTTAAATTAGGCAAGATATTTGTTAGAGCTAAAGCAGAGAGGCAATAAATGAACTCATTCTCATTGGGATACTTCAGAATGTCATACTTGACGTCACAAAGTCATACCTGTAGGTCTCTGAAGGGGTGCAGGAGGAGGCCCAGCGGGAGCCGGGCCTTGTTGAGTAGAGCCTGGGTCTGAGGGACGCTGGTCAGGGTGCACCTGAAAGACCTGATCCGCACGGACCCCCCCGCCCCCACGGGGAGACGTAACACCGGTTAGAGTCTCCTTCGAAGTCTAATAGCAGAGATGTGAAATGTACGACACAACAAAAGCACCGCTCACTGAGGACTGCAGTTGACCTTCTTGAGCTCGGGGCTCAGGTTGGGTTCAGGGGCCTCGATGGGCCTCGGGGGCAGCAGGTTCTTCTCCTGCAGCAGGTTGACCGGCCTCAGGGCCTCCACCTCCAGCTCGGGCACCCCGCTCAGCCCCCCCAGGGCCGCGGACAGCTGGGACATGTTAGGGAACGGCTGCAGTGGGGAAAGGAGACATTAGTCGTCGTTACTGCCGCCGGTTAATCGGGACCCGGAGAGTCAGCGCAGCGAGAACGCGACCGCTGCTACAAGAGAGGACGAGAACTGGAACACAAACTTTAAAAGTACTTCCTGGGTTCCTACGTTCCTACCTGCGAGTACGGCTGGTAGCCGGATTGGCCGTACGGCTCGCGGGAGGGGGACGCGTTGGCGAGCGGCATGCCGGGGTAACCATAGCTACCGTAGGGCCCCGCCTGGTTGGTCATGTGGTCGGAGGGCGGCATGGAATCTGGACGCGGGAGAGAGTTCGGGTTTGTGAGACAATCTGCAGGTGGTTTTGTTTCAACTAGGTTACGGGTTGGGAGGGGGGGGGGGCGGAGGGTGGATACCTGGATAGCTGCCCCCTTCCAGGTTATCGTAGTTGTTGGGCACCGGGGAGGCACTGCCAGTACTGGAAGAGGAAGTGTCACCACCTGAGAGACAGAGGGATTTTTAAAAAACTGAATGAAGATAAAAAAAGAGCCTTTTAGAATAACACAACAGCTAAGGATGCAAAACTAAAAGGTGTTGGAAGATAGAACAAGAAGGGAGGTCTGAGAAAACAAAGGACTGTAATGGAAACAAAGGCTGGAGAGTGAAAAAGAGATTATTAACAGACTATTAAACATTAGCATAACCTGTTATGCTGGTTAACCAGGTTTTCCATTTTGTCTTTTTATGGCATCTCTTTTGTTTATATTTCACCGGCAGGAAACATTTGGGACGGTTTTCACTTTTGACTCACTGTCCTCTCAACTGACATCATAGCTTTTACTTTTGTCTTTCACACACACACACACACACACACACACACACACACAATTAGCCAAACTAAACAAAGGAAAAGGTGGGGGGTGAAGAGTGGTGACTGATCAGCTGACGAATAACGAGATGCGTCTCTTGATGCGCTGCACTGAGGTCTATCCCCGTTTCCGCTCTCATGTCCGACAACCAACAGGGTTTTCCAGAAAGATTACAACAGCAGATTATTTGAATGAAGCCATTAATCCGCGCGGGGCTAAAGCCATGACAAGCCTCTGATCCACAGCTCATTGGATGGGACAGTATCCAATTAGCTCGGACTGAATTGGAGCAGCAGGCTGCTGGATTATCGGTTGTTGAGGAGGACGACACCGGGACGTCTTGGCCTTCCTCCTCCTCCTCCAAGATTCTACACCCTTGTCTGGAGTCTTTAGGATCAGGCACAGATGTGATTCACTACCACCACTGTTAGCAGGAACACATCGCCATGACGACGGACACGCGGACCTAAAACGGTGTCAGTCACTGGAGACGACTGGACGTTTTGGTTGGGCCTTCAGTTTATGTTTGTAAATTGAACCTGGAAAGAAAAAGTCTGTACATTTGATATGTTTTAGTGGTACCATTAGTCTAATAATTTAATTATGGTTATTACAACTTTACACCCCGTTGAAGAAATACAAACTTCCTACTGAAATGTGATTATTAGGAACATGGAAGGTGTTGATTTAATTATTTTGTTTTTCCACATCTGACGAGCAGCGCTCAGCAGTGTAAAGTGAGCGACATCATCACGGCGCCCCACAGATCGTCACAGCTCTCAGGGGGAAGCCGGCGCCAAAAACAAGCCTCTCTTCTTATGATCAGGTGTAATTTAGTTCTCTCTCTCTCGCTCTCCTGGGAGGGTGGAGGAGGGGGGAACATCAGATCCTCCCGAGGGAGAGCGAGGCGGAGCACCGAGTGGGACACAGCGCAACACACAAGACGGCGCTCACGACCGATCGCTGTCATTTGTTCCCGACGTAAAACTAGTGTAACTATTGCACAGAATACACAGGAGTCGTTACTGTGACACAGTAAGCTCCTTGGCACATCTGGGAAGGATGAAGAATTCATTATCATCAAGTGAATTAGCCTGTTAAACTGCCACTGAAGTGGAGGCCGCATGTAAACACTTCAACATCTACAGAATGTGGGTTCCCCTCGGTGGCAGCATGTTTAAAAGACTCCTGATACATAGAGAAACTGTGGCAGACATAACCCTTTTTAGCTAATTGGTATCTCTGCTTTAATGTACCAAAGATATTTTTGGGAAGTGATTGTTTTGTTTTCTGTACACCGGTTTGTAATTGAAAGGGACCTCTGCAGCCCAATGAGCTCATCACCAAAATTAGTATCATTAACAGCGAGAGATGCTGCGTGACAATTAAGACAAGCAGAAGCGCTAACCCATTTAGACCCCCCCCCCTGGGTGACAAACTGACAGAGCGCAGGTTACAGGAGAGGAGAGCTCGAGTGATGAGACGGGGGGCCGACGAAGGAAGTGAAGGGTGCAGGTGTTTGTGATCATGGGAATATTAGACACCGATCATTTATCCAATTTACAGATTACAGATTAACGGGAGCAGAACTATACATTAAATGCATGCTTGCTCCCCAAAAAGCGAAACCAACATTTTGCTTGCCCCCCCAATTGCCTTTATTTAAGAAAGCGCTCCGTTAGCTATAGAGAGGAGCTCTAACCGGTGCATCTCTAGTTTGGGACACTGTTAAATGGGTTGTTGTAGATGAAGAAAGAGGGTAATGAATGAGTTTAGAGGGGTTAAAAAAGGTAAAGCAGACCTGCTTCCTCATCCTCCTCATCATCATCATCCTCAGAGCTGGATGGCGAGGGGGCCGCGGCCGGGCCCGAGGTGTCGGGAGAGGCGGAGCTAGCTCCACTATTAGCAACATATCCATACTGCATGCCTGTTGGAAGGGGGGGGGGGGGTGGATGAGAACAACGTCAAGACTGGGTGTTTGGATCTTTGTTAACACGCTTTGGAGTCACAGACCGTTCAGGAAAACTATTTGGAATGAGAAGGCAAACGAGCTGGATTTCAACTCTTTCTCAGAGTCCACGTGAAACCGAACACAACGACTGGGACAGAGTAAAATTATTTAAGGGGGCACACACACACACACACACACAAATGCAAATGCAGGTGCAGGAGTGCTTTCGGTCTTAACCTGCTTGATCTGGATCACAAAAAAAACAACAACAGCAGCTGGCTGGAAAGTTCCAACCTCAAAATTTGTATAAACACACGCACCTGCACAATTAAAAGTGCGTGTGTGTTCTGGAAATGTAGCACATGTAATCTTCAGCAGACACCGCGGTGGAAACCCATCGCTTTACAGCAGGATTTCAAACGTTTAGATTCAAAGGCTCGTGCAAGAGTCTGCACCAGAAAAAATCCAGAGCAGAGCAAAAATGAGAGCTGTACTTCTTGCTCTGTTTTTGTTCAAAACACCAAAGTAAAGCACGTTGGAAAACGTTACAACCCAATACGACACCTCGTGATGCTAAAACTGAAATATTTCTTTCTGCAGTGATACAAAAGACAGGAAACTGTTTCATGTCCAGCTTGGTTCATCTACAAACCTCTGTGCACAGAGTGCATATTCACAAGAAGCAACGCAGTTGGGCCTTAAAATGTCTGCAGCATTAAAGGGCCATTTTTGTGAACGCATTTAGTCAATAACAAAAGACACGTTTAAAATGATTGTTACCTTGGTGGTGGCCCGGCGAGGAATGCACGGAGTTGGACGGGGTCCCTGAGGTGGGTCGGTCTGCGCCACCTCCGACGTGAAGGACCCCGCCGTACGAGTCGTAGCTCAGAGACGCCGGGTGGCTTTGGTCGTAGTGTTGGTGGCCTGTGGTTTCAGTGATGGCAACAAAGATGAGCAAAAAATAAAAACAAAAATATAAAAAGAGGTTTTATTTCACAAACTGAGGCACGGCAGTCTCTACCGCCTGAATAATAGCTGACACTGTGTAAATAAAAACAAAAAAAACCTATTCATATTCACAGCCCATAAAAGTGAAAACATAACTTTTAATGCAGAATTTATTTTTGTTTGTGTCTACCAGCTTGTTTAGCTTGCTGATGATTGGACACCATCATTTAGCTTGAACGCATTACCCTGCACCACCGAATCCACATAGTCCTCTGGACTTTATTCTGTGTCTCTGTTCCAGGAACACAAACCTGTGCTTCCTTGACCATTGACAGTCGGCGCCGGCTGACCGACAGCGGCCACGCTGCCATGCCCGGGGTGCATGGCTGCTGTGGAGGCCGGCCGGGTGGTGTACTGATGTAGCGGTGCCCCCATCTGGGTCGGCATGAGTCCATGCGCGGCGGTGCTCTGGAAGGAACTCAGGGTGCCAAACTGGCTACTTCCTGGCGCAGACGGGTACGAAACAATCGGGTAGACGGGAGCACCAGGGCCGACAGCCGGGGGGGGCACCAATATGGGCTGCTGCTGCTGCTGTGGTGGTGGTGCCGGGGGAGCGTGGTACGCCTGCGGCCCATAGTAGCAGCCTGAAGGGGCATACGGTGGATGCTGCTGCAGTGGCTGTTGGTTGTAGTGGGCATTTGATGGAGGTGGTGCCGAAGAGGGGAGGTTGGCATATGACTGAGAAGAAGGATCAGAGCTTGGAGAAGCACTATATGAGGAAGGTGCTACATGATGCTGAGAGAGGTGGTGCAGCTGATGATGGTGGTGATGCTGATGCTGCTGGTTGCTCCAATAGTAGTTAGCACTGTGTGCACTGTTCGTGGTGGGTGCTTTGTTGGGAACAGGAGTGGGGTGGGCAGGGATGGTGGGGTAGTTCTGCTGTTGAGGTGAGGCTCCATAGCAGCCTGCAGGTGGATGGGTAGATTGGTACGTCTGCTGTGCTGGACCTGAAGAGGGAGGGGGCGCGCATGTATTAATAAGTACGCACGCACACGCACACACACACACACTTCGAGCAGAGCTCACTAATCAAAGCACTGAACAGGTGTTTTCATTAGCTGCATACAACTAATGTATACCCCGTTAGCGCTTAACTGAAGAACGCATCCCTGACAAACAATTAATAAAAACGACGTTATATATAAACGTTCCTTTATTATACTTTTTAAAACATCGGAATCACCGTATAAAGCTGAAATAGTCAAGTGATGGCGCACAATCTGTCACGCGGGTATTATCTTGCTAACACTTAATAATAGCTAGCGTTGTAGGTTAGCTCAAAAGCTAACGCCAGCCGTCTCTCTGGAGGCGTTCGGGTTAGCAGCTCGCTAGCATTAGCCGAAAGCCTCAGTTTCCGGCGACTTTGCGCGTCATATAACGCCACTCATCCGCCTATTACCAGAAAACAGTTATACTAAAAAAACACAAAAATAAACACGCGGGGACGGGCTGAGTGTCCAAGCCGTCACGGAGGGCTTAGCGTGCTATGGCTAACGACCCGGCTAATCGGGTAAGAAACCACCGGCCTGCCTTACCGTTCTGGCAGCGGGGCGGCGCTCCGCCGTTCGGCGTCGGGTTCTGGCCGTAGCTGACGGAGCTGTTCATGTGGGTGAAATCCGGCGCAGACATCGCTCGGTCCTCCCCGTCCTTTCTTCACGCCCACGGATACACGGCCGGCTAAACACTCATGAGCCGGCGCTGTTCCAGAGGCCGGCTTCTCGCACAAGCACCCCCCACCTCGTCCTTCTCCTCCAGCAGTAATGCGGCAGAGAGGTCGATGGAGACCCGGGCAGACTGGACAGCTCCGCTCGGCAGGGAGCTGAAGCCTCCGGTCGGGGTGTTGGGGGAACTCAGCGGACCCTCTGGCCTCGGTCCCTTCGCTCCCCCTGCCGGCGGGTCTGTGCAACTACTCGTCAACTGAGAAATACATAATTTTGTTTTTGTTCATTCATCTATTTAATGTAATTGTGCACAGACTAAATATAGCCGTTTTAATGTATTGTCAAATATACATTGTATATAACTTTCGAATTTAACAAAGAAAATACAGAAATGAAAGGATTCTTTGATATTTAATTTGTTTTATTTAGCCATTTTTATATTTCCTTGTTTCTGCTACGTTTCTGTTATATTAGTGTAACCCTGTCAAAAATTATCAAGCAGACCTTTTGTAAAAACAAGATTCAAAGTGGTGCTTATTTTGCAATGCCATTTGGACAAACTCAGTTTTAAAGATCTGTTGATTAAAATCAACTAATGGACTAACAATGCCTTTTGTTGAGCACAGCGCTGCAAATAAAACAAAAGCATAACTAAATCATTGCAAAAGTATTGATTAAAGATAAAATATTAAGATAAAATCCCATTGTTTCCAGAACCAGCAGCCATTCCTGGAACTGAGCTTTCCTTACTGACGAGGCATTCCAAATAAAAGAGCTTTGCAGATGCATTGTCACATTTTCTTGTAATTTTCATTGTCACGGTTTCACCGTCTGGTATCAGACTCACGGTTGACTGTCTTTCAGATAAAACTAAAATGACAAATCTCAACATTCATATAAAAATTCAGAACTTATGTTTTATTCAGAAGAATATGTTTGGCACCTTCCACTCATTCTAGTTATGAATTGGGACTATTGAGCAACATTTCCAATGTGACTGCAAGCACTGATGTCCAGTCGCAACCTCTCTGCCGCTACGCATCCTGAGGGATTCTGGGACGTCCGTCCGTGCACTCGCACTCCTCCCTGCGGTGCGATTCCCCTCCTTTGATTCGGCAGGTGGGGCAGCAGGCGGTGAGTCCGTCCCGTCTGCAGGCGGGACAGGACAGCACCAGCTGGCAGCAGAACTCAGTGGAACAGAGTTGGTACCGGTCCCAGGGACAGCCGCAGTACCTGCAGTCTGAACAACGAAACATTTTGCAGGTATTCAACATTTTCTTGATATCGTTGAACTTGAAAAAGACTTTGCGCACAAACTAACCCGAGATAACGTCATTGTTGGAGGAGATGGCGAAGCGTTCGTCAAACACAAAAAGTTTCCCTCGATAGAAGCCCTCTGGGAATCTCTCCAGATACTTGTGGATTCCACCTTTCAGCTGGTAGACCTCTTTGCAAACATCCTACGAGTACAAATAAAAAAAGGAATACAAATGTGCATCCCATAATCTGCTCCACATTCAGCTCGCATCCTTAAGCCAGTCGTCTTACTTTGGAGCGGAGGTACGCGGAGCCGCGCTCACAGCGGATCCCTCCCGTGCAGTACATCAACACCTTCTTGTCCCTGAACAGATCCAGGTTCTGGTCGACGTAGTCCGGGAAGTAGCTGAACTTACGGATGCTGGGAGCCAGACACTGAGTAAACTGCCCCTGGGGGAGCAAAGTAATCCGGGTTCCGAATATGATCACTGAAGCTTTCATTGGAGACAAACTGATACGATTACTTACAATTTTACTCTCGTAGAAGTTGCGGCAATCCAGGAGAACGGTGTCGTTGCCCAAATCGCCTTTAGCCAACACGGCCTGCACTTCTTCATGAAACTCCTCTGGCTCCAAATGAACTCCTGATGGGGAGAGAACGATTCCTCGCGTTTACACGATAACCACAGAAAGGGACATAAAAATAGAAACAGCAGTACAGCTCTACCGGTGAGCATATTATTTAAATATTCCAAGAAATAACTTGTAGGCAATAGCTGAACTGGTAGCAGTGGTAGGATTACTTGTACTGCCACAATAGGAACTTTACCTGCTAGCTGGTGGGAAAGAACATCAGGGTCAATTCCCATTGGGACGATTTCTTTATAGACACCAACCGTCATGTCTTTAAAACACTCACCGCCGCCTTCACTTGTCTGAACACACACAGACACACTTGTTATTTAAACGTTGTGCCTTTTATTTTTCAGAAAACACAGGTTTAAAACTCAGCTTTGGCGACTCATATATATATATATATATATATATATATATATATATAAAAATAAATAAAAGAATCAAAAGGCATTTGGTATATTCACATGTTGACTTGTGATAAAAGGTCTATATAAAATAACTTTAAAGCCTATTACTAAATAATCCTGGGTACGTATGTATTGTTATCCTCTCATTTATTAAAAAGTTAAATACAAAATCAAAACAGTTACAAGTGAAATAATATATATTTTTTAAATACATACATTTTCCCAGTAAACAGTGACTATATTTCAGTATGCTATTTAACCACACTGGGCTAGACAAAATCCTCCCACATGGTTTTTTTTTTTGTCTTTTTTGTCTGACCTTGAAATCCTCATCCTCCATCATGAAGAGCGGATGTGCACGCATCGCGTCCATGTAAAGGCGGGTGGCCGTGTTGGTTCCGCCAACTGTTCCATTGATGCCTTCAGTCGCCAGCCTCACCTGGAGGAGGTTTTCATTATATATTCGGAGTTCAATTTAGTTGCATTGAATGACACGTTTGTTCCTTTCTGGTCTGCAGTCTCCAAATTTGGATGTGGAATAAGATTGTTCTTTCACCTTGCCAGTTAAGCGGAGCTTCTCGCACAAAGCTTTCTGCCAAGCACAGATGACATGTGGATCCTTCACTGGGCAGTAGCAATAATAGAGGAGAACCTTGCCTGGACCCCTGACAAGAACAATTACATTGAAAGACATTGGTACGCATTTTGAAATAATAATCAACAGTTTATAAAAGGACGTAGATTCATATAACTGGATTTTTCCTTCAAAAGAATACAAGGGCATGGATGGCGTGACAGGATCATCAAAATGTGAGCAGTACTTCCTCAGCTGCTCCTCAGAGATGTGAGCAATTTCAGGGATCCAGGCCGAAACGTCCGCCGGCTCGGCCTCAAGCTCGTTTGGCTGCTGCGCTTCAGCTTCTTCTTCCAGGCGGCTTAACAAACGCTCATATGTGGTCTGCGTGAGCCGCCCTATTTCAGCATCGTGGGTCCTCGCAGCGTGTTTGTGGAGGGCAGCGTGATGCCTGAAGGTCTGACCGCAGCAGCGCCAAGACGGGCTTCCTTCCTCCTTACAGTCGTCCCTCTTGGACGCCACAAAGGCAGAAAAGGACTGCGATGAAACGGGAAGAAAAAAAGGGATTCAAGGATTGTTTACTTAAAATAACTGTAGTAGGATTAAGGAGGTCAAGTTATATGAAGTGATTCTGAAAAATAATTTTGAGGGGTAGAATCATTTCTTGCTAATTAATGAATTAATCCTGTAATCACGTTACGATCAATTACATTCCTGACTGCAAAAATGGGAACCATTGAGGTTAATGAAGTCATATTGCAGTTAAACAATCAAATTAAGTGACTTTTTCTAAATTACTTTAGGTTACTTTTTATTGACATTATCAATCCACGAATATTGAATTGTAATCTTATTATCCATGTACTTATTAACGTTTAGCATAATTCGGAGATTATAGTTATGATCAATTTCTTAAAACCGCCGCATGTTACTGTACCTGAACACTCTGGGAAACACAGCTGTGTTTTATTATGTTTCAACGTTGTAACGTTACGTGCTGTACAGAAAGTCAAAGTAAAACCGTGAAACATCAGTGCGATCTTCAGTCACCTTCCTCCTGCACAAGCTGTAGCACCTTCTCTGAGGGGCAGAAAGTTGTTTCTCCTGTTTGAGTCCATTGGCGTTACATGTCGAAGTGTCAAGATCCCAGTCCATGAACTCGGCGCAAAGTATATCATCCGCTGCCATGTTTACAAAAAAAAATATTTTAAAACTACTAATCAACTTAAATAGCTAGCAAACAGTCTTCAGCTTGATAGTTTGTGAGGAGCTGCCTCCGCTTCGCTGTCTAAACACGTAGAGGTAATGCACCACCAACGCACTTAGTCTTGAACTACTCTTGATCAATATTACATATTTGGTCTTAAACCCGACAACATGTACATTTTACGCCTCTTTTTACGTAACGTTATATAACGTGGAGCACAAAAACCGAGCGGTAAACATCGGACGTAAAACAGCGGCGCACCTTCCGGTTGAACCGGATGTGCTTCTCTTGAACGCAACCGTTATTATTCTTTGGCTCTCCCAGCAGCGGCCAGGCTCAATGATATAGAAGCTTGTTCGGCCGTCTCATTCTTTGTTTCAGATCCATTTCCTCGTCGAATTTTCTCAAGTTCATACCGAAGTGGAGTTTGGGAAAAAATGTCCCGAAGACGTCACAGCGACAGCGAGAATGAGGGTTAGTGGACGTTACATGTGTGTAACTAGCTAACTTATTGCAGACGGTCGGCTAGCAAGTGGTGGCTAGCTAACGTTAGCGTGTTTTCGGTGTCCTTACGCCAATGATGATCAACGCAATAATTGCCCAGACTGCAGGGTTGTCGTCTTGTTCTTGTTACCCAGAATGTGATACACGGTTAATATCCGTTGGTATTTGTTTCGCAATCGTAAAATTGTGCAACAACTAACGTTACCCGGTTGCGCTGCGCCTTTACCGCTAGCTGCTGTTAAACCGTGTGGTTTACGTGGGGGCGGCAACCAATCGTTTTGAATGATGTAAATACATCAGAGCAGAGTTTATTTAACATTGATAGGCTTCATACGTTCCCTCTTATCCACAGATAATCGAATAACTTTGCAATTACAGGATAAATCCCCCTAAAAATCTATGTATAACAAAACGTAAATGCCAGTTAAATCATTTTGACTGCTAAATAGTGTCCCTTGTTGTGTAAAATCTCCTCAGACTCACTTTCTTTCCTAACAGCTAAAATATTGAAATGATTGAAATAAATTGAGTCTTGCATTTCAATCACAGGTACTCGTATTGGTCCAAATCAATGCAATAGAGACCTGGATTTAAAAACATTTAGTCTCTAGTATGGGTGTAGATTCAACATCCCCGTAGGTTAAATGGTATCTTCTTGTTAATACAGGGTCAATGTATTGCCCTGCTAGGGACCTACTGTCTCAGCTTTTGTGTAGATTTGGTGGAGAGCCCTTTTTTTAACTGCGCTGTATATCCAAACACGCATCCCATCATGTGTTTGTTCTGTTTTAGGGTATATCTACGGTGACCTTGAGTGGCTCTCTCAGCTAATGTTTTTCATTCCTGCTGGTCTGTGATTATTGTTTCTTTTACCTTTCCAGGAAGTCAGCCGCACAAAAGGAGGAGGACATCCGAGCCTATTGAAATTGAGGACCGCCTGGAGTCACTAATATGTCGAGTGGGGGAGAAGGTAATGAGTGATATCTGGCAATGTCATACTTTTTTCAATCTTTTGAGCCCTACATCAACTGTGCTCTGTTGTACTCCGGTTCACACTTTACTTCCAAAGGCAATCACCAGACTGCTGTGATGTGTGTGTGTGTGTGTGTGTGTGTGTGTGTGTGTGTGTGTGTTTTCTAATGATGAACTCTAAACCGTTTAATTTGTCGCCGCAGAGTACATCGTCTCTGGAGAGCAACTTGGAAGGCCTGGCGGGCGTGTTGGAGGCCGACCTTCCAAACTACAAAAACAAAATCCTACGGATTTTATGTTGTGTGTAAGTTCACAGCACTTCTCACTGTTGAAATAATCTGTGTTGTCAACATATTTTTTTTTAATTGAGTTGTGTTTTCTCGACAGCGCCCGCCTCCTGCCCGAGAAGCTGACCGTGTATACAACTCTAGTTGGCCTCTTGAACGCCCGCAACTACAACTTTGGAGGCGAGTTTGTGGAGGCGATGATCAGACAGCTCAAGGAGACGCTGAAAAACAACCTGTACAACGAGGCTGTTTACTTGGTAAGAATGACTTTAAATATACAACTCATTTTCGTTATTATTTAATAATTATAACTCTTTTCTGCTGTCCGAAGGTGCGTTTTCTTTCGGACTTGGTCAACTGCCATGTGATCGCTGCACCGTCAATGGTCGCCATGTTCGAAAACTTTATCAGCGTTACTCAAGAGGAAGATGTACCTCAGGTACGTGGGAGAAGGGAGGGGGTGGAGGGTTTTAATGATCACGCTATTCCGTTTAATACACCTCAGCATTAAAGGAGTTCATGAACTTTATTTATCAGTCGTGGCACTAAAGGATTTGTGGATTCAAGAGAGTGGAATTATAAATGAAATTTAAGAGTTTAGTCATGACATATTCCCTGACCTAAACACCAGATAACATGGAGGTTGGAAGAACATTCTCAACACATTTATTACTTTGGGAAGCACCAATAGAAGCGCGCGCGTGTGTGATCTAACGAGCTGCCATATTTCTTCCTCCTTAGGTCCGGTCCGACTGGTTCGTGTACATGGTGCTGTCCTGTCTGCCTTGGGTCGGCAAGGAGCTCTACGAGAAGAAGGACGCTGAGATGGACCGACTCCTCAGCCAGATCGAAGGCTACCTCAAGTGAGACGCCCGCCTCACTCTCTCATTCACTCCTTGTAGCTCTCATCGTGTCTTACTTAATGTCCCTCTCCTCTGTGATTTCTAGAGGACGAGTGAAGACGCACGTACCCATGCTGCAGGTGTGGACCGCAGAAAAGCCCCACCCACAAGAGGAGGTGAGAGACGGACAGAGCCACAATTCTCTGCTAATAATAATAATAATAATAATAATGAACATTGTCAGTCACGTGATGCCTGCTGATTATAAACTTCACTCCCAGAAGTACAACGGTGTTGTACTTCTACTTCCGTTGTTGTGTTTCCTGATTATTTGATGCTGATCAAACCGCAGTAGTGGTCATTGACAGTTATTTATTTATTTTATCTACTACAATTGCAATGACTTGAGGGAGTGGCCTCTGCGTTCTCTCACACTCTGTCTCTGTGTCCTTCCTCAGTACCTGGACTGTCTCTGGGCTCAGATCCAGAAGCTGAAGAAAGACCGCTGGCAGGAGCGCCACATCCTTCGTCCGTACATCGCCTTCGACAGCGTGCTGTGCGAGGCCCTGCAGCACAACCTGCCGCCCTTCACCCCACAGGGGCACATGCCCGACGCCCAGTACCCCATGCCCCGGGTCGTCTTCCGCATGTTCGACTACACAGACGCCCCCGAGGTAGATCGCAGGGCCCTTTTTTAAATATAGTAAACATGAACAGCTTTAGGTGGAATGATGCATCTGCTAATGTACTACAAACGCATGTATGCTCTACGCTTAGGGTCCCGTTATGCCCGGCAGCCATTCTGTGGAGAGATTTGTCATCGAGGAAAACCTGCACTGTATCATCCAGACTCACTGGAAGGAGAGGAAAACCTGGTGGGTAACGAGCTTCCTCAGGAGTCTCGTCAAATCAGAATCTAATATTTTAACTCGTCTCCCTTTTTTCTTTTTACTCCTTCAGTGCTGCGCAGTTACTCAGCTATCCGGGGAAAAATAAGATCCCACTTAACTATCACATCGTGGAGGTACGCAGATTTGGTCTTCGAGCTCCATGATGAGATATGAGGAGAAAAGGCAGATTTTAAAATCAGTACTTACATTTTTTTCCCCTCCAGGTGATCTTTGGAGAACTTTTCCAGCTGCCATCTCCGCCCCACATCGACGTCATGTACACAACGCTGCTCATTGAGCTGTGCAAACTCCAGCCGGGCTCATTGCCTCAAGTGGTATCCTTGATTCTTTTCATGCTGAAGCACCAACGGAGTGAATGAATGAAACCTATAATAGAGATACCTGCATTTATCACACGGTTATTTAAATGTATGTATTATGTGAGAATACTCAAACACATACTTTAAACCAGCCTTTTCTTTAACGCCCGCCTGCCAGCTGGCCCAAGCCACAGAGATGCTTTACATGAGACTGGACACCATGAACACCAGCTGCGTGGACCGGTAAGCCGACTGCACACTTCCTCCAACTGAACGGAGCTGCCTTTGATTCATCTCTTTAACGTTTCCTCTTTTTTTTTTCACCTGCAGACTAATCAACTGGTTTTCTCATCATTTGAGCAACTTCCAGTTTCGATGGAGCTGGGATGACTGGTGAGTGATCCTCTGCTGGACGGAGAGGAGTTTTCATGGCAGCTGGTTATTGATATTAACAGAATGATCACATGTCCCTTGTAAAGGTCCGACTGCCTGACAGTGGATCTAGAGAAGCCCAAGCCCAAGTTTGTCAAAGAAGTCCTGGAGAAGAGTATGAGGTATTCCTTCTCCCCTAGAAGCAGCGTTTTTAGTTAGTCAGAACTTTGATGCATTTCCTCTTGAAGACCTCAATCATTTATTTCTTTTGATCTTTTTAATCGCCGTGTTTGCTCTGTGTCCCTGCAGGCTTTCATACCATCAGCGGATGGTGGACATCGTCCCTGCAACCTTCGCAGCACTCATCCCAGCTGAACCCATCTTTGTTTACAAATACGAAGATGAGAGCTCTTGTAGGAACACTTTTAAAATACATTTTTTTAATGGTTTTCCTGCATTTAGGATATTTATTTATTTCCTCTGTTGGCCTCAAATCAGTCAACCGCTTCCTGCAACAAGCATATAGTATAAAATATAAATATAGTATGAAAATATGTCTTTCCTGCCTCACAGCTTCGTTACCAGGTTACCCAGCATCCATCACTGTAGGAAACGCCATAAAGAACCGGGCGACCAACGAGGAGATCCTGGCCATCCTCAAAGAAGTGCCCAACCCCAACCAGGAAGACGACGACGGTCGGTGTCTTATTTTACTATTCCAATTCATCGTTCCAGATCTGTTATTTGTTTTTTTGTAATGGAGAAATCATCTGGTTTGTCTCCTCAGATGAGGGCGAGAGCTTTAACCCCCTGAAGATCGACGTGTTCCTGCAGACTCTCCTCCACCTGGCTGCCAAATCCTTCAGCCACTCCTTCAGCGCCCTCGGAAAGTATGCTTAGAAAACCACCAGAATTTATTTTTTATCAGTCGTCAAATTTGTGAGGAGACAAAAACCAAAAAAAAGCTAACCTAAAAGTCATTTAGCCCATGAAAGAAAAAATATATTTTCTCCTTTTAGTTTTTGGTAGGGCCTGATTTACTTCCTGTTTATCTCTTTAAAATGTATCTCCATCATCCATCCATCTCTATAAAAACACAACGAGTAAGTCCGAAGCACACCTTTAGCGGCAAAACCTCTACTATCCAAAGAAGCAGATGTGAAGCGGTTTTAGGAGGCTTCCAAAGTGCCATCCGGGCTTTGATGTGAATGAGCCCCGTCCCGCTCTCCTCACCTGCCTCCGACTCCCACAGGTTCCACGAGATCCTGAAGGCCCTGACGGAGCGGGACGAGGGGAAGCTGCATATCCTCAAGGTGGTGTACGAAGTGTGGAGGAATCACCCACAGGTACGTGTCGCAGGTGCGGCTGTGTGAACACTTTTTAATGTGGACGGTTTGGGTTCAATCGTGGCGCCGTCTCTCCGCCGCGTCGCAGATGATCGCGGTGCTGGTGGACAAAATGATCCGGACCCAAATCGTGGACTGTGCTGCGGTGGCCAACTGGCTCTTCTCTCAGGATATGGCTCACGAGTTCACCAGGTGAGACCTGAGACGCGCAGGTGGGGAAGGGGAGGAGGGGGTTCTCTTTCACTCAGACATTAAAACATTTTATTCTCAATTTGATTTGAAAAAAAAAAAAAAAACTCAGGCTCTTTGTGTGGGAGATTCTGCACTCGACCATACGAAAGATGAACAAGCACGTCCAGAAGATCCAGCAGGAGTTGGAGGAGGCCAAGGACAAACTGGAGAAACAGCAGCACAAGAGGGTAACTTCCTCCACTGCGGTTATTTTTAAGACGATTCAGTCGGTGAGAGTGTAAGGGGCGGGGGGCTCAATGTTGCCGTTTTGTCGAGCAGCAGAAGGACAGCGGAGACGAGGAGGACATGGAGAAGAACAGCGAGGACGAGGAGGGTCAGCTGGAGGAGCAGATCGAGAGGCTGCAGGAGAAAGTGGAGTCGGCTCAGAGCGAACAGAAGAACCTCTTCCTCGTCATCTTCCAGGTAGCCGCTGTTACCGCGGAGAGTTAACATCCTTTAGTAACATCTTTTTCAGAGGAAGGACGGTACAAAAAAGTACTCGGACCATATTGGCATAAACACCCAGACTATATCACTTCAGTCAGAGAATCTGTTGGACGTAATTTGGACTATTGGATGTGGGTTAAGTGAATGTTTCCGCCTCCTCAGCGATTCATCATGCTGCTGACGGAGCATCTGGTTCGCTGTGAGACGGGCAGCGTGGACATCAGCACGCCCTGGTACAAGAACTGCATCGAGCGGCTGCAGCAGGTCTTCCTCATGGTAAGACAGGCGCGCGCACACAGACACGCACGCTGCAGGAACACAAATCATTCTGTGAATGACGCCTGTGCATCTCCTCGCCCCGCAGCACCATGTGACCATCCAGCAGTACATGGGGACCCTGGAGAACCTGCTGTTCACCGCAGAGCTCGACCCACACATTCTGGCCGTGTACCAGCAGTTCTGTGCTCTGCAGCTCTGAGACGCACACAAAGGCACATGTGATTGGATGAAATGTGTACTTAGAAACTACCAGCTCTTGCATCAAGAAAATCCTAATTTCAGTTTATTTCTTTCTGTGTTTGGTTCCATTTAATTGGTCTGAGTACTTCCAAAAATAGGAATTCGAATACTTAGGTCTTTCTTTTTGCTGTAGTGTTTTTGTTTTTATGTTTTCACTTGGGATTTTTCAATTCTGTTTTCATTTTTACATCCTGCTCGTATTATTATGAATGGGTCTTTTTAAAAACCGAGTCCAGAAGGCAGCGGGATGAACGACGGCGGGCGGAGAGGCTTCGGGTCGCCTGCAGAGCGCTCTACTTTTTTTATATTCGTTTTATCTCGAATTGGAAAATAATTAAAAAGTCTTTAACCGCCTGTTTTTTTGCATCATTTTCTGCCACTTGAACATCTTCCCCTCTGGTTGAGTTTATTCTGGAATCCAAAAAGGCCGGAGTGGCTGGATGTGTGATCATTTTTTATATCACTTTGAGCATCACCGAAAAAAGTTCATATAACTTCTACTGTTAGCGATACTGACTGATAAAACACAATAGGAGTCAGTGAAACTGATAATGTATCTATCAATATTTTAAAATGTCCGTACTATGATTCTTTTTTTATCGTTATCGACGAGAGCGGAGCATTTTTTTTAAAGATAGTTATAAAAAAAAAAAGAATCAAAACATAACGGTTTTCTCTACTTGCCCTCAATTTCCCAATGAGAACGGACTAGAAAATAAATCCTTGAACATTTTATTGTCTTTGTGTTGAATTGAAAAATTGCAGTATTTGTATCATTTGAAGAAATGGCTCTCATATTTACACGTGTCGTATCTGAAGTCAGCACAAAACCATCTGTTCAATATTAAAAAAACAGTTGTGCTTTTGTTGCCTTTAGTAGAACTTTTCATACAGTGATAAACAACATGAACAGCAATCAGTGCTGTTTATTGCATTTATTCGCACACGTCTCTATAAAATAAAGTCTTCCACATCCTCTAAGAAGTCCGTAATAATGCTGTTATTAGAGGAATTAAAAGACTTGAATAGTGTTACTCTTACTTGGTTTATGTGCTCCAGTAGTTCATCACAGATTAATAAACGGAGCTCTCGGCAAACGTGTAGTTACTCCACTGTATTCATAGTGGTTCTAGTACCACGGTCATGTGCTCATGGTCCAGTTATCCTCTGCGCCACAACGCATTTTTTGGGGATGTGAAGGAGTTCCCTGAGCAGAAACGATGCATTCCATTTTCTAAAACACTGACCAAAAAAAACAAATACTTTTTAGAAAAGGGAAGGAATCTTAACAGGGTGATGATAATACCTTTTTACTCGAATATATTAATGTTTCGCTAGTTTTTTGGGGGAGGAAAAAATAAAATGCAATATAAATAATGACGGTGTCTTTACTAAGTATGTGCAGCAAAAACCTAATTTAGAACTAATTTGGTAGAATGGCCCCCAGATTTTGGCCCCCCCGTCATGATAAAAAAAAATAAAAACTCTTGATTCTGAAGTTCTACTTCGTACCACAAACACAAAACCGCAGGTCTGATAACCACCCACAATTCCCTCTGTCTCACGCCTCCACGCTCGGAACGCTTTCACAGGTTGTCGGGACATCTCTCTGCCCGGTCCCGTACACCAGCCGCTCCTCGGCCTCCAGCCGCCGGTATCGGGTGTGGAAGAAGATCACAAAGCAGCAGGTGAAGAAAGCGCACAGCCCGGCCATCACCATCAACGGCACTGAGGAGAGGTTAAAGGTACGACTCTGCGTCAAAGGAACGACTCCGCCTCAAAGGTACGACTCCATTTCAAAGATACGACTCTATTTCAAAAGGTACAGAGTCGTACCTTTGAAACAAAGGTACGACTCTGCCTCAAAGGTACGACTCTGTGTCAAAGGTACGACTCTGTGTCAAAGGAACGACTCTGCCTCAAAGGTACGACTCTGTGTCAAAGGAACGACTCTGTGTCAAAGGAACGACTCTGTGTCAAAGGAACGACTCTGTGTCAAAGGTACGACTCTGTGTCAAAGGAACGACTCTGCCTCAAAGGTACGACTCTGCGTCAAAGGAACGACTCTGTGTCAAAGGAACGACTCTGTGTCAAAGGAACGACTCTGTGTCAAAGGAACGACTCTGTGTCAAAGGAACGACTCTGTGTCAAAGGAACGACTCTGCGTCAAAGGAACGACTCTGTGTCAAAGGAACTACTCTGTGTCAAAGGAACGACTTCCCCCGGTAGATCAGCGGTCAGAGCAGGCTGAAGAAGCACCTCCATCAGTGGAAAGTGGTTACAAGTAGAAGTTTTATTTTCTTAGAAAGAACTTGCACACCTACCCTTCCAGCTCAGGACGGCGTCCCCGCAAGTGGACAGCGGAGAGTCGGCAAGGCGTTTGGTTAACGCCTGGAGGAGGACGATGTAGAGAACCGACTGGATCTGTCTGGAGAGGATCACAGGTGTGATTACAGTCAGATGAAAAACTGCATGTTCTTTTTGTTCTGACTTTGGGATTTTTATTATGGTATATAATAACTATGAATATATGACTTTATGTGCCACTCAAATGAAAACTGTTGAGTTTCTGAGCAGAAACAAATACACCGGACAGAAGTCGTCTGTACCCCGACACGAAGACGAGGCCGGCCGACGTGGCCTCTCCAACCGGGTACGAACACTCCACCGACAGCTCCATGGCAACCGGATAGATGGAGAAACCGAAAAAGCCGAAAAGGGAGCAGACGATGGCCACGGCGACTTTCTGCTGCTGCATCAGAGCCACCTGAGAGGAGGAGAACAAAGACCTGTGAGCATTTCCACCGTTGACTGACTTGAGATTTAACAGCCTACTTCCTTCCTCACCACAGAGAAGGCGACGCACGACAGCGCGCTCAAGCTCATGTTGATCTTTGTTGCTTCTACAAACTTCTTGGTCTTGTCGACGTAGACGCCGAGGACGGCGGCGCCCACGATGCCGCACACGATGAAGAGGGCGCCGCAAACGCCGGCGAAGGTCTGCGGCGGCGAGAGGTGTATAATTAAAGTTTGTTATTCACGCATTCATCGAGTTAATAATCAAATGTATTTTGTCTTTGCAGCCTGTAGACATCGTCCTCCCAATGTGACTTACGTTGTTGTAGCCCTGCACGCACAGGATCTGCTCCAACAGCGTGGAGAAGCAGGTGAACACGCCGATGCCCGACCCGAAGCACAGCAGCAGCACCATGTAGGCCCGGTTAGTCAGCAGCTGCAGAGGGGACAGACGGTTTAGAACCTGTGAGATTACATTTTAGAAAACTATTTTATATTAGTTTTAGTCATCGGAGAATATTTATGAAGCCAGTGCTGGACTGCTCTCTGCTGGAGTCTGAGCTGAAGGAGGTTCTGCTGAACCCGCAGGATCTCATCTGGTTCCACCAGAATCCGACCCGGCGGCACCGCCGACAAGTGTTAAGAAGAACTGTACAGAACTGTCAGATAGTTTCCAACCCCATCCCTCATCCCTCCATCCCGCTCACCAGTTTGATCCCCTTAAAGAACGGCTCGGAGCCGGAGGACTCGGCGCTGGCTGACGGCGGCGTGGGGGGCGAGCTGCTCCGCATCCCCACCGTTGCTAGGACACAGATGATGCATGGAGGGACCGCATAGACGAGCAGCTGGAGGAGGGATGAAACACACACACACACACACACACACACAATGTGACGATGAATGGTGAGGTTAGCGCCTAAAAAAAACACCATTTGTCATCATCAGCAGGTGAGCTGCCACAGAGCCAGAGTTGCAGTTTTCGACATCACGCGCTGCAATCCCACAATGCCCTGTGGGAATCCCCCAATTCTAGGTCAGCTGACATCTTTTTCCTTTGACGTTGGGACACTGACAGGAAGGCTCCTAGTGAAATTCAATCCAGACATTACAGATGCTTATTTATACTTCTGCTAGACTTATAGCAGCAGCAAAAAGTAGCACTCATTTGGCATAGTGTACATTACATTGGGAGTACATTAAAAAGAGGCTGAAACTATTCAGCTGAACTGCTGATTAGCATCTACAACCTGAGGACTCGCGGGTATTTGGGCGTACCAGGTTCGGGATGCGTTCGGGTGTTTCAGCAATCAGGGGGGACGAGAGGCTGGCGACCAGGATGCCCAGAGGATTGGCTGAGGAGGGAAAGGAGAAGTGGAGGAGACGGTTACTCTCTCAGCTTATTGAAATGGAAACGTCACTCTGTGCCCTCAGAGACAAATCATGAGAAATAGATACCAAACAAGAATAGTAGTCCAGCCAATGGTTATGTGCCTCTGAGTTAAAAAGATGTTAATTAACATAGATTGAGTCATCTTGTTGTCTCTCTCTCTCTCGTGGAGTCCGACTTTAGGTGGACCCACAAAATCAACTACAGCAGCACTTTTACAATTGCAACCTTTTAAGAACGTCAATGTGCACCACTGCAAAGCCCACACACAGTAAGAGGTTGATATTGATTGGGCACCCAGACACACAGACTCCAGACGTTCAGGAGAATCTAAAACCATAAACCTTGATGTGTCTGGTGTGTGCCTCTGTTTTCCCAGCTACTGTGTTTGCGTCGGAAGCCGCTGTGAAGCCCTGAAGGTAGATCACTCACACATGGAGGCCATGGTGTTGGCGATGGCCCGCTGGTCCTCGGGGAACCAAAGGGCCGCCATCTTGGTGGGGGTGAAAATAATGAGGGGCTGAGCCAGGGCGCCGAGGCTCTGGCCCGACATCACCAACAGGTACTTGAGAAAGGTCGGGCCCTCGTGCACGAGGGCCCCGAAGAAGCGCAGCAGAGCGCCGGCCATGTTGAGCCAGGCGCCCAGGATCAGCTGCAAAGGGAAGAAGGGCGTCGGGTCACAATGCTGCTGCTGCAGGACCACAGCTGATCGCGGCTGTTCTGCTGTCATTGTGTGTGCACTCAGCAGAAGGGCTTTTCACAGAGGCGTCCGTACCGTGGTCCGCAGCCCGAGGGTGTCCAGCATCCACGTGGTCCCGAAGCTGAGCGGGATGGCCACCACCATGTAGACCAGGGACAACCAGTTGATTTGCTCCAGAGAGGCCCCCAGGAACTTGGCAGACTGGTCTGCTACTGGTGCAAAGGTCAGCCATAACTGGGAAGACACGTGCGGAGATTTGTTCAAAAGTGAGCTGTTATTTAATAATAAGATCAGTTCTTAAGAGCCTGAGATATGAATTAGAGATACCGATATATTATGCCAAATGATATTATTCTACGCAATTAAATCTTTATATCTACTGTTTACTGTTTATATTGGTAATTAAGTTGTTTTAAAAGTATGCAGTAGCTAACGGACAAAATTCAGTCAACAACCTGTTTTTCTTTCATACATTTTTTAAATTGTAATTTTTTAGGATTGTTAACATACGACAATTTAATTATGAAATTATCAAACATAATTTATCATGTAACGGTTGGATCTCTGAATGAACATCAGTTTTTCTTGTACCTTTATCTGCTCAGCTGTCACTCCTTTTAAAAGTGAGTCATGTGACCTGGACACAAAGAGGAAATGACTCAACTGGCTCGGCTCATTTGAGAGAGAAATGGGTTTTCGTGATTTGTATTCTGCTTAAGAACACAACATTTCCATGCTACCAAACAAACCGATCACAAAAAATGTAGGCGTAAACAGTTTAGTGTAAAGCGGCATTCTGAACAATACATTGAGAAAAAAAAAAAAAACATAACAAAGGTTTAAAATTCCACATCAATACTTTCAAAACCTCTTTGGCTGTTGATGCCCTTTGATGTTTGTCCCCGAGGACGAACCTGTTAACCGGGCCACATTTCTGCACTTCTTGGCTCGTGTACCTGCGTCCCAACATGTGACTGAATGGGAAAGCAGTGTTTCCCCCATAAGTTAAAATTATGCTATTACGTAAAGATCTCGATCTCACTGGTCTGGAGAGAAGCTTGTAAAATCAGCGGTTAAACAAAACGCTGCAGCAGCAGCAGCTCGACAATGAAGAAAACCTCCTTCATGCAGAGGGAACGTAAGCGGGTCAGCTGAGCTGAACTCACACAATTGCGTTGCTGTTTCCTGTTCACATGTTCCTCCTCTTCTTGTACAGTCGTGTGTCCTGTGGAAGCGATCAGGCTTCAACGCTTCTCTGCGTGTATGATGTATGTATATAATATATATATATATTATTCTAAAGCCATCCTGTTTCTCCACGCTCTCAAGAGCAATCTGAGGAAATGAACGGACTAAGAAAGACTTTTACAAATGTATTTAAACGTTGAAATCAAATAAATGTATTCATTGATACAACCAACATGTAAGCTGCTAAAAGGGGAATACGTAGCTACACATTGATGTAATACTATAATACAGGTTATTTTACAAAAAACGTTATTCTATTTTAATATTATATTATATGAAGAATACTTCTGGACTGAAAGAAGGTACTTGAAAGTGAGGCTTGGTGTTGTCAGTGGGCATCAAGGGAGAATATAACACTCAAGTTTCTGTTTAGTGCAAAAAACACTTTCAGTTCCTCGCGTTGAAGAGTATAGGACTATTTGAAAAATGTATTCTGTCCAACAATGTGTCGCAACACAAAGCAAACACAAAATAACTCTTTTAGTCAAATCAGTCTGATAAAAATTCAACATCAATCAAAACAAGCTTTTTTTAATTGACAGTGTATTTACAACCCTAATAGGGAGTGGATGTCTTCAACCTTCATGAGTTTTATCTATATTTCTTTCAAATTAACTGTCTGGTGTTACATTAAAGTCTTCCCCCTTTTTGTGGATGTACACTATTTACACACACGGCTCTCACAACTCCTCCTAAATCTGATCGACGGGACAAAAAGCCGAAGTGCTTGGCAGACGGCTCGTCAGCTGTCGTTTGCCACATCGCGAATGACTCTCGGCCAGCTGAGCCTCTTTTGTGAGGAGGGAACAGCAGCCGCCGTGGAAACAAAAGCTCCCACAGAGAGAGAGGACGAGTCCCACGGGAGCCCACTCGATATTCAATGACAACACCCGCGGGGATGTCTATCAGATGCGGCACACTCGAGGAGGCCCCACATGTCGCCTACCAGCACCGCTCCGACTCACACACATCTGCCCCCCACTACCAGGCCGGGAGGGAGGGGGGGGGGGGAACTGATGTCCATCCATCTCTGGAAAAGCATTTTCAGATATACGAGGGAGCTGTCAGTCAAACAGTCATTTAAGTTGCAAGTACTATTGTAGGGGTTAAGTTCAATTCAGTAACATTGGTGATGAATGTACATGGCTGTATAACTCATTATGATATAATGATATATCAGTTATGATAACTGATTATGATATAATGATAATAGATTATTCTAAAATGAGCCATTATGCAAAATTAACATTACATTTATTTTGATATCATTCATAGTTCATTATTTATTTTTTATTTTTTTTGTGGGGGCAAGTATTAACAGTACACTGTTGTTATGATTTACCAAAGTACGGGATATGAGTATTTATTATGACCTTTTTTTCACAAATTGTCTTTCAGACCTTTAACTTTTAGCATTTGTTTTGTAATGCTATTTGAGGCGGATATTAATTACTGTTTATTATGTTATAATTGTTATTTCCTTGAAGCTGTTATTTAAAAAAAAAACGCAAACGTCACCGCATCTTGATGACCCGAAATTCCCGAACTTTTCGCCGTGAAAACTAAAGTTTCTCGCAGTTCGTTCTCAGCTCGCGTTAAAAGAACGTCCGCGTTAACGTCGGTTCACGTGACGTGACGCTCGTTGCACCGTGAAGTTAAACGTCACGAACGTTGGGAGTCTCACCGTGGCGTTGGAGCAGTTCAACAGGCACAGGACCAACAGGACGAACCACCTCCTCTTGTAAACTTTAAAGAACAAAAGTTTATGCAGCTCGACGTTCGGTTTGCTCGGAACCGGGGAGCCGGACACCGTCTGGATCTCGGTGTCGGGACCCGCACCATCCTCCATCGGTATTTTAACGGTCTTGCCAAGTTTTCCCGGTTCAGCCGGCGACGTTAACGTTTACTGTAGCTAACGTAAGCTATCAGCATTAGCCACACTGAACAAGTGACTGAGGCATGCAAAGTGTGTGGTTTTTTTTGTTACTTCCACCAACAGCAAAAAAAAAAGGTTTAAATCCGTAAATTCAAAAGCTGTAAATCCATTGTGTTGTCTTCTGATGTGTCACGAAGTGATTCGATCTCATAAACGGACACCGGGAAACGCAATGGGCACCGGGAAACGGCAGGGCGAAGTGGCGTTATGATTCACAAGCGTCGCACTGTACCACACAACAAAGATCTTCTCTGGACAAGATGAACACCTCTGTCGTTAAAACCACGGCCCGGGATAAACACATCAATGCCGACGACTCCCGTGAATGCAGATTTTAGGCACTAATCACTTTCAAATAAAAAAATGTCAAGGATGTCAACCTTTGGTTGTTGGTGGAAGAAGGACTGGGTATTTACCTGTTTAAAGGAGACTTATCACACTTATTTTCAGGTTAATTTGTGTCATCTGGGTTTTTCTAAGAATGTGATTGACTGGTTTAACAACTTTCATCTTTGTCATATCACAACACTTTATTCTAGTCTCCTTTAGTCTCCCTCCAGAAAGATGCGGCCTACTCTGATTGGCTTGCAAGTAAGATATCACTGCACTTTTGCACAAGGTGACGAACCAACTAACATTGCAACTTCTGTTACACCTCTCGTGTGCCGTAACCTGTAGTTCAATGATCTGACCTTTGCAAAAGAAGCGCTCTCGGGCTGAAAGCAGGACATTTCCATCTGAAATCTAGAGCAGTGCAAGTGTAGGAGGAAGAATACAATTAAAAATACACCAAAAACAATTAAAAGTATCACTTCACTTCACTGAACTATGTGGGCCAAAATCTGGTTGCCATATGTTTCTTTTTTGTACCTGGTAAAAGGAAGGGAGTGAGCGGTCTTCACCTAAACTTCTCAAAGTGCACCAAGCGATCACAACTCCCGCCTCCCTCTATTTGTCTGAAAGGCAAAGCAAGGCAGCTTTATTTATATAGCACATTTCAGCAACAAGGCATTTCAAATTGCTTTACATAGAACATTTAAAGAGCAGTTAGTAAACAATTTAAAACAATTTAAAAACATGAATGACTGTAACCAATTAAATAACCCTTAAATCACGTCAGGGTTCGGTTTCACGAATCTATGAAACGAACGCTACACTCAAAATTGAAACTGTTTTATTTTGGTCGTTTGTGTATTGCCAAAATACAAAATCATAATGGTCATAGTAATGACACAAGTTACTACTGTTGGAATAGTACTTTTTTATGATAGCTCTGCCGAAAAAGAAAAGGCAAATGTTTTGATTGATTAAGTTGAACCCGGAGGAAATCTTTTACAAAAATACATGTTGTGCATTAAAAATATAGCTTGATTGCATTTTTCCCAGGTTCACTCCAATCGAGGTGTACAGCAGCTCAGAGAATCAAGAGAAAGGGGAGGAGCCTGAGCTGAACATCAGACATCAGGGCGTTGTGTCTATGTGATATTTCAGCTTTTTTCATCCTCATAAATAGGGGAGAGATCTAAAATCTAAAAAAAGTGTAGATTCACGAGAAGAACTTAAACACAAAGGGTTTTGCATCAACATCATTACGGAAAAGAGAAAACGCAAATAACGGAAGACGTTTCCCTCTGCATTTTCAGAGGACCCGTCTGTTCTCGTCAACGCAATGCGTCTCGGGGAATTTCTTTCACTTTGACTCACCGACGAACTAATCTGTTTCGGAGGTCAAAGGTCACCTTGACCGATAAAAAGCATAATAATTAATTAACTAATTATGACGACTGACGGCAACATGCGTAAAGAAATGCTCACTTGCTAAAGCTTGACCTCTGGGTTATCAGTTGGGGTAACGCAATAACTATTTCACAGTCAGGGTGGATGGAATCCAGTGAAAAGGATTCCTCCAAAGAATGATTAAATCCTAATTTAATGTCTCCAAGCCTTCACAAGCACTGTCCCAAACAGCTTATAGAATATTGTTTGCATAACTCGAGGAATATCTTTAATGCAGGCTCGCGTCAACGCGGCGAGAAGGGTCGCGTGTTGCAGCCTTGTCGGGTCTTTTCATTGGCTCATTCGCATCCTGAAAGATAGCATCGTGTCCTAGTTCTCCCGTAACCAGGCAGTAACGCGCTCTGTGGCCTCTTCATGCAAAACTCGCCGGCTCTCGGATATGACTCAGAACCTGATTGAGTTAATGTACCCGCAGCCCCCGAAAGGGGTTTCAATCGAGTTACTGCACATCCTGCACCGAGAGTGAGAACAGATTCCGCATTGTGGTGAAGCGCATACAGTGTAAGAAAAACTCCAGAAACCTGGCTGCAGCATGGGGCTGAATCACGACCACAGGTCTGAAACCTCCGAAGCGTCTCCTTTTTTTAATCAAGGATTTAAACAGGATTGTGTACTGCAGCTTTAAGAAATGAGATATTTATTCATATTTTACTAAACTTTTTACTGTTTTTTTAAATGCTATTTTTCAGTTTTCTTAACACGATGATATATCTAATAGAAAGGTTGAATAAAGTTTTGCTTTTTCATATTTTTGGTGAACATATTCACGGCCTTTCTCACTTTTAGCAAATGTTTTTGGTCATGTCACTCGATCTTCTAGGACAGGTGGAGTTTCCAGTTGTTACCGTCCATGGATCTTTTTTATGTTCGTTACATTTGAGAATACGGCTTCATTCTTGACATTAAAAAATGAATTAAAATCTTCCTATCATGTTTAGCATAAGCATAGCAGGGACTTCGTGTAAATCAGCATCTCTTTACTTTGTGTGAAACTCCATAACTTTATACTTGTTCTAGATGGATCTATCCGAGGAGACAAACTCACCGGGACATTGCGGCTCTATTTGTCTCCCAATGAAAACAACCATTGATGCGCTATTTCCTTAAAATGAATAATGAATGATACACTCAACGGATCGATTTTGAAAACGAGTTGCACTCATCAACACCCCCCCCCCCTCTCTCCTCCCCTCCCCTCCCTCGCTCGCTCGCTCGCTGTCTGCACACTGCGCATGCGCAGCGCTGCTCCGGTATTGCTGCTTCGGCCTGTTCCGCGGCCGCTCGGTCATTTTCGCCTCTTTGTTGTACTGGTAGTGGATTTAACTCGGATTCAACCCCGATATCAAGCGGACCGTGCTGCTCCCAACCAGGTTAGTTCGTCCAACTGGACTTGTCCCTCCCGTGTCGCGTCCCCGGTCGGGTCTATCGCCGGTTTACGGTCCCGGTTCGTGCCCCCCGCACCCCCCCACCTACCCTCCGCTCCTCCTCCTCATTTTTTCGCATGTCTCTTTCCGCTTGGTGCTACGGGGCATGCTAGACGTGTTGTTCTGTGTGTGTGTGTGTGAGAGTCTGCTTGTGTGTGTGTGTGTGTGTGTGTGTGTGTGTGTGTGTGTGTGGGCGCGCGCTGGATGGCGGCGCCGGGGCCCTGCCGTTGCACACTGGGTTGGAGGGGGGGTACGGAGGTTTCTAATGTGAGGTGTGGGGGGGCTTTAACGCTAGCCGGTGTATGCACACGGTTAGCTGCCCCCGGAGAGCAGCAGGAGGCTCCGGCCGCCTCCTCGCTGCCTGTCTCGTCATGTTTTTGAATGCTGTTGTTCCTCTCGGCCTAACATACGGTTCGTCTTTCACACTGAGCCCGAATGTTCTTGACGACCTCCTTTCCACCCCCCTCCCTCCCCCCAAGATCCTGGTCCACCATTAGGCTAACCTCTCCTCGTCCTGCCGTCCAAAGTTCAGTGTGTTGGTGTGCGCGTGCGTGTCTGTGTGCGCGCGTGCAGTATCTACATGAGGTTTAGATTAAATCAAGACAGAAAGTTGGTGCATTCTTTTCCTCTTTTTCGGGGTGCGGGTTAAACCTTAACCTGACTGCTGCAGCGAGGAGCCCTGTGACATTGTGTTGTGGGGGGCGGGGGCACAGAAAGCAACCAACAAGTTTGTGCACTTTCTTTTTGTTGTGTGTGTGTGTGTGTGTGTTGGGAGGGCATCTTAAACATGCTCATCTTCACACAGTAACTGAACCAGGCTATTCAACCCTCACCTGGCTGTGTGGGATGATGGTGGAGGAGGATGGAGGTGTCCAATAGGCTAAATGTGGTATCGACCACACGCCAACACCTCTGAGCCGCCCTCTTTCACTTTTCACTTTGATGTTCTCGCATTCGAGGGAACTTTGCTCGAGTGTGATGCTTTTTTGAGTACGAACACAGTTTTGGTCCCAGCTGTTGAGCTTGTGAACTCTTGAACTAAGAACATATTTGCCGGGTCAAGATGTGTGGACTTTGATCGAGGGTCAGGGTTTACTGCTTTATGGACAAAAACAATCACTAAGAAACCAATCTTTGTGGAACAGAACAGGGTTGATCGGTTCCAGGGTCTGTTTCTAAAATCTTTTGACTTTTCCAAAAAGCCAAGATGTGTCCATCAATTGCGCTGGACTCACATTTTCCCCCCTCATTAAATTACATTTCGTTACATGTCATTTAGCTGAAGCTTTCATCCAAAGCAACTTACAATAAATGCATCTCAACAATAGGGATGCAAACTCTTCAAAATTTCATCAAATAGGCCGATTTTACAACTCGTTATAGATCAGAGCCATACAAGTGCAATTTAAGTGCTACAATTTGTTACGGTGTAGTCTGAAGAGGTTTGTCTTTTAGTTTCAATCACAATTCTGTGAGGTTGAGACCACGATTATTTCCACACTCATGTGACTGGAGACCCTCCGGAGGACCTCGCTGCCCGGAGACCCCCACCCCCCCATACCACGTCCCATCCGAGTGTGACTCGTCCCGTGCCGGAGACGTACCACATGATACGCTGTTGCACAAGTCGGCGCATGCCGAGGCCCGAGCCGACGCAGTCTCGTCAGGTTTCTGCTGACTTGGCAGGGTAAAAAAACCTCAAACCGAATAACATCTAATGAGAGTTTACGTCAGTTATCAGGAGTAATTTCAACAGGCCGAGGGATCGAACCCGCGGCAAGAAAACCCTCTGTGAGAACCCGAAAGTGATGACTCATGTCGATATTTAAACTAGAGTAGAAAATGATAACAAAGATGCTTTTTTTTTTCTTTTTTCTGCAGAGAGATCACAAACTCTACTCTGTAATGAGCCCAGGGAGAAAAAGATGACGCAAAGTGCCGAATGTAAAGAATACACATTACATTAGTGCAGAATGTAAAGAATACACATTACATTAGTGCAGAATGTAGAGAATACACATTACATTAGTGCAGAATGTAAAGAATACACATTACATTAGTGCAGAATGTAAAGAATACACATTACATTAGTGCAGAATGTAAAGAATACACATTACATTAGTGCAGAATGTAGAGAATACACATTACATTAGTGCAGAATGTAAAGAATACACATTACATTAGTGCAGAATGTAAAGAATACACATTACATTAGTGCAGAATGTAAAGAATACACATTACATTAGTGCAGAATGTAAAGAATACACATTACATTAGTGCAGAATGTAAAGAATACACATTACATTAGTGCAGAGTGCAGATGAGATCCACGGTCTCGCTCGTGCATCCACCGACCGTATGTTTTATGTCGACATCTTGAGTAACTGCTCGCCGGCCGGTTCGTCAGCGTTCGAACGGCTCCCATGTTGACATTAGAAACACCAGCTCAAGGACACGGAGACGACAGGAGACCGTCTCTCCTGGTGTCCCCTGACCTGAAACCGGGCTTCTGTCAGAGTCCCTCTCCCTGTTCTCTCTGGCTCTTTCGGATCTCCGGTGACGTCACCTTCCAGTCTCCACGCGTCCATCTCAGCGGCACCGGTTCCACGTGCTGCTTATCTCCGATTGGTCGCTCTTCCATCCTCCCGACTGATTTATTGCCGTGTTTTTGTTGCGGCTTCTTGTTCATGTTAGTTTTGGAGTAGTTGGCAGATTTTGAGTGTTTATTACGTTGTCTTCTACCTACCCGCCAGCTCTGAGCGCCCAGGGAGGGTTTGGGTTTTAACCCCCTCAAATGTGGAAATCTATCCCTCATTATTGCAGCAGTTTATGCCTATAGTGGTTATTGTGTAAGAACCACTCGTTATTGCACAAGCGGCTTTAACAAAGCTTCCTTCTTCTTGTGAGAATACACATGAAATATGAGGCTTCTGTGCATTTTTAGGGTTATTTGAGGGCACTCAATCAGCTTTTTGTTGAATGACTCACAGGGAGGTAACATGTGACTCGTGTGGTCGACACAGTTTCTTTTTCTTGTGATTCATCAATTTGGAACCAGATGATTTGTTTGGCTCTCGTGAAAGAACCAGACGATTGCAACCTCCGGCTTTCCTTTAGGAGGGAAGGCTGTAGAGTTTACAATGGAAGAGTTCGGTAAAGTGATGCAAACCCCCCCCCGCCTTTTTAAAAACAAATGTATACAACGCGGTTCGTCCAAACAGCGACAGCGGATGAACGTTTATTCATCGGAGGTCGTGGGTTGTGATCGATCAGAAAACGAGCCGGCGTTCATCAGGGCAGGAATCGCCAACTTTTGCACCTTCTGAATGTTTCTTCGTCATGCAGCAAACTCCCCTTTTGTACAGGAAATACTTGTTGCTTGCGCTGTGTTGCCAGTTTGTCGGGAATAGAAGCAGTGTGTAGTGCGAGGAGGAGGAGGAGGAGGAGGAGGGGGGGCGTGAGTAGGCCGGAAGAGAAAGGTGTTTCTTTACAGAATTAAATAAAAATCAGTTGATGAAACGTTATTTGTTGTTCCTTTTTAACTGTACCTTTACAGTTGTCTCTGTCTGCAGGAGGTGTGTGTGGTGGCTGTGTGTCAGAGCAGGGTGGTGTTGAGATAAAGCACACGGCTCAGCACCGCGCTCCCTGGCTAAACGCCGCAGGTGAAGGAAACCCGTGTGACGCTGACGTGAGCGTTTTTCTCCCTCTTTCATCGTAACGGAATCTCCGGATCTGCTCCGGGTTCCCGGTGAGGTTTGTTTGCGTGCAGATCCTCGTGGTCGTCCAGCTGGTGGTGACGTTGCTCCTCCGCTTGAGGCAATCTGATGGAGCTGCTTTTAAACCCGGAGCAGCGCCTCCACATCCCTTTCTCTCTCTATTGTAAGAATGTATTACAGAATTATTTAGCTAAACTCAGGAGAAATGATGCGCCGTATTTCGTAGATATCCCGAGAAATCTTTTTGTTTTCATGTTATTTTCAACCCAAGCGATGATCTTTTCCTAAACTAATGGTTTATTTGACTACTTTTACTGCTGCTACTAACCCTCTGAGAAAAGGGGATTTTATTTTGAAAGGTATGTAAGCATCAATCGAGTAGGAAAACAGCGGTAAAAGAAGGAGTAACCTTTTGTATGATATCAAAGGAGCCGTTGTCTAATAAGCACCTGCTTACTTGCAAGTTAAAAACTTTCAAGAAAAACTAATATATTCAGCTATTCACTGACTTCACTTACTTTACACAATAGTTTTAACTAAATATTCCAAAGAGTAGAATTGTCTACGTTCACGTTGAGTTGTTTTGTGCTTATTATCGTTGAACCTTTTCCTCTCGGCGGCTAACAGCTGACGATCGACGTGATTGATCCGTCCGTCGGCTGCTTTTGATATTTGGCCTTTTGATTTGAGACGAGGAGCCGCCGCCGGTTTCCCCGCAGCGTCGACACGCCTCATAACGAGCGGTACTTCCACATCTGGCGCTGAACGGCACCAGCTGGGTCTGCACCATTTGGCTAGTTGCCCCCTCCCTCCCCCCCCCCCCCCCCCCCCCCCCCCCCGTGACAGAGAAGAGCTGCTTTGCATCTTCACAACACGTTTGACATGTCGAGGTGGAGACGACGGGCGCGTCCAGTTCCTCCGCCTGCTTTCTGTTTTTAATCCGCAGGTCAGGTTGCGCAGTTGACTCGGGCTCCTTTCTGTTTTTTTTTTCGAGGCAGCTCTTTGGTTCCTGCTGTCGGCCCATCTGCTACGCTCAGATAAAAACTGAGCCGCGTAATCCCGGCGCCCTCTCGTCCGTGCTGCTGGATGAGCCTCGCGTTTTAGGGGTAAAAAATAAATAAAGAAGAAGCAGCTGTGGTTTCTTGACGGCTTCATTTTAGTGACAGTTGAACCTTTCCAACGCAGACTTTCTCCGAACAGTCATTTGTCATGTTATCTCTCTTTTTTTTGTGCTGAATACATTCATTTACTCATCATACATGACTCACTTCAAGAGGACTCTTTGTTGGTTCCTCGAGGGCAACTCTGTTCAGAGGAGTTTATTGATGTCTGCGCGGTGGCGAAAGGGAAAGTCACACATGCTACCGCGGAAGAGGACCGAAACTAAACTAAAAGTGAAGTGGCCCCCGCAAAAGAAAAAAGTTGGGGACCCCTGGTGCAGTGGGTGTAGGGGTTGTTCAGCGTGCCCTATAATTCAGTTGGGAACATGCCGACTAGGTTATCACTGGACAGGTTATCACTTTCTACAAATGTGTCAAAGCTGCATTCTCTCTAGTGACCACCAGGGTGCGACGCCTCTGGTTCTATAGAAGTCTTTCTGGATTTACTCCCTTAGTAGACACTGTAAACATGAGTTCATGGTCTCAATCTCTAGTTTCAAGTGTGAGATTATGCTCAAAAGTCGCAGTAATGTGCCGTATTGCACTAATTATTCTTACCGCAGGGGAAACTACTCCCTAAAAATCATACTAATGGCAGTTTGATTAATACGTGACATATTTTTGAAGGGTGCTGCTTGGATTCAAATAAAAGGTTTCTCATACAAGCTGTTGACTTTTGTTGTTGTTGTCATAACAATATAATGGACGCAGTGTTTCCCCTACCATTGTGACCCCCCCGCCCTCCCATAGGGGTCTCCTAGGTTCCATCCGGTGTTGATTCTTTGTGTAGCAGAATGCAGGTTTCAGTTATTTCATCACCGGCTCCCTTTTTTTCTGACCCGGAGGTCACCGTCTGGGCTCATCACGCTTCAAACAGCTGTTTAAACGGAGATTAACACGCCGACCGCGACCGTCCGACCTCTGGCCGTGTTGAATTTTTTTTCAAAGGCTCCTGTAAGTGAACATGGTCTGGTCCGTCTGCGCAGGGGTCGCTGGGCTCGCTCCACTCTCATCGGAGGCCGTCGCCGTCAATGCTGCGACCTCGGATAAGCGCCGTGGACACACAGCTGAGAGTCTTGAGTCATTAAATGTGCGATCATTTTACAAACGGTCGTACCGGTTGCAGTAATGTGGTGAACCTGTGGGGCCCTTTTGATTAAATTCAGATCCGCTGTAACCGCGGAATATTTGACTATATCTTGAAGTTCGTGCTCGGTGGAAACCTGAAAAGCATCACATGCTGGGGGGCGGGGGGGTTGTTATTTTCTTGGTTCCCCGTCCGCTTCACTCCTGGCCTCCACAAGCTCGACTCCAAAGCTCAACCATTCAAGTGTTGCTGCTACTTGGCAGCGCACTCGGCCTCCTGGCTGGCTGCAGTCTGCTTCTCTTTGCATGGCGTCTATTGTCGACCCCCCCACCCCCTCTTTGCCCCCCCACCTCCTCTCATCCAACCCCCCCCCCCCTCGGGCTGGAGGATTGAGGGCCATCAAACGGCATTAAGAGGAGACATTAATCGTGTGTGTGTGAGAGACGGGACGGCGGATGTGTGAAGGTCTACAGTTCGGGCAAACTTTTGTGTTTTTACTATGTGTGTGTTTGTGTGGCCCACGTGTGTGTGTGTGTGTGTGTGTGTGTGTGTGTGTTTGTGTGAGTATTGAAGTGAAGCCAAAGCTCCCGCCACAAGAAGAGGCCTCTCCTCCTCCGTCCACGGGTGCCGGCCTTCAGTGTCCGTCGCTCCAGCTGGCAGCCGATTTATGCCGAGGCCAAACACTCCAAACCCCACAGGCGGGCCAACAGGGGCTCTTTGTGATGCCAGAGGGTGCGTGTGTGTCTGTGTGTGTCTGTGTGTGTGTGAGTGAGTGTGTGTGCGCGCGCTTATCAGCTTTACTGAGACAGTTGCTCAGCTCATAACCGACTGTAAATGTTGCTAATCTGCTGACTCGGCTGCATCCAGGCGACTCGTACCAGGGTTTCTGCTTGTGGTCCAGGTAACGCACGCTGGGGTGTCGGGGAGGCTTTGAAATGTAGATTCTGGAGAGAGGTCATGCTGTCTGATGTTTTGGTATCTTTGCCGTTGTTTCCATTTCACCGGTGGCCATAAGTCTGCATTGGTTCTAACGCGCACATCCGTTGTCTCTGGTTAGAGGAGATCTAAGAACGACTTAAGAAATTAATCACACAAAGTCCTGGCGGACCAGTCGCTGCTGCTCAGTTCCACTACAGGACGCTGTAACCCGTTGTCTCTTATCCATTAGAAGAGAGATTTGAAGTGTGTGTGTGTGTGTGTGTGTGTGTGTGTGTGTGTGTGTGTGTGTGAGAGAGAGACACCCGCCACGGGTTGAATATGGAGACGGATTTCATAATAAATTCGGATACACTTTCGACTCCACGCGGAAAGGTGCTGAGGGGGCCTCATGTTTAACTGTGGTGTCAACTACCTCATCTTGTTTAACCTGTCTCCAACCCCTCCCCCTCCTCCCCCACCTCGCCCCCTCTCCCCTCCATCAGGCACCAATGAGAGACTCTCCATGATGAGGAGTTAACACTGTCGGCCGCACAACCGCAGGAAGAGACGTGGCTGCTGCACCATCCACAGCCGACGCATGGCGGTGTTAGGGGTGAGGACCGCGGCGTCACACGCACTGAAGCGGGAGTTATGATCCAGTCAACGCGCGAGGTTCTCCGGATGGAAACCGCAGTCAGAGTCCCTTTGATTGATGTGTATTTCTGTGAGGACTCTCGTTGTTGCTCGGTGACTGAAACCCACCGTTAGTCGTCCAGTTACTCGTTCTAGAAAGGAATTCTTCAACATGTGTTGGTTGGTGGGTCACGTGGTCACATGGGGCAAATGTCCACGTCCTAATTGCGTCTCTCCCCCCCCCCCCCCCCCCCCAGAACCCCGACATGCTGACGAGGAAGATAAAGCTGTGTCACATCAACGCCCACATCACATGTCGTCTGTGCGATGGATACCTGATCGACGCCACCACCGTCACCGAGTGCTTGCACACCTGTAGGTTCCTCCCTCCTTCCTTTGCTTCGCCGAGTGTTTTCCGAGTTTCTGTTGTCAAAGATAAATGTAAGTCACCCTGCTGAGTTTCTGTCTCCTCGCCTGATGGATTCGATACAATCTGTCTGTTGCACAGATTGTATTGAATGTTGCACAAACATCATCGACAGGGTGAATATTCGGCCACGTTGTGGTCCAGCAGAGGGCGCTCCTCCACCACAGATCTGCTCTCTGTAGACATCAGTAGAGACGCTTTGATGAATAAAAAGGGGCTTCACCATCAGACACCTGAGACAAAGACATTCACATCACGTCACCGTTGCAGCTGGTTCTCAAAATATATCGCGCTCATAGTTTTTTATATCATCAATTAGTTGAAGACGGTGAATGAATCAATGGAAGTAGAATCCCAAACATTAACTGGCTGCAGTCTCTCAAGTGTAAAAAAGCTGCTTTTTCTCTCCGTCATGTAACTTTTAATAGAACATTGTGAGACATGTTGCTTTGGTGCTCAGAGGCACTACCACTTCAGTCCACGGGGGGGCGACAGTCAACAACAGATGAGAGTTCCTCATTGTCATTTTTATGGGAATATGAAACGGCAGCAAACGAAGAGGAAAAGCTACATTTACAGGTTAATAACGGTCAACTGATGCTATATAGATGCAGTTTTCACAAAATAAACGTCAGGCCTTCATGTAAATTACTAAATTAAAATATATTTGTGTATCGGCAGACATACGATTAAATGATAATAGTATCAGGATTATTCAGACTTAGAAAGGTCATCAGAAGCATTTAAAAAACTAAACAAAGCATCAGCACCAAGCAGGTTTATTTACAAATCAATATCCTGGAGAGTAACCATACTGTGTGTGTGTGTGTGTGTGTGTGTGTGTGTGTCTCCCTCCAGTCTGTAGAAGCTGCCTAGTGAAGTATCTGGAGGAAAACAACACGTGCCCAACCTGTAGAATTGTTATTCATCAGAGCCATCCACTGCAGTACATCGGGTGAGTGACACGCACACACGCACACACACAGTGAGCTGCTGTCTTCCACTTAAACCCTCTTCCATACTCTCAGATTCCTTTGTGTATTTTTCACTCCCATATCGCACACACACACACACACACACACACCGACGTGTGTTCTGCTGCACACTACCAGTAAACGATAAATTACCAAGGAACGAAGTGCTGCTTGGCCCTTTTTCCATCTCAAGTCCACTCTTCCGCCTTCAGCCTGGCTCGCATATATTGTTACCTCAAATAAATATGTTAACATTTAATTGAGGTAACAGTCCTTTTGTTTCATATCTTCACTACCAAAAATGAAGCTAAATGTCGTGTTAGAGATTATACATATTTTGACGATATAATACCGATGTGTTATTTCATCCGCGCGGAAGAAAAGCAGCATCTACTCGAGCATCTATGACCCAAACTCATTTAGAATTCTGTTTCCAAGATGAGCTTCTGGAGAATACGTAGAGCGCGCGGCGCAGTAAATAATACATGCATTCATTAGCTGCCAGAGAAGAGCTGTGATATCTTTAATTGGATTTTCTCCCCGATGAAAGAGCGTGTACTTTTGGTGGCTACGTTACCCACAATGCAGCTCAACGGCCCGACGGTGTAGGAGAGACGATGAGCTCTGGCAACGTTAGAGGCCATCCTGGATTTGCATATTTACGACGTGATGGAACGGAATGTTTTGACTTATTCAGTCGCTGCTTCAACGTTCGATATCAGCCGTCTGCTCGAGATGTTTGAGAGCGTCAATCCAGCTTCTTTCATCTGTTTTATTATTTCACACACACGCAGAACTACTCCAAAAATCACCAGGAGCATGTTGGCATAAATGAATGGCAAAATGGCTCATATTATGGAATATAAAACGTTTGAATTATTTAGACTTATTAAGTAAAATCAATTCAATAAAGCATTTGAACCGACGCGGTAACTAACCGGCGTGTTTGTTCCTTGCAGCCATGACAGAACAATGCAAGACATCGTCTACAAGTTGGTACCGGGACTTCAAGAGGGTGAGTGTCGCACGTCAGACAGAAACCTTCACCGCCTCAAATTAAGAAATATAATAAACGGCCTCAAAGTTTCATTCTGGATTCCTCCCCCAGCCTGTGATACTTTAAACGATATCTTGATTTGGGAAAGAAAATATAGATCAAACATCTATGTTTCTAAACATAGATTAGTTTTAAGTTTAAATGAACCCTGATTGGTGCAAACGGGCCAAAGAAATTCCTTTAACTGATGTATCTTTTTGTTGCCGTCAAATGAATCAAAGACCAAATGAAGACACGGTGACCCCCCCATGTCCTCTCTGATTCTCCTCTCTGACGCAGCGGAGATAAAGAAGCAGCGGGAGTTCTATCAGAAGCTGGGGATGGAGGTTCCCGGAGACATTAAAGGAGAGCTTTGCAACATGAAGACCCATCTAGATCAACGTAACGGTACGTACGAGACAGGAGCTCAGTAAAAGCCCGGACCCGCCGCCTCATCCGTGTTTCTGAGTGGCCGAAGCACTCCAGGGGTCGTTTGAAGGTGAGCCCTTCACAATAAGAGCGCGCGCCCCTCTCCTTAACCAATCAGTGCGTGACGTCGGGAGAGAAGCAGCAGCGTCGGACCTCCATTGTAAAAACCGATCACAGACAAGTGAATGCAATCCCAACTGAGTTTCAACGCTACTACAAGAAAAAGCCATATATTTATACACATAAAAAACACTTTGCAGCAGCTGCTTCAGAGGACTTCTAAAAGTTGCAGAGGCGTTGTCCTCTTGTGTTCGTGCACAGTTAATCCGTGACCTCAATGAACCCTGTGCTGGGTGAGAAGATGTTTGTGAAACATCCTCCTACATCTGCATTTCCTCTTAAAAACGCAAAACCAGACGAGCTCGATAACGGCCGAGCTAAAGGTGAAGAATCCGTATCGTTTCTTTCAAATCCTGGTTAGAAGTTGCGGTGTTAGTTGGGACCCGACACACGGGACATGTGAATGCAAAGACCCCGTAAATGGAGCACTACTGGAGGTCGTCATGCATCCCACATGTCTCCTATTTAGCAGCGCCGGACTGTAATTCGTGTTAAGTCGGGGGCTCAATGGCGGGGAGGCGGAGCTTCAGCATTAACGGAGACGCTGGAGGGCGCTTGAACATCTTTTTGTTTTTGCCGCGATCATGTGCGTGCGTTTAGGTCTGCCCTTCTCATCGTCACTTTGGTTTTCTGCGCAGGCGACACAAAGTCGGAAGAGACGGCCAACAAGGAGGCGGGGGAGGAGAAACCAGAGGAGGACAACGACTATCACCGTAGCGACGAGCAGGTAAGCCCTTGTTTTTCTCTTTTAACCGTTGCCTAAATGAGAATATAGTGAATACTGTTTTTGCTTAGATGTTGAAATGCCTCGCCTGTGATTCAGTACCGGTGTCCTCTAAATTCTACTGTTTTCAAACTGTCACGAGTGGATGAAGATCCGATGCGGAGGACACAGAGCACAATACAAGGGGTTTTCCTAATAAAATATTTCCATAGCAATCATCGGGTTGTCTTAAAGTTGCATTATTTCTACTGACCACCAGGGGGCAACTCATTTGAACCCGTATAGATGAAAATGACTACTTCTCTCTTGATTTATTCCCTCTGGGAACTTTGTAAACAGAGTTTATGGTCTCAGTCTCTAGTTTCTGGTCTTCTTCATTAAAGCATGATGTTTATTTAGAAGATATAAAAATATATAACTATTTTTTTGTAATTCAGCAAACTGGCCCTTTAACGAGCAACCAATTAACCCTAAATACCAGTAAATGTGTGAGACCTGACTCATTGCTTTGCATTTTAGTAGATTAAAAGAAGCAATTTGGATAAAATAATTGTGGGTTACACAGTAGTCTGTGAGGAACAAAAGCACTAAGGAACAAAAACTACTGCTGGTGATAATTGTGGGTACAGTTGCCTTTAAAAGGCTGAACATCAATTATTGCCTTCATAAAAGTGCCCCCAGGTCAATTTGCCAGGCTGTTTTTTTTTTTTTTTGACTGGAGTGTCCCGTCTTTGTTGTGGCGTCTCTTCGTGTAAATGCGTTCAGACTCCGTAGTGCCGCTCAACTCAACGCCTCCTTAAAATGGGAAACAACGGGCTTTTCCAGCGTTCATTTATATCATGGCTCATTCCCGAGCAAGTTATTTTACTCGTCACGTCAAGCAGGCAGGTTTGTTTGAAAGAAACGATTTGTCTCCGCCCAACCGGATCTTCACCGACAGGCCGGCCGAGCGAGGGCAGCGAGCCAAATTTAATCATGTCAAAGGTCACCGAGGAGGAAGAGGTGGAGGGGTAGAAGGAGCCGAGGAAGGCGAGATGACGCCATGCGATGGGAGGAATGAGGGGCAGAGAGGCAGATAAAAAAAAAACCTAATAAACCTCAGTAAACTGCTTTGAAAAAGACGATGTCACCTCGGCATTCGTGGGACCTGAACGGTCCACAGCGGCAGGACTCTTTGCCTCCGTTACACGGCCCTGTGATGCCCTGTGATGTAATGAGCCCAGATGCCCTCCGAGGCTTTTATTACATCACGCCGGCCGTGGGTTTATTACGGAGGAACCGGGACCCAACAACGCCTGTGTAACCCCAAAATCCGTTCGCATCGCAGATAAAAATCACAATCTTTAGTTTTCTGATCAATAAATCGCAAACCCCATTTCGTCTCCCCCCCCCCCCCCCCCCCCCCCTCAGGTCAGCATCTGCTTGGAGTGCAACAGCAGCAAGCTGCGAGGCCTGAAGCGCAAGTGGATCCGCTGCTCGGCACAAGCCACGGTTCTCCACCTCAAGAAGTTCATCGCCAAGAAGCTCAACCTGACGTCCTTTAACGAGGTGAACCGCACTGCGCGTCAGCCGCCTCTTTTTAACGTGACGCCCGCTTCGTGTTCATCCATTGTTCGTGCGCTCGTGTTAAGCTGCAATCGTCTCATCGCGGCAAACGGGAACAAATGGCGTTTGTTTTTTCTCCTTTGTTTGGAGTCACTAAGTTTAGCTTGACTCAAAGCTCCGTTGATTATATTATACCACCCTTTGTTTTTGTTGCATTTAGACGCTTTTGATTTATTCTTACTTTTCTATTAATCGTCTCAACAGGAGGGAGGAGGGGGGCGGGGGGGGTGATTTTGACGGATGGATTTATTTTAGAACTGCGTGAAGAATCATGTCAGACGCCTCTGCGTCTTCCACTTTTTTTTTGCGGCCTCTCTTTTTTTCCTGCTGTCACAGAGATGAGTTGTGGGGAGGGGGAAAGGGGGGGAGGGGAGACGAGGGAGGGGGGGGCGCTCCGTCATAGCGTGTGCCTCTGTAGCACCGCCATGAAAATGACTCTTTTCTTCTTCTGCTGGTTGGTTTTGCCGTGAGGCACAAAGAGGGAAATCTGCAGCGCTTCCTCTGAAGGATTTGTTTTGGTCTCCTCGTCGTCACAGATGGAAAGTTTCCACCTCGCTGGCTGCTGACGCAGTCGCAGCCAGCAGGTGGCGCTGCAGTGTCTCTCTCTCTCTCTCTTATTGATCGGCTGGTGTGAGGCTCCCCCCGGCAGAATGTCAATGTTGACCTCGCAGGGAGGGGAGCGGTAGAATTGTGTTCAGCATCGAACCGCCTCGTTCACCCCCCCCCCCCCCCCCTCCCTCCCCCCTCTTAATGTCCAATTAATGAGTCTCTTTTCCAAGAAACTGCCGTGTTGTATCTCACACCAGACAGTAAGAGCGTTCAGTCCTGTTGTTCACTTTCTGTGTTTGTTTTTCCCCAGCTGGACATTTTATGCAACGAGGAGATCTTGGGAAAGGACCACACGTTGAAGTTTGTCGTTGTGACGAGATGGAGATTTAAGGTAAGGATCTTTTTGGGTGGATTTGAGCTCTGCTGCAGGGAAACGTGTGCGTCGCCCCCTCCAGACTGCTGCCACTTGACAGGCCTGACATGTGTTCTCCTGGTAAGGGCTGTGCTTTTTTTTTCTCCCCCCCCCCCAGAAATCCCCCCTCCTGCTCCACTACAGACCCAAGATGGATCTGCTGTAGCTAAAACGGACACAACGGTTGTTTTCTTTTTGTATTTTCTTTTGGCCCAGTGACCGCGGACTGTTGCCGGAACCTTTTTTAATTTATGCAAAGACGATCAACACCGACACCAAGCAAACGCCCGGCGCTAAAAGTCAACACGAGCCAGCAAACCCGGGAGCTAAAAGGAGGGATGGGCGAGGCGCCACACGAGGGAACTGGCAACCTGCAGCGCAGATATCGCAACACTGGTGGGGTTTTTTTTAAGGAACTAAAACAACCTTTTTTTCTTCTTTTTTTTTTTGGTCCGCTACATCCTTGATATGTGAACAAAACGAAAATGAAAAAAAAAAAAAAAAAAGATAACTAATGGAGAGAAAGCATATATTTATACTTTTGTACAGAAGAGACACATGGAACCAAGACACTACTGGTGCTGTTTACACCCAAACATGTCGGGGATCACGTGACCGTGTTTTTTTCTTTTTTTTTTGGAGCTTTGTGCAGATTTCATCCTCCGGAGACAAAGACTGAGAAGAGCGAGGAGGAAAGTTCTCCTTTTTTTTTTCTTCTTTTCACCCTTCAACAATACACTCTACAAATCTTGGGAGCAAAGAAAGTATATGGAAAAAGTTCTAAATTGTCTCTTTTTTTTTCATATTGTTTGTTAGAATTGTTTTTTATTGGGTTCTTCGATGATTGTCAATTGTGAATAGGCTGAAATTTGTGTAGTAATTTATGTTCTATATACCAATATTGTACATAAAATGTCATTACAGACAGAGAGAGAGAGACTGAAGAGTGTGAGAGACTTTAGACTGTTAAAAAAAAGAGAGAGAAGTTGATCCCAGAAAGTAAAATCTATATGTGGGGTCATAAATTAGGATTTTTAAAGGCAGCCTCGCTATCGCTAACAAAGTATATAGATGCATCTTTATGTTGTCTGAGAAAAGACACAAAACAAATATATGGAATCCTCTGTGTACGTGGGGGGTCCCACTACGTCCCTTTGCTCTCTTAACATTTCAAAACCTTAAGGATCCCGTAACCCCCCCCTCTCTCCCCCCCCCCCCCCCCTCTGTAAGAGCACATTTCTCTTCTCCATTTCGACGTGTTTAAGTTGAGAGCTTCCTGCGGATGAAGCGTTGTTACTTCTCACACTGCCAGTCGGAGACGTTTTTTAAAGAGAAGCTCTGAAATACGATTTTTCCTTTTGTCACTAAATGTCTGTTCAAACCTTTTTGGGGGTGTTTGTTCATTTTGCAGGTAGCCAGCGTTCAGCGTCCTGACTCCTCAAGACACACATTTCCCTGTATGGTTTTTTTTGAGAACTTGAAAATTCAGGTTTCGCACAGGGAGGGTTTTTCTGAGCATTTTGATATTGAAATTCTGAATTTTAATGACTGCTGTTTGGTCATTTTGGTGCTTCTAAAAGTGTACGTTTCTAATCTCGAGGAAGGAGCGTTGCTTCACTCGCAACATTCAAAGCGGCCCGCCGGACTGTAACGTGGATCCCTGGACGCCTCTGACCTCAGTTATTACCTCACGGACAACGGCCATCCGCTTCGTACCCGCCCACCGCTGTCTCGCGTGTGCTCACGTGCAGGGCTCCGATGCATCAGAACCAACGCTTCACAACCTACTTTTAAATTGGATATGAAGCCTGAAACGTCTGACGCACAGATGTCTTTAAAAAAACAAAAGAAAACGCCGTCTTTTCATTCCCAGACTTGTGACGTTTGCGGCCGTGTGGAGATGCAGAGGGGCCCTGCCCCATCAGGACCTACGCCGCTTGTGTTCAAAAGACGTTTTTTTTTTTTTTAAGCCTGCAGGTCTGTTCCTAACCAGCTACACCAAAACTCCTCCTGCCGTCTCGCAGTTCTCTTCTTCCCTTCATGTCCCCCCCCCCCAATCCCCCTGAATGCAGGCGCCGCTATAAGTATACTCCTTGATTTTGGTTTTCTCTTCTCTCTTGGTGGGAGGCTGCGGGGGAGGGGTGGGGGTTTAAGACGAGGGCTCGCTGAAAAAGCGAATTTGCAGCAGAAACACTCAGTTTGGGGATTTCTCTCCTGGCTTATTTCTGAAAACACTCTGATTCCAGCGGTTAAAGGACAAAAATAAATAAAATCAGAATTGTTTTTTACCTGAGAGTGAGAAAAAAAAAAGCATCAAAGTGTTACAAATTGAGCTAAAGTGCTTTTAAAAAAGCCTTTTGTTGGGGATCCATTATTGGGGAGGGAATAAAATGAGTATTGAGTGCTGTATCCCACTTTAAAGAGGATTGAAAACCAAAAACAAAGAGCGTCGTCGACCGGTCGGCTCACGGTAGGGCAGCAGTGTGTTGTTGATCACAGTAATAATGTCAATGTGCACATTCATGTCTTTGTAAGTGCAGCCCTTTTGTGTTTTTAAAGGCTGAGACACGGAAACGAGGCCCAACGTTCAGTAAAGTTAAGAAAAAAAACACTCTACTGATCTTATTTCCCACTTTCAGTTGTCGACCTTTGCCTCGTTTTTCTTTCTCCTCGTGGTGCTGAATCCTCTTCAAACATACACAAGCTTTTTCCTCAGGCAATCGGTACTACCGGAACCACGACAACCAACACACGCACACGCACACGCGCACACACACACACACACCTGGTCACATCCCACCCTTCCTCTCTGAGGCCGCTGCGTTCACGTCGCTGAACCTTTTGTGTGGAATTATCGTGTTTCATCAGGGTTTTTTTCCCTGCGCAGTGTAAAACGCGCTTTGCGGTCCTTTTCTTAAATTGCAGATGGATGATGCGTTTTATATCTCCATGGAGATCGTGACAAAACAGCTGCAGGAGACACGATGTACACAAAGACTCTTTTTGCAGAACTCCTCTCAATAAGTGAAAAAATGTTTTTTTCTTCTTCTTTTTTCCCCCTGTTGTACTCGTGATGCATTTGATACACAAAAACACATCTGGCATTGTGAGACTGTGAAACACAAACAGCCGTGTGAACAAAAGCCCTTCGCTCGCTCCTCGTGTGGTTCAAACCATTTGGGAAAAGGGGCCGGGGTCACTGTGGCGGTTAGAAATGGCCTCTGGTGCTTCTCTTGGTGCTTACAACTTTAGACTCCATCAACAAAGAGTCCGTGAGAGAGCGTGTGACCCCCCCCCCTCCCCTCACATCCCCCCCAAACACACACATATTCTAACATGAACTTTACTTTTTGGTGCTCTGGTCGTGTCTCCTCTGTTCCAGCTGTGCAGATGCAGGAGGTGCTGCTTCTAGTTCGCACACTTGTCTTTCTCTGGAAAGAGAGGGGAGGAGGGGGAGGAGGAGGAGGAGGAGGAAGGGGGGGGGGGGGGGGACTGTGTTCAATAAGTCTGACGCTGTGGAAGAAATAAAGAAAACGAGCCGGTGAGGAAGCCGATGTGTCTGACAGCTGCAATTTCCTGCCTGTAAGAGAAGCTCAAGCTTATTGTTTGTTATCTGATGTTTTTGCCTCCTCGGCCCGATTTGAGACGCAGAAAACAAACAACAGATTCTCAGATTTTCGATTTTTAAAGCGTAATAGTTTATGGCGCTGGTCGCTTTAGGGTGTTTTTCCAGAACAGTGGAATTAAGCATCATTTGCATATGTAAACATTAAGAAAAGTCTTGAGTTTCCTATTTGAGTTGTTGCGTTTGACCTTTACGTTGTTATGTGACTAAACTTCTCTTAAGAGGAGTTTGTTCTCACATTCAAATCTTCTTCAGGCTCTTCAATCCAGCAACAATCACACTTGCATTCCTCCTCGTTTGTTTACATATCATTCAGTCGGATTCAATGAACAAGAACACATTTCAAATCACAGTGAACATTGATTTTTTTTTTAAATATGAGTTTATTTTCCAATCAAAAAAAATATCCAATCCTGAAAAGCTTTGTTAAAAATAATGAAAGAAATAATTTCTACAACATTATTTATACCACAATTTATTGAAAATGAGCACATATTTAACACAATGTCTAATTTGACTTTCGCGAGCAGCTTACGGCTGTTTCTTCTGCCTGCAGAGACGCTGCCCTCTGACCTCTGACCCCGCGTGGAGGTGGTTGTGTGGTTGTGTGGCGGAGGAGGAGGCGCCGTGGACTAAAACACATTCCAATAAATAACAAATAGTTGTTCGGCGGTCCGTGATAACCTCCCTCCCCTCCCCCGCTCACTAGCTCACTAACTACAAAACCTCACCCGCAAACCTGTTCTCTTTTCTCATTGTTATTTATTCATGCTGAAGTTGACGTTTGCTGTCCCTTTTTAATTTTTTAAAATTTGCTTTCATTTGGGCTTACATTTTCATTTGTATTCTTGTCTTTTTGAGCAACGTCCACCAAGTCATGAAACGACTTTAATGTTGAACCGAATTCTTCTTTTTTGTACAATTCCAGGTGTGTTCATGTCAATGCTCCGTCTTCGAGTAACAAACAAACACACAGGTGTCTTTTTGTCGGGTCGAGCGTGAACAAAAACGACAACAAAAAAAGAATGAAACGATGTGTGTTAAAGTATTTGCAAAGTAGGATGTGCAACATACGGCTCCAGGTCTCCGCTGTGGACACTTCCTGCTTCACTGTTTCTCCAGACAGTTCCTCAGGTCAATAAAAGCCCTCTGAGGGCGACCAGGAAGTCTCAAAACACACGCACGCACGCACACAACACACTAATGCAGCCGAAATACAAAACGACTGCATTTTATTATGGTCTTGTCTCTCTCTCGCTTTTGTGGCCCCGCCCTTCTTTTTTAAAATTTGTTTTTGGACATTTCAGATCTTGATCTTGATCATCTCAGATTTTGTTTTTATTTCCAGGTTAACGCAGGCACTTATTCAGGTGTCCTTTCCCTTTGTCCCCTTTTGTATGATTGTTATTTATTGCACACGTGATGAACTGGTTTCCATTGCCACATTGAATTCCAGGAGTTTTGCCTGCAGACACGGGCCGGGATTTCTTACGTACAAAACTACCAGAGCTTTTGTCAAAACCCGAGTGTGTATTTCATCAATAAATGCCTTTTAAAAGTGTTCCCGGCGCTGTGCTGCCTCATTTATTTAACACTTCAAGTCCTGTTAATTCAACCGCTCTTCTGTACCCTTCCGTTTTAAACAGCAATCTAACTTAAACATATTTTACGTATTCAGTCAAACTATAAACGGATAACCAAACAGTTAAAGTTAAAGAGTTGAGTACAAACGGAACTGGTTCCCAATCAAAGGCGATCTTTATGAAAAGTGTCTTGGGTGTCACATTTCCTTTGTGGTCTGTGTGGTCTTCTCCTTTCTGACGTCGCCTGAAGCTGAAGGCCGATTACAATAATGGATTATTCTCAAATTATCGCCGCGTTTGCAGCGTGACAGTCGAGGCCGCTTCAAGGCCTCCACCTGTTTGATATTTCGGAGCCCCATCGGCCTCGGTTGGGGGGGCGGACGATGCGCGAGGAGCGGACACGGCCATCACCCAATGTTTGATCATCCGTTTCGAATGATGAACGCTCGACTCGTTTGGCATCAGCGGAGGCCTCCCGCGACGCAGGAAGAAACGACTGGGGAGAAGACGATGTGTTTGTTTTCTGCGGACCAGTTGGCCTGCAGCTATTTTCGGTCGTCGTCTGTGGGCGCGGAGCTCGGATGCGTGAAATGAGAAGAGAGGAAACCACATTATTGACTCGTTAACCGGGTCCACGGTGTGCAGGCCGTGGCTCCCACGGAGAAAAAAAAAAAAAAGGCTTTAGTTTGCAATATTCATAGGCTGTGACATCATCAATGCCAAATCTGCTTCTGACACTTCATGGAGGATTTCTCATTGTTTTAAATAAGTTTAAGAAGCTTCTTTAGCAGATGGCCACGTCCTGTTTTAGAGGAGTTTTTTAAGCTGTCTTCTCTCTAATGACCAGCAGGGGGGGGCGACTCCTCTGGTCCCATAAAAGTCTATGAGAAAATGACACTTCTCTCTGGATTTATTTCCACAATAAACAGAGTTTATGGTGCCAATGTATAGTGTTAATTTAGTGCCACCTTCACGCCGCTTTGACAGCAGCCTCCTCAAATCAAAGCCCGCCGTCCACGGTGAGGAAGATTTGGGACCATTGAATCACAGCTGCTTTCAAGAAACTACCGTCGTAACTCCTGGTTGTGCATTTTAACGTTTCTGAAAAGTAACTGCAGCTGTTAGAAAGTCGCAGTGTGCTCATCGCCGTTTCAATTTGCTGAAACCTTCCACGATTGTCACGCAATTGGAATAATAATGAAAATGCTTCATCTGCCAAATTCTGCGGTAAAAACATCTGAACCCCAGAATCTTGTGGTTGTAAAGTGGAGACGCCTTCGATGGAGTGCCATGGAGAACTTTTCTGAAGGTGAGAGTCTGAACTCTCCATCACTTTGTGCGTGTGTGTGTGTGTGTGTGTGTGTGTTAGATTTAAGAACTTTGCAGACTGTGATCCATGTCAGCCTATTAAAGACCACAGATGGTGTCAACGGTCGTGAAATGGAGTAATGGCACTGGGCCACAGCCCTGTTATTTACTGTCCCCATGGCAACGGCTGTCAACCTGCACACCACACGCCAACACACACACACACACACACACACACACACACACACACACACACACACACACACACACACAGAACATCGCAGTTGCAATTTGCAGCTTCACAGAGTCATTCACGAGAGGTAAACTGTAGTGCGACCAGGCGCAAACACTGCAGCCTCCCCGGGGACGGACGCAGGATGCACACACAGATACGGGTGGAACTGCACAGGGTGAACGGACTGCACAGGGTGTGCAGTTAAAAGGTACAACAACGAGGCCCCGCGGACTCGGCAAAAGGGCTTCGACAGAGAGAAACGGAACCAAGAGAAAGATGAGCCTGGAGTTTCTTCACTTCTCCAAAAGGCGGGATTGTTAGACGGCAAAGTTTTCAAAGTTACTGCTCTTTTAAGATATTGAGACTTCAGTGACGTGTTTGGTGGTATTCTTATTGATCTAAATCCATCCATCCACCAATGATGATACTGCAGAGATGAGGGAGACTCTGTGAACAGGGGACATTTCTCATTTCAGGAGTTCTGAGATTCTGACATCTTTAATTCCCTTTGGTGGGAACGCGCCTCGGGCTTTCCTCAGCACACACGGGAAGAAATTCTCTAAATCAGTCAAAGATGTTGTTAACTTATATTGAGGAATTCTGGACTTCAGCTTTTGTAATATTTAATTACATTTCTTGGGGGAAAAACAAATCTCCAATGAGTGTCGCTCAAAATCGTGTCCCGTTCATGGTCTGAACCACCACCGAAAAAATGAAAATGCACCTCCATCTTTTAATGATCCTCCAGTCTGTGCAAGAAAGCACGAGGATACATGAAAGCAGGCGCGCGGGCGATCATCATCAGCAGACATCTCCACGTCCCTCCAGCCTCTCGCCAGGAGGAGAGAGACTCTCAGTTTCCCACCCAGGATCAGGATCCACTCCTCCTCCGCCCCGCCGTCCTCCCTCGGGCCGTCCTCCCTCGGGCCGCAAAGAATCGGCTTCCCTGCTTCCACTGCTGACGGTGTGATCTCATCCACTCGGCTCCTCTGCTCCTCGGAACTTTCTCAGATCAAAGACAACAACAAAGAAACCTCCAACAAAACTGTGAGGAACGGGAATTCGGTTATTCCATGAGATCCACAAAAAGGTTGTCGGTGCGAAACTCCCAGCTGAGGCCGTAGATCTCGGTTTCTCCGCACGTCATAATAAATAAGTAAATAAAGGAAGTTTTTAAAAGAAACAAATGTAATTCTAATCCAACTCATTCTAAACGGTGGCCATATTGTCCACAAACTGTCAATGACACACAGTTCTGAGGCCAAACTGTGAAAGCATTAGTGCAATGTGACGCGGAGGCGCTTCAGGCGTGTTGATCCGCTGTCCTTTTGAGCTTGAATAATCAAAGGCACATGTAGAAGGAAATGTGATATTTATATTCGGGAAAACATAAAATGGTCGATAATAAATGTACGAGGAAAAAATATTTATATTTATTTTTTAGGGGGTCTAACGAAGGAAATCAGGTGGCTGGAGCAGACATCAAACGCTTCACCAATGCTCCTTCTAATTTCCAGATCGTGTGTCTCCTAGAAGTCCTCAGAATCCTAGAAGATTTTCTTAAAATTATGGCGGGAAAGTTTGTCTCCCTCCATGTCGGTGTAAGGTGTTCTAACTGCATTCCTTAAGGTCTTTTAACCTTTATATTGGTAATGTTTTACACTGAACGTGAGCTACATCCAACTCATCGCTGTCATCGTGACAAAATGTGGTTCATAAATACGTGTTACCATGCATATTATCATATGTGACATGCTAACGTTAGCTCACTCCTCGCAAGCAGAGGTCACGGCAGTGCGCCCGGCTGCTTTTGCTCTGCCAGTTTCTTTCTCTCGGGGGGCTTTTTATACATTTTCTCTCCGCGCAGGAATACAGCTCCTCAACAGACCGGAGACGAAGGCGGGAAGCCGGAGCGGCGGACGCAGTTCCAAAGCGCGGGGAAGGAAATGGATCGTAATGGGCACGGCGCTCTCAGTCAGAGGCGGCGGAGGTCGAGAGCCATTCATCTGCACCTGTGGCCTTTCATCACACATTTACATACATTCACACAATCTCGTTACGGAATTAGATGTGACATGAAATCCACCTCCGTGCGAGCGTGTGGTCTCCAGCATCGGCCCGCGGGTTTTAAATCCACTTCCTGTGGTTCCTCTGTGGCATCTCAGGACGTGTGCAGGGACACACGTCTCTACATGCGAGGAAACTCTTTGCCACTGCATCAAAACAATGCCGACAGGAAACGGATGTGAGTGAAGACTCCTCAGCTGAGTTGGTATGCTGCACGGTTACACGGATAGAGTAACAAGCAAACCCTTAACCAAAGTAACTACTAATCAAATTGATTATGTTTTCTTCACTGTGGTCATGAGGGAATGCGAAATGAAGGCACTTGTTGAGTTGCTACAGCGAGCCACACACAAGGTGGGGGTTCGTTCATCAAAAAGTCCCATTAAAAAAAAAAAGAATCCTCCACCCGGACGGTGAATTTTTTTCGAACGTCCCTCTGAGGCCGAGCTACAAAGGTTTCTACTTTTCGACTGTGAAATTCCGTCCGAAAGAACCCTCAATCAATGACAGACTGTGAGCTTCTAACCGAGAACCGACTCTCCTGAAACCCTGAGATGTTTGCCGCTCGACCTCCAGCAGATCAGCAGCAGACGGTCCATTGAAGCTCTCGGAAATATCGCTGCAAAGACGCAGTAAAGCTTGTTTGCTTTGGCTCCTCGAGCGCCCCATCTTGTAGTTGCATAGCAACCGCCGGGAAACGGGATCCTGGTTGACCTGTTGCGTCGTGAGCCTGCAACCCGGCAGCACCCGCTGCCACGAGTCCACCGGTGCTGTACGTGGCTGTCGGTGGAGGGAAACGCCGGAGGTCCCTTCCTGGGGCGGTGCGCATTACGAAACGGGTTCGTGAAGGATGCGTCGCAGTTGTAGCTGTAGTTGAAAGCGCAAATTAGCCCGAACCACAGCTGGCGACACCTGTATGATCAGCACCTACACGCTCACAGCAGTGCTCTTCTTCCCCCCCCCCCCCCGACAAACTCGGCTGAGCCGCACGTTGGCCCCCATCCGCCGTGACGATGGACCAGCCGGCCCTCCGGCGTGGCCCCCCGACGAACCGGGAGCTGAAAGCTTTTCTGGATGACCCTCGCGGGCGACATGAATAAAGTATCTATCAACCTCACAATCGCCATCGCGGCGCACAGGTTTTCGTTGCTTAGTAACAGCCAAACCTCCCAAGAACCTTGGATAAAAGGATGAACGCTTTTAGATGAAAAGCGTGAACTGTGTCAAGCTGAAGTGCTAAAAAAACAACTTATAAATAGACCTGAAAAACTCTACAGTATTTCCAGCTTTTTTTTCTCTCCAGAAACTCAAAGCGCAGTTACTCATGACATAAATCCAGCCTTGTTAATGATCTCAAACCTTCACATACATATACAAACCATTGGTTCATAGAATAGGAGCGGTGGTCGTTAACATCCTGCTTCGTTGTTTTTAGCGAGATCAGTTTGCCAAGTTACTTTCATGTCAACGATTGACGACAGCGATGAGGAAAACAACGGAGGATTCACACGCAGTCAGGCGGATACAGAACGAGAGCTCCACTTCGACCCAACGAGACTGGGAGTAACGGCTCAGCTTCATCCAGAGCACCGAGGCTCGCGTGACGAACCACACAGAAAGGCTCGGCGCCATCCAGCGCTGGAGTTCTACTGAAACTTTAGTAAATAAACACAGTACTTTAAATTGGGTTGCGAATTTTCCCAGAGGGGGATTCACGCATCGCGGCATTGGCTCCCTCCGGTGTTTGTTTTAAATGAAAGATGCACCGGCGGATGACAATTAACAATCTGTTTAATCTGTTGAAGTAAATAATCAACCAGATTACACCACGCACAGTGCATGATGACATCACTTCCTGGCGATTAGCAGTTCCATTAAATCCCTTTGGATTGTGACACGTCAGATTTCCAATGCACGGTGAGTAGAAGCTGAGCTGAGCTCCATCCGGCCATGATTTGACTACATTTCCACGAGAAAAAAAAGGCAGGAATAAGAATACGACAGTAAAATGTCTTTCCAAGGCTTTGAAAAGATAATGGGATCCCTTTACATCTCGTGTGGCAGACTTTGGATGAGTGCAGTATGTATGTTTAATATAAAATCAGATCCTTCCTGTTTACCCACAGCAGATGGCACGTTACCCCGAGCAGCCAATGACAGGAGCCGCGGGGAGCGATTCCTTCCCGGGAGGCTCTTCAGAAGTGGATAGCACACGTGGCGCGGCTCCAATAAGTCGATGCGTCTGCGTCGCCTCCCTCAAGTTGCCGCCGTGACCTGAAGAACAGTTTTATCAAAGCAGCTACCTCGATCGGGAAGAAACAAGCTCGCCGCTCTGGTTCGTGATCTGCGTGCTGGAAACTCAAACCCAGCGTGGTGATTTGCATAAGACGTTTGATCGGAGCGCCGCTGTTAAGCCTTTGAAGTGCCGCCCCCCCCCCCTCAAAGTAAATCTGCCTCCATGATAGTCATGTGATCTGATTGCAGCAAAGTTTCAAAGCAACACATTTAACACAGATATTGTTGAATATTTTATTTTTTACTGTTTTCGCTGCTTAAAACATTTAAATGTGAAGCGAGTTCTCGGCAGGATGTGCACAGGTCGGTTCGTTTCAGAGACCTCCGTGTGCTTTGTTTTTGCAGAAATCTTCCGGAAGGAACGTATGAACCAGCTAGCGGCGATGCGTCCTGTGCTGTAATACCACTCCTTCCTCTAGGCCAGTGGTTCTCAAACCTTTTACACCAAGTACCACCTCAGAAAATACTTGGCTCTCCAAGTACCACCATAATGACCAACACTACACAGTAGCCTAGTAGGCCTAAGTATTCATCAAAAACAAGGCAGAGGTTTTACTTCATCTTTTAGTTTTCCCCCCTGAGGACAGTCAATTCCTCATCGACGGCACAAAGAGCGTCCCATTGAGCGAGTGCATGCTGATGCATGGCGTGGACTCGTGGTGCATCGGGAGCCTAAGTGGGACGCTACCGGTGGACCATGCAGCGCTCTGCGGGGGCCTCTTTGCCGCGCATGCATCAGGCGGATTTGTCACGAGTTGAGCATGATGTGGGCGGATCGTGTCTTTGAGGATCCGTATGCGAGAGGAGAGGAGAACATCGAGTGGGTATCAAGGAAATAAAAAAAAAAAAAAGAAATGAAATTGTTCTGCGAAATCTTTTTGCACGTTTAACAAAATCTCTGAAGCGCAGAAGGAAAGTAAAAGCTTTATTTTTCAACAGCTGTATGAAACACACATTGGATGGAACGCAGCCTTTGTGCGGATGCCGCTTTGATTGAGGGGCGGAGAATGAGCCTTCATCACCTGTCAGACGGACTCTTTGGAGCAGAAACTGGGAACTATATTTAGCTGAAAGGTGACAGACCAGAATAAAAGAGTTCTGGAAATTAACTGCAACAAAAAACGAGGGCATTGACCAGAGTGACGGGCGTTAGATTGAAAATGTGAGAAGAGAAGGTCATGTACCGTGGTATAACTGACTATCAGATATATTGTAAGGGGATTGATCGACCTGGAGCTGAGTGACGCCATCTTTACTCAGGGAACCATCAGCCAATAAAGCTGATCATGAAGTTCATATGATCAGGGATCTTCTCTCGCAGTGACGCGGCGGACGTAGTCGGCCGAGTCCGGATGAGGAGCAGACGACCTCCTGGCTTATTGGTGGTGGCGTCCAATTGTTCAGGAGCGGGGCCGGGTAATTGCAATTTCCTTTCATGTTGGGCCTGTTTGGATCCTGAGACCGAGGAGGATTATTCCGCCTCCGGCAGACGCCCACACTTGGAAAGCTCCCTCGCTGTGATAAATAGAACAACAACCCTGGACCACATTCGCTCCCGAGGAGAAACAAGGGTAGGTGGGAGGATTTAGGACTCGGTTTATTACTAGTGCCAGATCTAATTAAAAGTGCTCCTTTTTTATTGTATCTGTATCTGGTCGAACACAGTGTCAACACCTGAACATTTGGCGATGACACATTTTCTTCTGTGGGCGCACTGAGATATCTGAGAATATCTCAAATTCAATGCCCTCATTGTCACATGGCATTGAAAATAATCCTATTTATTTGATTTAGGGGCGGATTCAGGTTTGGTTTTGTTGCTACATATGATCATTTTATTGTCTCTCAAAGGATAAACCCCAACAAAAACAATTTGGGGGGTTTAGAAATTTTATCAAACCGAGCAATATTTATTGATTTATTTTTTAAAGCAACATATCTTTTATTCTTTTTCTTCTGACATTTTCTTTCTGTCCACTAAGGAAGCACGCCACCTAAACACTTTATTTATTCACATGATTTCCAGAATATCAGCATATTCAGAATTGCAAATTTAATTTTTTAAAGCTTTTCCAAGCCTTGGAAATGTAAAATGTCCTCAGGAACACAGATGGAGTTTATTTAACGTATTCAATTTCAAGCGTGCTTTAGAAACCTGTCCAACTAAAAATAACATTAAACCAATTTTGGTCATTTATCCATCTCCAATCAAAGAGACTCTCTCTCACTACAAAACCACATGTCTTAAAGAAGCAAACAGCGAATTGACTTTTGGCAGTTGTAGGGTCCGTATTTCAAACCTCAACATTCACTTCCTTCATATACTGATCTGAGAAGCTTCCAAACAAAGTGCTGAGGTGCTCATCGTGATCTAATATATCAATTAACCGATGGAACAGCCTCCTGGAGCCCGAGAAAACACAGACATGCCGACTGGAGGAGCCGGGAATCGATCCGTGGATCTTCAACCTTCATGCATTTCAAATATTGGCCCGCGTCAATATAATAGCATTTCAAAAAATAAAATAATACTGAACTACAATAACCCCACCGGTGCCAGAGACACTCCGCAGAATAAATATAGTCGTGCACACAGCTTCAGGACTGAGACGATAATAAAGGAAGGTTAAAGAGCTGATCTGCCTGCAGCAACACCGTCCTTTTCATCTTACATAAGCAGTAAGGGGCCGAGTTTAGTCGCAACAATTCAAACAGATCTGTCTGTGAAAAGATCTAGGGGGGGCAAAACAGCAGCGGGTATCTTGCAGGTCTGCAGAATATAAATGAATCCCCATCAAACCGCAGGCGTCTCGGCCGCGACTCGAGCGCCCTGACAATGAAAACCGCAGTTTGTGCTCCTCTCAGAACGAGTCGGACCTGATGAAAGTCATGCGGACAAAGAGGAAAATCCATACCGAGCTAACATTGCTGCTGAAGCAGGAAATTGGATGACAATTAACTTTAGTGTCGATACCCAAAGCCTTGAGCCTTGAGCAGGGCTACTGGCCCTTAAAATCTCTGCTTGCCATCCTCACATTTGCTTCATGGCAGCTTTCTGAGAATATCAAAACAATGACTCAATATTTGAGTATTTTAGTCAAATGAATAGAATTCCCGTATTTCAGATGCAACATCCTCGGGGCAAGGAGGAGACGCTGCTGCTGCAGCTGCGTGGGACCAGCTCCTCCCTGCAGGTCCGAGGCCTGGTGCAGCCGGATCCGGGTCCGTCCACGGCGCGCCGGTCTCAGCCGAAGCAGTGTCTGTTTTTATTTTTTTTGCGATGTCTTAGGGCCACCAGTGCTGCGTAGCACAGGTCTCTCCTCGCAGATCGGTCCAATGTTTTCTCGAGGAGCCCGGTCCCGCTCGGAGAGGCCAGATGGCGCGATCAGCTGTCAGCTCGTGGAACGCGCTGGGCGCTTGTCCTCGCTCGGTTCCCTTTGTCGTCTTAACGCCCGCTCGGATCCCCGTCAACCTGCGCCAGGCCGGCCGGATCAAAGAGAATATTCACGAGGCGCTGTTGGCCCGGTCTTGGAAAAAGAACCAGGTAGCTTCGTCTTCTGTTGCGCTTCTCGATTGAGCAGCGGGAGAGCTGGAGGCGAACCTCCCGCTGCTCATCTACCTTTCTGAGTGGGAGCGACGGGGCTGCGGGCCAACGGATGCTTGATCTTGCCGATTGCTTTGCATCGAGGCCTCTGGCGAGGGACGAAGGGAGCTTTTCAGAGATTACTGAGCTCCTCAGCAAACAGAGTTCACTATTCACCGGCCCCATTTGACTCAAGCTTCGCTTTGACCCGTCGTGCAATCAAGATACACGTGTATTCTATGTCCTGATGACTAATCTAATAAAATGTGTTATGGAATAATGCGAGTTTTAGGTGTTTGTCAGTGTGTGTGTGTGTTTTAACCCACTTGCTGTTTCCCTCTACACATTTTCCTCTGTGGTTCCCTAAAGAACTCTTAGGAACAAGAACCAGGAACATCAGAAAACGCCTGAGACGCATCTGCAAGTTGGGTGTTGAGCTCTGAGTCACCATTAGATATTCTGTCACAAAGTCTCCTCCGTCTCACACGGGACGGCTACGCGAGACCAACACGATGACCTTTTGTGATCCGAATAAACGCCGCAGGACTCTTTCTTTCTCCCTCCGGAGTCGTCACCCGGCTCCAGGAGAGGATGGCGAGGAGCAGAAGCAGGGCCGGCCCAAGGCATAAGTGAACTAAGCGGCTGCTTGGGGCCCCAAGCAGCCGCTTAGTTCGCTTATGCTGCAAGCAGCCCTAGTTTTGTATTATAACCTCACTGTATCTGTTTATAATTTTTGCTATAACAGTATAGCGTGACATTTGTGCCAATAATCTTCTAGCACAGGTGACTGTGCGTGGTGGGAGGGGGGCCCCCAAATAAAATTCTGCTTAGGGCCCCCAAGAGGCTCGGGCCGGCACTGAGCAGAAGCATCCAGGTCTGTGGTGCTCCTCCTGGCCTCCTCCAGCCTCGCTCATGACTAATTAGGCCCCACAGGTGGAGGAATTAGGAGGCGTCGTGGGAGAAAGCTCCCATTGTAGGAGAAGCCTGAGATATCCATCTAGCTGTGTCTGACCTTTGCCAGTTCTTCATTTCAGTTGCCCAGTATCTCTGGCTAGCTAATTTTACCGGTAAATGGGAGCGTCGTGCACTTCTTCACGTGCGGCGTGCTTCCCTCTCATTAGCTCTGCTCTCGCAATCCCTAATTAGCCTGCAGAAGGTCAGCTCACCTCTGTGGTGTGAAACAATTCAACGTGCGTCGCTTCTGCCCGTAACGAACGGACGCACACTTACATAAGCACGTATAAATATATACACGAACGCACAGTCACGCGCGCACACGCCCCCTGAGTGACCCCAAATGTAAAACTAAATACACCCGAATGTGCTGCGGGGGGAAGCAAAGGGGAGGAAAACGCACGAAAGTAAGTGTTCTTTGAGTGAGAAACACTTAAATGCAGATTGTCACACCAGGCTGCAGTACATCACGGGGTTTTCTAAAAAGGACTGTCGTGTTATCCAAACGGATCCAAACATTTAAAAGATGCTAAAATTGACATTTTAGACTAGCAGGAGAGAAGACGAATTAAATCGGAGAGCTCGTTCTCCTCTGCAGAGCGTTGGACTTGAAATATATGCGGTGTCTTTGACATTAATGAGTAATACTTGGAGGGAGCGTGATGAACGGTGCTGCATATCAGAGGCACCACCTAATCGTCTGCGTGGGTTTGTGTAGAAAACATTATGGCCCGTTTATGACTTTAGTCTCCGAGTTCAGTACCGCATGACGTTAAAATTATGTAATTTGTCATGTTAGCTGCAGAAAAGGAGGAAGAAATGATCACCATATAGGAGCAGAGACTTTAAGGTCTTTACGCTGAGGATATGTATACGATATGTTGTGTAGTTATGTATCCATGAATAACATATGTAACCAAGCACATAGACCTGTTGTTGAAATAAAGTGGAAGATAAAACATACTAAAACATTACAAACAAACTTAAGTGATCCTCGGGGAGCGAGCGGCGTGCGGTAATGGCGTTCCTCTAAGACAGCCGCTCGCAGGCAGCATCGACCTTCTAGGCAATTATGACAAAAACCTGATGTATTTCCCCCCAGTTTTAATGACATGTAAAAGGCTGATGTCACCACGCGCCCCCGGTATAATCCCTAAATCCTCTTAACTTTCTCTCCTCGTGCAAGGAGGCCTTTACTGGGAGTGTTGCTACAGAAGATACGTAGCTCATTCTCTACCTTTCCACCATTAGATTTCTATTAAATACGCTGGATGAACCAGCCGGAGGAAACATTTCTTTTTTTTTTTGCACGTTCCATGCTCTGTATGCACTCTGATTGCTCCTGCGTACTTGCAGACAGATGCAAGGCTGATGATGATGTTTGAGTTACTTCTCAAGCACTCCCGTCTGTGCAGTAACACCTGCAAACAACAGAAGGTCAAAATCTTCTGGTGTTTATGGAAGGCGCCGTGATTGCAGGTTTGTTCCTCGGGTTGCAATAAGTGTTGGACACAAACGGCACGTCGAGCAGGTGCCGCACAAGGAAACGCGAACGCACATTTACAGATTCGCCTTTGACAGGTTTCCACGCGCGTCTGGAGAGCTCTTTCCTCAAAAAACAGTCGGAGGGCTGAACTGTGAGTTTTTGCACGCTCTAAATAAATAGGTGCCAATGCCGTGTGTTGATTGGTTGCTGTATGAGTCAGATTGGCTGATCCCTTCACCAGACTAAAAAAACCAACATGTATAATGCCCATTAGCTATTATACAGTAGCACCACCTTTCTTATTTAACCGGTCGGGCGTCTTGGCCTTGGCGGCTCGCGGGTGTCGGGCTACAGATGGCAGGGGAGCACCGGGAATCCGGCGCCGGCTATTCCGAGCTGCTGCTCCGTGTTCCCGAAGTCTTTTTGCGAGAGCCCTTCGTTTTCACAGGAAGCCGACGCTCGGCTGCTGAATGCAGGAAAGTTTCTGCAGGTTCTGCAGTTCGGCGCCAATAAACGCGCCCGTGTCGCTGCCGCTGAGGACCCTTTTTCCCAATGAAGCGGAGACCAGGCGAAGGTCCAGATGGCTTTGGCTCTCCAGAGACGTCGCTGGGATATTTCGAGGGCCAGTTTTGGAGTTGGTCAATGCTCCCAATGGTTGAAAAGCATCAAAAAGCCACTGTGACAAATAAGCCTCTTATCAATTTCCTTTCAAATGCTTGTCCAATCAAACCGTGATGGGATTCTGTATATTTATGGAAAAGGCCACTCTGTCCCTGCCTAGTTCTGCATCCACGCTGATCGGGATGTGTGGTTCTTCCCGCCGAAGCCGTTGCTCCTCTGAACTTGGATTTGATCCTTGACGTGACAATATTTGGCTGAATTTAGATTGAACTGTACCTTTTGGTGTGTTTGTTCTGAAATAGTGAACGCTCACTGTGGTAGTAAACTCTTCAGAGGTACGAGAGGGTAACCGGCTCCGGTCATGCTCCAAAAACGGATTCAAATACCTTTTGTTTAGTTTATAGGTGTGGAGGTTGTTTGGGCCGGTTAGTTAGTGAACTTTAATTTCCTTTTTTTTTTTTTAAACAAAAAAGGGCAATACAAATTAGGCTGAAAAATTAGATGTTCAAAACAACAAAACAATATATAGATATTAGGATGCAAAATGTTTTGAAAAAGAATTCCTAAAATTGTAGTTTGAAAAATGGAAATGAAAGTAAATGAAAGCATCTAATAATAAAGAACTGGAACACGAACAAGCTCCTTATGCAGATACAGCTGGCTCTTTCTAAGCTACTTTTAGTGATTCACAAGGGTTTTTAACACGTTATAAAACATAGTTATGAATGTTATCTTCAATGTCCATTAATTAACTCAAATGCTTAAGACGCAGCAGATTGCCTCCTTACCGAGACCTTAAAGTCTACGTTATCTTTAAAGTGTAAAGCTCATGTCTTCTTTTTCATGTCTTCTTTTCCCAGATGCCACATTTCTGGTGAAACTGGTGCAAAAGAGCTGTGACTCACAAGGTGGGTGTTCGGAATAAATGAAGGGAAACATCTCGAGTTGCCGGGCAGAATGCAATTAGAGACGAGGATGCTGAACTTAATTGTGTGTGACACATGTTAATGGCCTTTCATTAGGACAAATCTGGAGCTGCAATCTAGTAGTGATGTGTTGTATCCTTTCTTCACGTGACCTACATCGCCTCACAAGAGGAAGCAGAGAGGATTTGTTCACCTCGTTCACTTTCGCGTTTTAACGGTTTTGTACTTTAATGCAGTAATTTCTTTTAAATTAGTATCTGCTGGTCCACATGCACTAACCTACATGAGAATGTGATACGTATTTGCGCTGGACGTATTGAGACAACGGCAATTGGCTATAAAATGTTGAGCAACCCCGCCCATTGAAATGAACGAATAACTTAAAAAAAAAAAAGATTTGTTTATTTTTACTGAACGAGATTCAAAGAACAGAGTCAGTAAACTGATCCGAACTTCCCATCACTACAGTCTAGAGCTGCATCGAAGGGCAGCGATGGGAAAACAAAGGAGTCGTTATGTTGCAGAGTGAACGCCGGCAGCCAAGAGCGCGTGGGGGAAAAAAATAAATCTCTAAGTGCGCTTGCATCTCTGTCACCCTTTGGAAATTGCATTTGTTTATAATTTGAAAGGAGCACTCGCTGTGAATTGCTGCTATTCTGCGTCGCGGCGAAACCGGCAGCGGTTTGACGAGCGAGCGAGGGGGGCTTTCACGGGATGAACTGCAGAGTCAAACCACGAGAGGGAATTAGCTCAGTTCAGAAAAGCTTTTTCCGATGGAGCAGGAAGAGGGCGCGGAGCGCTTCAGAGGGCAGGCCAGACATCTCACGCGCTTATTTTAAACGCGCCATGGGTTCTATTCTCGAGGTTTTGGAGTCGTGGCCTTTGTTCAAAAAAGAAACAAGACTGGTACCTAAACGAGCGGTTGGAGGCAAACTGCCAACACACAACACACAACACACAGCACACAGCAAGCCACTAGAGCCGATCAGATCGACGGCCTGCACGAAAAAACTATTCCTGTGTTTGAGCCATAAAATGTAAACGAGAGGGTCTTTGATAAGACCGAACTAGTTGGGTGAATGAACAGAAGTCGTGACCAATTATGTTCTGGCTGTTTTTGGAGGAAATTTCAAAGATGTCTAAGCATAATTCAAAAGTTACGTGAGCTTTGGGCCCTGGCTCTACATCGCCAACGCGCCATCGTGATCGACGTCTCACCGCCCTGTTCAGGATTCCAAGGCTCAAATGTTTTTTTTCTCAGCACATAAATAACGGAGCGCACGTTTCACACAACAGCTGCTGTTTGCTGCCTGAGATGAAGTTCTTTGGGGATTTATGTGCCACAGATGCACAGTCGGGAAATCTATTCAACAAAGAAACAATAGTGTCCCATTTATTAACAGCACTTTTGTACAGTTTGTAAACAGTTTTGTGGAGAACTTTATAAAAACCGAGCCGATGTAAAATCTGTGAGATAAATTGTAAAACACATACGCATGGGTGTCTCGTAGATTCAGGTCTTGAAATTTACTGAATAATACTGAAACTTTCAGAAATGGTGAATACGATCCAACATTGGAGGGCTTCTGACTAATGAGGTTAAAGGGGGTCGGGTGACAGGAGATAGGGGGGCGGGTGTATTCTTTTCATCCTCTCTTATGCCCCATCTTTGTGCTTGAGGCACATTGGAGCAGCCGTGTGTGTGTGTGTGTGTGTGTGTGCGTGTGAGGCATTGACAGGTTGTGATTAACTTTGTCTACCGATAAACTGTTCTGCCTTTTCTCGGGTGACTCATTCTGTTGTTTTCTTTTCAAAAGTTCAAAAACTTTATCACAAAGAAAATCATCCCCCAGGGGGTTTGACTGACTGGCCTTTATGCAGCGATACATCCAGAGAAAGATGGTTGAATACGTCGAGGACCTTTAGGCCTATTTAATAGCGGATGGAAAACCGTAAGCTGAGCTGAAGGTCTGAAGGAAGAAGTGAAGCAGGAAGGAAGGAAAAAAAGGAAGAAAAAAAAGCTCAAAAGTAGAAAGGTTGCGAGTACAAATCCCTGAGTGCAGAGCACCGAGATCATTCATCATTCATGAGGGAGGTGATACCGGTTCCTGATTCGCTGCCGTTCCAAAGACTTGGAATGCGGCCGGAACGTCAAACATTGTGGTTGTTCAAACGAGCCCGTGAATTACAAAATGGGGTCAAGCAGGAAGACTAGAAATCGCGGGAAAACAGCAGAGAATGAACCTGTCGAGTGGAACTTATATCCCAAAACATGATACATTGCCGCGTCGGGAATCTTGTGAATTCTGGCCGGTCCAATTATGACGGAGAGGCCAACGTCGTTAGTTTACATCAGAGCGCGAGTAGATGATTAATGAGCAGCCATGTTTGGGTTTGTTTGTGTTTGGGCGTTCGGTGGGCGTACAGTCAAAGCACACTCACTATTGATATGGCAATATTACCGGCACAATCTACTTAAACCCACATTTCTAGTGGTTACGAAAGCCTCGTTGCACAACGGTGAAATAACCGGCAGCGTCCTTTTGTATTTATTTAGCTTTTTTTGTGGAACACAGAGAATCTCTACACACAACAAATGGTTCCATCCATCTGAAAATAATAATCAATGCACGATCACTAATGTGAAATTACTATTACTTACTCCGGATTTGAGATTTTTGGGTTTATGCATTAAAAAACAAATATGTGTCCAACCGTCAGTCATGTTTAACTTGCATGTCTGTAAAATTGTCCTAATTATCACACCAAGATATGTCAGCAAATTTCTTTCAGGTAAGAATAGGTTTGTTTGCTTTGGTCACAGTGACCTTTGACCAACAAAATCCGACCCTTTTCATCCACGAGTCCAGAAGCCCATTTCAGAAGAAATTCCCTGCAGCAGCTGCTGCTGAGGAATCGCGTTCACAAGAATGGATCAGACAAACCGAGAAAAAAAAGTGCCGAGGCGTTGCGAGCACTTGGGTTTTCCAGTCGTCGTGCTAAGCTAAGCTAACTAGCTGCAGGCCCCTGTGCCTGACACACCGTGGAAACGGCGGGCCCAGCGAGGAGGCGAATACTGCAGCGGGTGATGCGGGTTTGAGAGTTAATGAGCGAAAAAAACAGCTTCAGACGAAAGATAAGTGACCAACGTCTGTTTCAGCTAGAAAACAACAGCTGCTCAGGTTCGGCCTCACAGCGGACCAACGCAGCAGACTGCTGTTGTGAACTGGGAAACTCCCCGTGAACAAAGTACAGCAGTGCTGCTAATGTATATGCTATGTATACATTTATTTACTTTTAATATGGACTGAAAAATGCAGCAGAACATTAGATGGAAATAAATATCCGGGAGCGAGTGTGCTCATAAATAAACATACATGTGCGTAGTCTCCGCAGAGGAGCTCGGGTAAATTGAGGCCATTTATTAGCATCCCCATCACTCGGAGGAGCTGGATAATTAGCAGCTATAATTCAGAAACAACAACCTGGGCTGCGTCCGCCCCCGAGGTCCTCAGAGGCCCGGGGCGGGACGAGATGAACGGCCCACACTCTCTCAACAGCACCCGTGGGCGAAGTCCCCGACAAACCCCCCCATCTAGTGATTGATTCCGTTCGTTAGGAAGATGGCAGCGAGATACAGGCTCCCAGCCCCAGGAACAGGTTCCCGGCACGTTGTTACTCATCAGGTGAGGTGGGGCGGAGGCGGGAGGGGGAGGGGGGTAATTAATCAATATGCTGGGACATTAATCATTGTGTAATTAAGTGCAGTTTCTGCTCACTGAACGTAGCGTCCATCGGCCACAGAGGGGTCTTAAACACGACGAAGCCAACAGCGCCAATGAAACGGTGCTCAGCGTTACATACACAACAGTAACAAGTCGAGTTCTGCCTCACCCAAAATTCAAAACTTTTTCTTTTTCATATCTGCAAATCTCCGGGAGGGTTAATGTGATTACATCATAAGTAACAAGATATCCTGAAAGGAGAGAATGAGATAAAAAAAATATATACAAATGAAGAAAGAACACCTGAACAACTCCCACATCGAGTCTCCTAGCAACCATAGTTTGGATTAAACTCCTCGCGCCCCCACACGCACGCACGCACGCCCACACACAAAACGGTTGGAGCGGCTCGCAGTGCCTTGCTCAAACGGACTGCAGTGTCATGGCAGTGATGCGTTGCAGTTGTCACACATCAGCGCCTCTCTGGCACAATGAATACAAATCGGCCGGCGGCGGAAAGTTCCTCCTCCAGACAAAACAGGGGGATTTGAAGGGCGAGCGGCCTGTGAGCGAAGCCGAGGACGTCCAACAGATCCCTGCTTTCTGCCTCGGCCTGCAGTAACCTGCTTCCAATCCGCCTACGCGGCATCACCTGCACCGCGTTGAATACAGAAAAGGATAAATAAATAATAAATGCCACCAGCTCACAGATCTATTTTCTCACATGTTCTTTCCGTCGGAAGTAGCTACCGGGAATCCAGGGTGTCTGGAAGCCGCTGCAGTGTGCGTTTAGGTGAAAATAAATGAAAAGTGTCAAAGTTTCACTCTGTAGCTTTGACTTTTTTTTTTTTTTTTTTATCGTGTAGTCACCTGGAAACAAACATTGTAATTTATTTTTAAAAAGAGATGTTTTCATTCAGACGCAGAGCGGGCCACCTCCATCGTGTCCACGTTCTAACAGTAATCCGCTCACTTCATTGATCCACAGCACAACCGTGAGGGTATTTATAGTTTGTGATTATCATGGCACTGAAGCACGAGTCCACACAAAGGAGGTAAGAGTGGGCGGGTGCGACAAACACAGATGTTTTACCCGGCAGACCGCTGTCAGCTCACTGAAAGCCAAAGTGCACAATGACTGACGTTTGATGAGTCACCCTCATTGTGTAGTGAACACACGTGGCTGCAGGTAATGGTGTAACATGTGACAAATAGAAATCCAGGTCCTTTAGTTCTGATGCATTATAACATGTTTGTTTTTAGCTGCATGCTTTTCCTACAGGTGGATTTAAGAAAAATTAAACCATAAACATTGCTTTGCTTATGATATCGCAGTATATTAGATTGTTTTTTTTTTAAATGCTTACATGTGTACATTGCTTTTGACTGTGCAATTGACACAATGATGAAACCTCTAATCATCCTCATCATCATCATTATCATCATCATCCCCAAACAGATAATGTGACAGTTTAAAAACACAAAGGGCAGAAATAATTGACATTGACTTCATTCATGCTGGTGACTGCAGAGGAGGTGTTTGAACAGCGGCGTCACTAAAACTCGTGGTCAATTAAACGGACACACCGCGTTCAGCGGGAAGCCGACCCTTAAAGCCTAAATCCATCCAAACATTTCACAACTTACCATGGACGATACTCGGCTCATATGAAATTGAGTTATTTCAAACATTTTCCCTGCAGACTTGTTGACATTCAATTACTGAAAGCCCTGTTTTCCCACCATGTGGAGGAGCCGGTTAAACCAATTTGATCCTCGCAAACTTAAAAGGCACTTTCCCCCCCATTCCTCCTTCTTCTTGCAAGATTAGATCTGTGCAGTGATGCAAGGCTGCAGTAAGTGAGGACACAAAGGGACTTCTCATCCGTAACGGCTTTGACAGTCTTCGCAATAAAAAGTTATCTTGGCTCATCTTTTCCCTAAAGGAGCAACACAGGCACCGGGGCCTTTGCTTTATTTCACTGTCACACTGTTGCTCCTTTTCCAGCTACCCTTTAAAGCGATTCTAACAAATATTTGTATTTATTAGTAATTATACCATCCTCTATAAGGATGGTATAATATAAGTTGTGTCTGTTAGACTCCATTTGACTCTGAACATTTAAAAACCCGAGCAGCCGTCAGAACAAATGTTGTGAGGCCGCCGAACGTGGCTGCTTTCAAAACGCACACGGCCTCGTCGTGCAGAGAGAAGGAATAAACAGACAACCATCTCGCAGTGCAGGCTCCTCCTCGTTGGCAGTCTGCTTTACTTGGAAACAAACACAGAAGATCAGCCCCGAAGTAACACACGCTAATACACGTGATGTGACTCTCAGAAAGTAGTGCTGCTCCCTCGAGACTTGCTAAAACTGTTTTAACATCTCATTTGTAAAAGAAAATCCCCCCTAGAACCATTTTCACATCTGCACACAATACCCCTCTAATTTCTGATTTGCCCGTATGAATGTACCGATTAAATGCAGATTTGTCGGCTCCAACACTAAACATCATAAGCCGCTCCTTGAGAAGCGGAGATGCGCAGGAGGTGCACCGCCCAAAACAACAATGAATCATTAAGAGGGAGCTTGAGCTCTGATGTTCATCCGCGACAGTCTGCCTCTGCACGTCCCCCACAGGGACGCAGAACCTCTGCTCATCCAGATGTGGCCCCCCTGCACGACCCGCCGCTTTCATGTGCTCGTGGCCGACAGACGTCTGTCTGGCCCCGGGGAAGAGGCCAGACAGACAAAGCACACGGGGCATTATGCAAAACCCTTTAACGCCACGGAGATGAATCCCGATTCATTAGTGGTTCATGAAGATTCATGACAATAGACGGGATTCTATTAATGCAGGGACGCTTTGTTAAAGACTTGGACACTCGCATAAAAAAAAGGCGAGGAAGATGATGTGATTCATTTCCCAAGAGGAGGTCGGGGGGAGGTAGGGGGGACAGCAGTGTGAACATCATCATCATCATCTTCGTCCTACGTCAGTGATTCTCAAAGTGTGGTCCGCGTACCACTAGTGGTATGCGGGGCTCCCTCTAGTGGTACGCCGAAGAATTACTGGAAAAAAAATGTAATACATTTTTTTTTTTTTTACTAAACATTTAAGAACAGTTTTTTACAGGTATTTTAGTATAATGTTTATTTAACTTTTATGTGCAATACATTTTAATTGAATCATTATTTAAGTACCGTTTTTTTTTCTTCCTATATTTAAGCGCAGTCTTACTGTTGAAACTGTAAAATGTTACACAGGCTGACAATATTAAATATACTTCTTTAGGAATAAAACCTCTGGCTTGTTTTTGATGAATACTTAGGCCTGTATAGCCTGTATAGTGTTGGTCATTATGGTGGTACTTGGAGAGCCAAGTATTTTCTGAGGTGGTACTTGGTGTAAAAAGTTTGAGAACCACTGGCCTACGTTAATAGTCATGTGATATATATATGTTTACAGACCAATTCAGTCGGGCTGCAAGATGAGCTGTTTTTCCTCCGTTGCACATGAAAGCGATTTCAAAAGAAGGAAGTGAAATGCCATTTTGGAGGACTATTTGTTCGATGGCAGTTTGGCACGCAGACACACATGTTTACTTATGCAAATTAATGTCACATTGGATGTGCTTTCAAGTGGGAGTGATCTGCTGGTATATACCTCACTGCCAAAACCGGGGCAGTGAGCTTTTTCATCGTTTATCACACCTTCCCTCAGTGCCACACAACGAGCCTTCAGCCAGAGCTCAAATCCAGAAAAACCAAACCCGTGGTTTTTCTTCTGCAAACGGAGCATACGGATTCCAAACAATCGATTTCCACAAAAGGTGTAACTATGAATAGTCCAGAATACTATAAGTACAGCCAGAATGTAATCTTACTCCCCTCACCAAATGAGCAGCTTTGCTCAAATAATTGAGCCCCAATTATTTGGATTTTTTTGAAGCAGTTTTTTTTTACTGTAGCAAAAAGGAACAAAAAAAAACACAAGTTGTATCTTTTAATGCGTCACCAACACGATAGCTGCTGTAATTGGCTATAGGTCAGAGATTCCTTACTGCTCCGTTAGGGCTTTAAATAATTTCACAGCAAACTATGCAAATGCTATCAGGGTGCATGTTGAACCGATTCTCAGTCACTGCCAACTCCACCGATGGAAAGTTGGCTTGAAGTCGGTCCGCACTGAGTTGCAGCAATCGTTCACGTTCAGTGTCTGCCAGCAGTGCAATGAAGTGGCTGTTCGCACCGGTGTGAAGGCTGAAATACCCTTTGTGTTTCCACTAGAACAATAATAAAAATGTGAGCTGCTCACATGCCCGATGTGACAACCTGGATTGGCAACTTTCTGCTTTTAAATTATAATAATTTCCATATTTCATTGTAAAATCTCATCCCATGTGAGAGGCGTCGGTCCTGTAGCTCTAAAAGTCAAAGGGAAGCGTCTTTCGTGTAAGATTGATGCACCTCAGGGTCTCCATCCTACAGTCCCTGCAGTGATCGGAGACACCAGCGCATCCGGGCGGCTGTTTCCCTCCCGTCCACCAGCCGGCCGCCACAAAACAAAGCGAGAAGACGCAAATAAAACAGAAAAAATGGGGGTAAACGTGACACTTTTCTGGCGCCAGTCGCTGTGTTTGTCTGTCTCTTTGTAAATGTCACCGACGAGGCAGAAATGCCAAGCTTTTGTGTATTCTGGCTGTCTCGTGTCAAGTAGCAGAATGAAAGGCGGCATTTCCATAACCGCGGTGCCGATGTCCGCCACGCACGTGACTTGGCATCATGGAGCCTCGTGCAGGCAGAACAATACGTCACCTTATGGACGGTGTTGAAGGCAGCGTGTGCTACAGAAGGGGTAAATCTGCCTCATCGCGTGGTACTCAACGCGCGTTACCCGGGTTACACGCCGTTAAAGGTGGAGGTGAAATCCGCATAACGCCTTGCATGCAAATGCATTTGAAAGGGTCTAAAGTCGGGTTCAGAACGGCTCACAAATGGGAAACAAAAGTCATGTGATGGAAGTGTTCCTTGTGCGACTCAACAGTCGCCTTTCCTACATTGCAACCCGAGCGTGTGGGTGAAGCACGAAGCTGTTAAACACCTACGTGCGTGGGATTTGCTGGCATCAGGCTGCAACGTAGCCGACTGGAACCAACCGAATACTCCTCCACTCGCTCCTTCCGGCCCAAGCGTGTCTTGAGAGCTACGAGGCCCCTTCAGGTGCGCAGTGTTTGGTTTGGTTTTTTTTCTCCAGATGGTGATACACCAATAAAAGCATAGACACGTTGTACCTTTGACTCCACAGTTTAATTAATAATCTCGGACCGCAGATGTCTGCAAATTACAGACTCGCTTTTGTTTCTGGAAATGTTAAGCATCAGGCCGAATGACACACACTACGCTTTCCCCTTGCTCTGCTCATTATGTCCATAACACGGCGGTTCTACAATAACATTGTTCTCCATGCGAACCCCTCCACTGTAATAAATTCTTATTCAGGGATCTGAAACCAACGGAACACAATCATAACAGTGATGCATGCAAATGGAAAACACAGTGACCGAGTGTGGTGAGAAATATTCATAGTTAAACAACAGCTACACAAACATACCAACACTTACTTCTCAGTGATGAAAGTCACAACGCATGTTGATTTGCAACTACTGAAATATTTATCTCAGAACAGCAGTGAAAAACTGGGACACTGAATCAAAACATTTCTTGTCTGAAGAAATTTTTTTTTACTGACCACCACAGTGAGGCCAGATAGTTTACAAGAAGTGGGAGGTAATGTGTACACGCTATGCCAGGGGTTCTCAAACTTTTTTCACCAAGTACCAGAAAATACTGACCAACACTATACAGTAGCGTAGCAGGCTAAGTAGTCATCACAAGGTGGAGGTGGCCCCTTCCACGGCAGACCCTGCCGTCAGCGGGTGGAGGGGTGTGAATGAGGGCTGTGAGAGGTTCAGAGTGTGGAGGAGCTTAATAGTCTATTGGTCATTTATTGGTGTTGGCTAACATACAACACCCCATAAACACACAGCGATGTTCCTGAGGACCCCTGAAGGGCTTGCGTGCGTTTCAGAGGGATTTATTCTCACCTTCTTCGAGCAACTTAGCCAGATTTAAAAAAAAAAAAAAAAAGGTGAGACGTCGATACCAGTCCTCCCTCTAAACCTTTTCCCTCCTACTGTGTGTCAATCCAAGTGCAACGCCACAGAGGCCTTTGACAAGACGAGGTTTGAAAATGTGCCTCATCAAGCCCGTCTGCAGGATTCTCCACAACGACAGGTTTTCTGCTGGTCTTTAAGAGTCCTATTGGAACTATAATCACGACACAAAGCACACTGGTCTCCCAAATGGACCCCTCACAGGTGCCACTTCCTTCACCACCTGAGACTCAACCAACATTACCTTCTGAATTTTGGAGTTTTAGAGGCTGAAATGTGGTCGCTATTGGAAGATAAAAGGCATTAAGTTTAGCAAATATTGCAACTTATTCAATGAGTTTTAATAATTGGCACGTTGTCGTGGAGCTGTGATGTGCAGCAAAAGCAAGTGACTTTATCAGCAGAAAATACCCTGCGATCACATGACGTATGGATAGAAAAGGGTAACTAATGGCCAGGTGAGGAATGATCCTCACATGCACTACGAGGCCAGCAGTCCGTTGAATAAGCTCAGAATAACACGGTGTGATGTACGCGGCCTCGGCCTGCTTCCACAAAAAAACCTTCATCAATCAATCAATCAGTAAATAGTTAAATACAGGGCGAAGACATGATCTCTGTCTATTTGTTGCAGTTGTGTCAATGCAGCTGCACTCAGAAGTCCCGATGTTGACAGTGATGCGTTCAGTCTACACAGGTCACTCTACTACGTAGCTCCCCTATATATCCACATGAGAAGAGACAGTGAATGGACTGATTTATTGAATTTATCCTTTTGCTATGTTTGACTGAGAGTCGCGAGTTGATGCATGCATGCATAGACTAACAGAGGGGTTTTGAACAGGCTTTATTCAAACAATACATACAACATCTTTTGGCATTACATTGAATTTTGCGGTGAAAAGTAGACCCCTTTGGGCAAATGACTAGAACACTGAGCCACACATTATATTAAAGCTAAACATGTACATCCAACGAGGACATTTTACCACATTTGCGTTGTTGGTTATATAAGTTGCTGCAATGACAATGAGGTGGAAAGTCAGTAGTCAAATTTTAGATTTGAAGTACCAAACTCAATGCTTTTCACATAAAAAGCGACAACGTTGGCTTATCTGAACTACGCTTTGTTTTCTGCTGATGAGCCTCACATGTCAAACCAATCGGCTCTATGAAAACACACAAATCCCTAATTTTACACGGGTTCCCCCCCCTCCCCCCGGTGCCGACCTCCCGCATTGCGAGTGAGCGCAGAGTTCAGGTGCCTCAGTAAAACCCAGCGCCTCTTTCATCCGCCTCCTCTCGCTGGGCCCTTGAAGTGAAGATGGCGGTCTCTTTCTTTTGCAAAGCCCCAGAAGGAAGCCGGGCGCTTCAGTCCTTCATTTCATTCCCTCTGTCTCACATCTGACGGAACACGAGCTCAGGGAAAAAATGGCCGGAGTGCTGAGAGATGAGACGCACGAATAGAGAAAGAGTCGAGGGTCCCGTCGCCGCTGAATACGGGAATTTGCAATGAGTGTTACGAGCCGGGTGAAGTCTCGACTTGAGAACCAGTGATACGACTTCATTCCAAAAGATTGATCATGAGAAATGTCAGTTCTACCACCAAATGTAATGATGCTACTTTTTGATTAAAAAAAAAACAAATGTAATTCCAAAACAAACTAGTGTAGGGAAAACATGTAGCCCAACTAAACAGAAATGAACCGTGCTGAATGAAGAAATGAGAATAACTTTACATTATGAATTAACTCTTGCATTATCTTTGTACTGCTACACCCTGTGTGGACTTTATGATACATTCTGTGTGTTATTTATATTACATTCGCTACATTAAAAGGTCAAAGTCAAAGTAGCCAAGCCTGCATTACGCTGTATCTCTAATCGCACTTCGTAAAAGTCCCTTTATTTTTCTGTTTCTGCCAAATTAAATGTGCTAATGAGGTGAAAGGCGGCTTGTCAACAGGGAAAAGGGGGCAATGAGAAGACAAGAAACAGGCCTGTGTGTTGTTGCCTGTCAGGCCGTTCTGCAGCACAATGAGAAGTTTTTCTCGAGTAATCCTGGCGCTCAGGAAACACCACCCATTTTGTCCCAGCCAATGCAAATTGAACGTTACTTTTATTAACTTTAGCAAAGCATATTTTACCACCGAGCATATGGCAGTATGTTATTTTATCTCCAGGCATCGTCCTCCAACTTGTGCATCTGTTTGCGTCCCAGCGATTCATCATCATGAAAGCATTATTCTATCTAATAATTCATATTGGGAGTTGTTCATAAAGCCACAGACAGCGTTTACACTACAAAACATCACACGCTTTCAAGTAGTTTCTTGAGACGCAATCCCACATTTCCAAACGTCTTCAATAATTAGTGAAGCTTCTTGTTGATTCAATTAGATTTGTGGCAGTGACTCATCTGTTACCTCATCAACTTCTGTAATTTAAGAGGCTGCAAGTGATTCATGATCAATTCAAAATGACTTCATCACACCATATTTTCCACACACGTTTATCTTTTTTTAGAATTTGAGGTTTTGGGAATTATTTTCATAAACCAGCGGGGCAGAATCTTGAAATTGAACCCTTTATCGTTCCACCATGCCGCAGCTTCGGTGCTGCTTTTTCTCCGCGACGCAAAGCATCACCTTGAAAATGTCTCACAGTCTGGAAGCCGGCCGATCCGCCGAGGATCACACGTGTTGGGGGGCAGAAGCGGGCCGCTCTGCAGAGGGGAACGCTCTCAGCAGGGAGGTGGCAGAGAGGCAACACGCCGTTTGGCAAGAACACAACGTTTGTGGGAAAGCGTCGTGTCGCTTCGGCCTCCAGGGGAGCAGCTTCTTCAGTGGAACAGAAGATTCTGCTTTTTCTCTGCAGCCGTTTAAGCACATTAGGGAAGGCAAGTTTTATTTGCAAGGCATCTTTTCAACAACAAGGCAATTATTACTGCTTCACGTAGGACTTGCGTGGACAAGATGTCAAACACAAGGAAGACAAGACAAGGCAAGAAAAAGGAACCCTTTCACGCAAATATCCTCAAAAAACTACAGGCGCTCGATGCGACACTGTAAGCTGGGCGATTGGGATCAGATTAGAATAAAGCGGCGCTGGGCTACTTACGGAATCCGTAAAATCACAGATCGATGCCGTGTTTTTAAATACATATTTTGATTATTTAAATATGTGCCATAATTGCCCCGTGAGCAACGTGGTCTGCGTGTGTAAATACTTGCTGCTCCTCTGAAGCTCCCTCTCTGTTCTGTAATCTCTTTGTAGGGGTTCCGTTCTTCATTCGGGGGTTTCGTGAATGTATAATGAATGTTTTTTCCCCCCGAAAAATCCCTTTCATCTGGATACACACAGCGCAGACAGCACACCCCACTCAATGTTCTTCTCCTCATGCTTTTGCTGCTCCTACATTTATTCTCCCACCACTTTCCCTCGTTTTTTTTTTCTCGACAGAGGGGCGGCTGTAAAAGCTGCTCCGGCTTCCAACGGCGGCAAAAATGTAATTGAACTACACAGCGAGATGATACATTTCATACCTGACTAAATATCAACTAAAGCTAATGAAGCATTCTGAAATGGTTTTTCCTGCTCAAGAATGTTATCAATTAAATCAGGTTCCAATGTAAAAAGTGATGCCTTGTTTGATAAAAAAAAAGAAGAAGAAAACAAGACAAGCTGTCTTTTAAGTTCTGCGTGTAACAGCTCCGGCTTTTGCAAGAAACACACGTAGATGCACCAACACACAAACAACACACTGCCAGCGGCGCCGGATGTGCGATAGCGGCATTTGGAGGCCGGTAATCCCGTCGGGAATTGGAGCCATTTTGAGAGATTTAGCCGGCAGCGGCCTTTCCCATCTCTCCAGTGTGGCGAGTGACCTCCAAATCACGGGCAGGGCAATTAAAAGCAAATGGAATGCATGGAAAATCCATGATTGGATTATTTTGGTCAACTCTGCGCTACGAGGTTTTTTTCTCCTCGGCAGGATGGAATAAGAAGGGAGCTGAATAGCGGGGGAACTTATTATTGGCCTAATTTATGGTCCTTTTTCTGCCCCTCTGTGTGACAGGCGGGAGGTAGGGGGGGAGGCGGGGTGGGGGGGTCACCAGGCAGCCTGGTCTCATGAAAATTGAGCTCCGCTGCAACAAAACAGCTTGGTTACATTTTAAGGTCAAGTGATTACGTCTGCATTTGACATTGCACTAATACGTTTCCAATTTCTCCGCTGAAGCCCCAGCAGGGGGGAAGGGGGGATCGGGTTGTGCACAGATAGAAAGGCACACGCGGCGTACATTGTGGATGTAGCTGTGTGTGTTTCTTACTAAACCTAACAGAGGCGTTTTGCAGCTTTTTGTTGTTGTTGTTGTTGAGAAAACACATTTCAAACGTGGTTTACTGCAGTGTTGCTGAACGGGACGGTTATTTTATAGGCGAGGCAGCCCTCAGGGGAAAGCAGAGGCTCTTCATGGCTCAGTGAGCCACTGGACCACCGCAACTTCAAACCATCAGCAGGCTTCAAAGCCGCGTTGCGTCATCACAGAGATTCCCCTCCCCGGCTCGTGTGTAGTAAACACTCTCTTTCTCATCAGCGCGCTCTCGCTCGCTCCTCCGAACAAGAGACGCCTTTGACACAAAGCCTTTCCTCGGCTGCGGCAAAGAGAAAATGAAGGCTGAAATTGATCATGTTCCACTGTTCGGCGGTGGAGACAAAAGGCATCTCTTCTGCCAGGGATATTGGCAGAAGAATTGGGTCAACACTGGAAGCCACCCTGCTATTCCCTGTCTGTACCTGCGTTTTGCCCTCGCTCAGTTTCACGAGTTCTATTGAACACGCACGGCCTCTTCAGTTGGAGGTCTTTCTTATGGGCATTTATTCAAAGCCTCTGTTCTTCAAAAGGATGCATATGTAATGTGTTCTGTAGGTTTTGCAGGTTTGTCACATGAATGCTGATGAAGATGTTTGTGTGTGTGTGTGTGTATGTGCTCTTTGCTGTGAAATAATGAAACCAGTTCAGACCCTCACACGTCTGCTCAAAATTGCAAAAGCTGTGCAGATCTTACTACAAAATACATGTACCTCGAATGTCACGATGAAGTATTATAGACGATCACCACCATATTTAGCATTACGCACGTTTGGAACGGCATTGCTGAATGACGTGGTGATTTCACTACGCAACATTTGCAAGTCTAAAAGAACGTCATGATTTAGAATCCGTTCTGTCAAAGGTTCGGTTGGTGCGTCTCACCAGCTCCTGTTCTACTGGTTGAGTGATTCAAACTGGTGTGGCTCCTGTCACAAACGATACTCTTCGAGACGACGCCGACCTTTGAGCCAGTCGGGAGCAGAGTGATTATTCTTGTAGAGACCCTTAAAGAGCTTTCCTTAGAGACAGTAGCCTTTGAAGCAGGGGGAAATGGACTAAGGGAAGTGAGGCACTGTGTGTTTCTTAAAAAAAAAAAAATGCGAAGAGGCCGTAAAGAAACGTACATAAAACTTATTAGGAAACAATATGCATTAGTTATTATTGTTATTATTTAGATTTGGTTAATTATTTGCGTCGAAAAGGGCAAAAATGCAAGGGAAAAAAGGACAAAGGAGTAAAAGCTAAGATCAAAGATTCACTGCACAGAAAAGTTGGCGCATGTAAATCATCCCTTCAGAAACAGTTTGCGCCTCGAGACCGAGCTTGTTAAGTCGAAGGAGGGGAGTTTAAGCGCGTGCATCGGGTCTGTAATTATGTTTCTACGACCATCAGCGCTCTGCACATTGCCCTGGGTAGCACATGTGAGAAACTGATGAAGCACTGTCCCTCCCCAGTCACTTGTTTGCTGCCTACATTTGAATATGGAACCTCTCACACTGAAATATAAAGTCTCAGCATCTGCTTTCATCTTGGATATTCACAAAAAACAAGGTTGAGAAGGTGAAATAGTGCTTTGAGGATGACTTTGGGATGGATTTTTTTTTTTTATATTGAAATGAAAACAAACCACCAACAAGGAAAAACACAGATAGCAGACTCCAGAAATTGGCAATGTGGTGCAAACTGTGAATATTATCTGTCGGTCCTTTCATGTGACAGAATAGTCCTTTCTTTCATACGTTGGGCATAATACGGCATCTGGTAAATACTGTGGGCTCCCGCGTGGCCTTTACACTAAACTCTGTCGGTTTTTACTGAGTCTTAGCCTCGTATTATGAGGTTTGCATGGAAGGCTGGACTGTCTGGCGGAGCGGGAGAGGCTGAAATGGAAGACGCGCTGTCATTTGTAGGCAAGCGGTTCAAGCTAACAACCATGCCGGTGGACTTTTATGTGTAAAACTTGCCCCCTGCCTCAATAAATTAGGGTTAAAAATAAGTCAAGACCTCCTCGTTGACACCTCCGGCTCCGCTCCCACCTCCCCATCAAGTCCTCTCATTCTTGTTACTCCCCAGCTTTTGCCCCCGCTAGAACTTTCTCCCTGCAGGCCCGGCGATGACAGACGACAGGCACCGTGACCGCTGATGCGGTGTAGCTGGCTGCAGCTGTCGTGTGGAGAAGTGAGGTTTGACGAGCTTTCAGGGACCGCTAAGGATGTCGATGCCGCCCTCTGGAAGCCCGCGAGTCCGTGCAGTACTTAGTGGAGGTTTATGGCAGGCTGCTCAATCAGAACCGAACGTTCTTAGCTGAAAGCCCACAAGAGCCTTTTTTTATATACTTCCAGGCTCTGAGGATGAAACGCTTATTTCTGTATTTTCATAGAAAGACAAAAGAGAGGGTGAAAATAGTCAATCTTCTATTGGAGGCCATGCCAATTAGGAAAGTTCTGAGATGTCTTGGAGTGTGAGGACCTCATGGCTCTTTTCCATATGCCGCCCGGAGGGGCATCAGCTCAAATCAGCCATGATCCCACATTAACCGAGACAGCCACTCGTATCCCGTCAAGCACAATTACACAGGTGGTGGTATGAAGGTCCTATTTTAAAAATGTTGAAAGTTTCAGCTCTCAAATGCCAAGCCAGAGTTAACCGAGTGTAAACTGTGTCATCGAGAGCAGCGGGGCATCTTTACTGACAGATAAATCAACAGCACACAAGTGCTTCAGAAGAGTGTCTCATTTTTTTCTGAATGCTCTTTCACACCTGTCAAACACTTGATCAGTTCGGCTCAAACACAACCAACCAACAAAAGCCAACGTGGGAAAAGTTTCCGTGGTCAAGACGTCGGGGACTTCACTGGGTCCAAGATCGTCCTCTGGGAAAAAACCTCTTTCAAAGCGGCTAATTCTCCTCTAACCTCCTCGCAAAGTGCAATTAACGGAGGTCGTCATCCGCGGCCGGCGGTGCCAGTCAGCAGTGTAAGTCTGCCACAAATAAATTAGCCCTAGAGGCGCCTCCACGCAACCCACTTTAAAACATCACACAACTAATTGGGCACTTGAAAGGCATTGAAAAGACAATGCAAGTTGAATGTTGTCCCTCAGAACGCAAAAGTGTGCAATTAGAAAGGAAAACAGTTGCCCCGGGAGAGGCGCCGCCACCTGAGTGGCTCCCCGGTATGTTTATTAACCTTTATCACATCAATAGATGATGAGCACGACCTTCTCGGATGACATTTCCCACGTCCTGCGTTAACTATGCGGGAGCAGGTCCAGGGCGGGTCCACCGGCAGCTTTGAAAAACGGCAGCGAGAAGGTCACGAGTGGACCGGAAGGAAGTGTGGAAGTTTCCTGGGCCGCTCCCGCGTGCATGCGAGGCGCGGATAACGGCGCGTCCGATATCCTGCTGCAGCTCAAATTAATGAGCCTCTGTGCGAATGAAAGGCGGGAAAAAAAAGCATTGACGTGCCGCCGTCCTTCATGTGCCGCTGGCCGCCATGCCTGAAGGATAATCCCGCCTATCGGGAGCCGAGGCGGACGGAGCAGCCGCTGCACACGTTTTTTTTAAACGAGGAGCTCTTTGACGCCTGAGCGACTTCTCAGTCAGTCTATTGAAAGGAGTCAGACGTCAGTGAGTTCAGGTTCCGCCTTTGCACTAATGGATGATTTCAAGGCAGACATGTACTTTTTAAACTGGCAGTTTGATGTGTTACATGTGCATCACAATATTTGGCAAGTGTCATGGTTTCAAAGTGGTTTGTACTGATCTCACAGTGGAACGACACGTCATGTACCCTCCTCCTGATACATATGCGCTATATGTGCAGACAGTGCATGATAGAAAAATACACCATTAAATCAAACATTGGTCAAATTACCAGGGTTTATGAGCAAATAAGGAAATAGACGAGATGATAAAAAGATCCATTCATTTATTTAAGAAACTGTAGTGTGCTACTTTGTCGAAGAAATGTTGGAAAATTGCCATATGTATGAAGAGGTGGGTAAATACCGCGGAATACCACTCTGAGATCGTTAAATACCACTCTGAGATCAGTACATACCACTCTGACGGGGGTATGTACCGCTCTGATATCGGTAAATACCACTCCTGACATTGGTACCACATTCCACTTTTTGATGCCGGTGCCACTGTGAAATAGGTTTGAAGGTTTGTCCCTTTGGTAGGCAGTGGGCCACTCCTCACTCCTCACTTCTCATTTTCCTCTCAAAAATATCACCCCGCTGTGTTTGGAGTGATCTTGCTCCATAGAAAATCAATTGAATTATGCATGGGGGACAAATTGATGCTTCGAGCTGAAGGTGGTCCTTATCATTCATTTCACTGCTCTTTATTACCCTGTTATGATTCAAATGAATAATTGAAATTGAATATTGTCACAGTCACCCAAAATGTCTTTGAGTGCAGGATCAGGCGCACGTTTTGAGGCGTTGTGGGGCATCCCGGGCGAAGCAGGCTGGAAGAATTGGCGCTCAGAGGATGGATCAACAGTTCCGCTATCATCCGTGACATCACCAATTCTTTCACATCGTAATTTTTTAATTGCCCCCCACGTTGCCGTGGAGACGCTTATCAAATGATTAGAAGATTTCCCCCTGATGTTTTTTAAGGCCTTTTCTCTGCATGTCTGTCTTGGAGAAGGTTTAGTCCTCTATAGCGGTGAACTCATTCCTCTGCTGTCACGGCCCGTTATGTCATGTCACGTTATTTGAAAAAAATACATCCTTACTTCGCAATTCAATTGGATGAAAAAACATCCGACATCATATGGATCAAACCCACTTTTGTGCAGCAGATCCTTTGCCAGAAGTAGCGGCAGGGGCACTGATAAGAGGAGCTTGTGGGCGTCGGCCATCGAGTCAGTGGGCGTCGGCCATCGAGTGCGCCAGGAGCTGCACCGAAGCGATCCATCATTTGGGATTTTGCAACCTTTCCCACGCCCACTTCATATCGATTTACGGGGCTGATACATGGTCACATGGTACACAGGATGTTTGATTTCAGAGCGAAGCATATGGATTGTTTCTCTTCAGAGATAGAGCAACACACATGGCCTTTCAACCACTCCAGTGGTCTGGTAAATAATTGATCCACCATCCGGGGGTGGGGGGGGGCCTCAAGCAGAAGTAGGCCAACAGGTCTGACAGCACAGGGAAAGACCTCATTCTGCCGACACGTAGTGATTCTCTGCTGTCGGACTTCACAGCGTTACACGCAAACCATCTCTGTGTTTGGCTCTGTAAAAGCGCGGCTTGGATGCCAGGTCTGCTCAGCTTTCTGAGCTCAGAACAGAGAGGAACCGTCAGATGGCTTGGTTCAGATGGCTGATCGGGAGAAGATAGGACTCGGGAAAAAAATCCCACAGATCACAAACTGGAAGATAATCTGAAGCTTCCATTCTGGGAAATCTCCCCGACGGCTCGTCGTTGTGCTGTGAGGACAGAAATACTATAATCTCACTTTAGTTAGAAAAGATAAAATATTGTACACATGAATAAATGTTAGCTTCAGCAGCAGGACAAGTTGTCTTTTGCTGGTCATTATTGATAATGCCACAAACGGAATATCTTCAGAAAGAAATAAATACTTAACCATGAAGCATGAAATATAACGTACAGCCTACTCTTCCCCAGTACGCAGGTTTCAGCAATAACAGTAATACAGGGATTATTCTAATGATGCCTTTAAGGCCCACTAATGTTGATATGGTTGCTTGGCGATTGTGATTTTAGTCAGAAATCATCCTGCATGCAGCAACTAATCTTTCTAACATGGTTTTCATAATGTGGCCACTTTATAATCATAACTGTAGAAATATACTAGGCTGCTAAGAATGTGACTTTAACAGTTGAATGTGGGTTTAACAGTTTAATTAAATAGGAGGCGGGCTTATTTAACACACAGCAACAGCATCTATTTCTGTCTATAATCAAGGCCTATAGATAAATGCTTGATGTCATTTAAAATACATGAATCAGGTCTCTTAAATTGAAATGGAATTTTTTGGACTTACAGACAAAGAGGATTAAAGCGCATAAGAGGTGACCTACTGGATATCGAAGTTACGTAGTTTCGCTGCCTTCACCTGATCACCATTCCGTTGTGTCATCCTGCATGATTAATTAAAATTCAGCTGTTTATTTATAGCCACGTAAATGCTACGAAAATGCCTCATAAATCCTAACATTTACTAGAACACAAACTTCAACATCGGTAACTGAAAAACTATGCATTTTTATGTTGTTCGAATACGTCACCACTAAAGCAGGTTGAAAAAGACGCTTCGCTGCACATCAAATGTTACAGTGTCGTTCCCGCCTGCATCAATGTGTCCTCTTTTGCACGGAGATAATTCCTCGATCCGTTTGTGACACGATGGTAAAAGAAAAGTGCTTGGCAGCTGTCACACATCATCAGGGGAGGGGAACCAGACATCATAAAGGTCCATGATAGAAAAATAATGAGATTGTCCCTGAGCATCGTCACAGTTTTGTCACAGCTGGACTCTGCGTGGTTCGGTGGCCTCGTTGGGGGATTTACCTCTATAAATCTTAACCATGCTTATTTACAGATAACTACGGCACACAACATGATGACAGCTAGCCATATGCTTTAATTAGCTGAAGGGAATTCAATCAAAATCCCAGTAAGAAGAGCTAGTCAAACTTGTGTTCACTGACAAGACAGCTACCCAGCTGCCTGTGCTAACAGGATACACAATAAACGCAGAGCTGATGCCTTCCGCATCAATGTTTCGGGATCTGTTCACTGCGCCGGTTCCCCTGGGAGGCCACGACGCCTCCGGCCACCAGCGGGCTCAGTGCCCTGCGCTCCGGAGCCGGTGTGAAGCTGAGCCCGCTGAAGGCTGCACGACGCAGGAACAATGGAGAGAACTCCTATTAAATAAAAAGAACTTCTACACAATACTGAACAACAGCAAGAAAAAGCAACTGAATCAAAAGAGAATATGTATTTGCATGAAGAACCCAAGCTAGCATAACATTTTTTTTTTAATGGATTTTAATCTTTGAAATCGTTCAAATGGGACAGAACTCATCTCGGTCAAATGTAACCATGAACAGTTTCCTTGTCTTTTTTAGTATTTCTGCAGCTAAAAGGTCATTCTGCATGTTCAAGTTTCACCACGAACCTGAGATGTGATCAAAACGTCTAGAACAGCAACTAAAAAGGTCCTCGCAGAGAGATTGTTTTCTCAATAAAATGTTTTCACTCTCAAGAATCAACGTTCATTCCAAAGACATGTCATAAAAAAACTGTAAAAACTCAATTTTCCCTTTGAAAGCTCCAGAACAGCTACCAAACCACCCATGTTATGAGATTATTTTGTCGACTATTACACAGTTATCACAGTTATCGAATTTAGTCATTTATTCTTTAACTTTTTCTGACGAAGCGGACTGGTTTCATCACCACTGCACGATTCAATTACACATGATTGTTCGACACTTGATTATAACCAAGATGATCACGGATGAGCTGAATATTTATAAGGCCTAAAAATAAGCCACCATGGAGGGAAACTGATGTTAAGTAAGTATCAAATGAGATTTAAATGAGCAGGCTAATTAAATATATTAAAGCACTGTCTTCGGGGAGGCACACATCTCGCCGGGAACAGCAATCATCCTTCTTTCGGTTAAATTGGGGAGCACAGGGCAAGTTACCCGCCCGTCCATTAAATTCAACAACAGTTGTTTCATCCCTGCTTTCCTCGTCCCTTTTCATGATGAGGCACCAACAAGATGGTTGGAATCAAATCTCACACATGGCTGGGATTGTAACGCCCGGTGGGGCGCCGCCGTTCAAACCTGTTCAGGCTTCTTCTTTTTTTTTTTTTCACGCAAACCTCTTTCTTTATTTTTCGGTCCCGGCAGTCCCTCTGTGACCACGCAGGAAACCCGAATCAATCCAAAGCAAGTCGAGACGTGATGAGCGGCGGCGCGAGGGAACACGTGGCGATTTAATCAGAGGCAGGTTGAGAGTTGCGAGGACACAACCGGCGACGGGGGCACCCTGGAGGTTGATCTGAACTTTCAAAGAAATCCAATTAAAAACGTCTGCGCACAAGAGACAAGCACTCACGCGGGCATCTTTTGTGTTGCACCGCTTCTGTACGAGACATTTTCTCACCGTGAGACCCGGCGCCCAGTCGCGCCGGGAGGCCTGTTACAGACGTCAGCTTTCGCGATTGCGTAGTGGAAAGGTGGCGTCTGCAATGACACAAAGGCTCTTTGTTTATCTGTTCAGTTTGTTTCTATGGGGTCAAAGCGCCTTTTCTCTCTTGAGGGGACAGAAAGGAGACGATAAGACCACTGGTAGCATCCGTTATTGAACTTCAACCAATTAAACCTCTCACACCATACACCTCTTTTTACGACCACCCTTTGCGAAAAGTAGAAAATTGTAAACTTTATCTTCTTTTGTAACTAGCGATGCATTTTTATGCCAGTAGCTTGTGCTTGCCAAATAGAATGTGGAGAGCTTTTTTCTAAAAATAGCACACGAGTTGTAGAAATGTGCTCGCACGATGTGTGAGTCTGTTCTCCCCAGGCAGCGTTTCAGATGCACCAAAGACAAAGTGAAATTCAAATGCGTTGGTGATTGTTCTTTCTTTTGAAACTTTATAAAGGCAAAGTAGCCGGCCGCATCAAAAGCGATACAGAAAGTCTGCCGTGGACAAATGCACAACTCTATATACCTCTACGAACCACGCGGATTACGTCGCCATGACGACAACAAGTGTCTCATCTGTCAGACGCGACGGAAGCGTCCATTCCACACGTCCTTGGTCGTTACCTTACTCAGATAACTTGCACAGATCGGAGTCAGCTCCCGAGGTTGACGGGGCATGCTCGATGTGACGTGATCTCTTTCTCAATGGCAGGCGATCTACAAGCTGATCGCAATCGACCGGTCGGGCATCCAAGGTCACGACTGACAGGTTCTCAGTTAAACTGGTCCAGGTGATGCTGAGACTTGATGCATTTATAAATATGGGCAGGAGTGGAAATATCGGAGGCAGGCAGGAACTAATATTGCTTAAAGGGTAACAACCGACAAGCTTCTTATAGTCTGATGGTCAGATCATTTATTCTGGGTACACCAAGAACGGTCTAGACAACCGACTCAAATCAGCACAAATAACTGGTTGGTACTCAGATCTGTGGGGCCGAGCATTTATGAAATCGCCAATTCATTCATTCATTCAGGGATTAGTTGAATTTGTGCTTTTTCGTCGGGTTTAAGTGGGACACGACTTCTTCCCCAATACTTCCATTTTATGGCGACAGTGAGTGTTAAAGTGCCATTTCCTCCCCTTTTCCCCCAATTATATCCCCTCTCACTACTCCTTCTCACCACTTTGTGCAGCTTAGCCAGTGGACCACAGCTGAACCCTCCACATACCCAACACATGCTCAGCTCACATGTGGCACGGCAGCTCAGTGCTCATCCGGTCTACTCCAATTTCTCTGTTTCTATTTTTAGATCCAAATGGAACCATGAGAATGGAGAACGAGATTGCCATCGTTGCATCTGCTGAGAATATTCCACGTGTTTCAGGTGAAGTCACCGTAATTGAATGCTCCCGTACAGATACTGACAGCCGCCTTTTCTGCGTTGCATATTAACATTTTTGAATTTGAATAATGAGAGTTTATGTTGGCATTGTGCCACTGTTTTAAGTAGAAGAAGATGGCTTTATCGGGTCCTAATAACATCAGCAGTTGACTACTAGTTGCTGCTACTGCTACCAGAGTGTGGAAACTTAACACTCATATTGACAATAGCAGATCTTGAAAAATTAGAGAAGAATGAAAACTTTTTTCAACGATTCGGGATGTTACTTTTACATCAGAAAGAAGATGGACGATCATGTTTGAAAGTTGGCATTCAGAATTGTTAACCATTGATGTGTTATGCGTCAACTAATGGAAATGCTGTATTTCAAGCGCATCTTGTTGAAATATCATGCATTGACAAGGGTCTCAAATTAAATGACCTTCTTTCCACGCCACTGACTCATGATTAAATGGCTTGAATCTCCTCGTGCTTTATACATAAAAGCTTGTATTTCAATTTCAAAGCCGCCCATTTGCTTGAAGCAGCACAGGGCTCCTCTGCATAAATGTTGGCCCTGTCTCTTGACTGTGGAACAAATGAGTGTCTTAAATTAAATTTGAGATAATTAGGGTGGCTGCTACATGTAATTGGTCTTCTGAATGGATCAAACAGTCACAAGTGAGGCATGGATGAGAGGAAATACGGAAGGATTACGAGATGCAACAAGGAAACTTGGGCTGAGAAGTCCCAGAAGTCCCATGTTCATCAAACAACGGCACAGTGTTCATCTAAGTCTCTGTAGCTACACAGCCTCGATAGCGATGCGGGAGGGAGGGAGAGGGGGAGGGGGGGCTCTCTGCCACAGCTGCTGCAAAGTCAAACTGTAGTGTTCGGCCTCACAGCATTACCCTTCGTTATCAAAGCTCGATAGACAACTGGCGGCCCAATTTTGCAGCTCAGCAGAGCTTAAACCAAAGGAGCACCTTCTGGGAAGCGAGGCTCTAGATTTAGACCTGCAAACTGTGCTATAATATCTAGTGCGTCTTGTTGGAAAGTAGTAACATCATGCTAGGGAAAAGCAGGGCTGGGTCACTTTTGTTTCATATAATATTTTCAAAAGCATTAATACAAAACAGTATTGCATTTGACAAATATTCGTATCTCTTGGGCGGAAGCCACCGACGTCGTTCTCTTGGATCGTTAGTGCTGTGAAGTGGCGGCGGCGGCTTGGTTTGGGGTACAAAATCACTTGGTAAGACTTAATAACAACATTTTGGTTTTGTTTAAGATATTCCATGGAAGGTCATTTGTGTGAATGGGTGACTCAGCTTTCGTTGCCACATGTTTATGTGCCATATATCTGCTGGTGTTGAGATTTGGATCTCAAGCGACTGGTATTCTGAGCCACATTCGTAGACTCTGCAGCACACCTTTGTGAGGAAGTAGCAAAGCACAACCGTCTGAGTGACAGCTTCCCCGAAGGAAGAGTTATTGAAGCATAGCAGTATTTATAGACAGAGAAAAACATCCCGTTTACTCCCTTCAAATCCACGAGGAGCCATACGCAGTGTTCATATTTCCATTACCATCTTCTGTCTGTGGAGAAAATGTGGAAGATAGTGCATGCCTGTACACAGGATTACACCGGTGTAGATGTTTTCTAACAAAGTATTACCATCATCATGTGCCAGTGACCACTTTGCACCCAGAGGAGAAATACTTACTAGTTGAGGTCAAGAGTGCTCTTTAACCAACACTTTTAAAATTATTTTGAGCCCATTTAGTCGCTCCGTTTCTTTCATGGTGAGATAGAGAATAGTCCCCTAGGACTCCTGTTCCACAAATTAAATGCCTTATAATACGTCAGACCTCTGTCACTGAGGTGGAGGGAGCGACAAGTCCCACATCGGTTACTGATACGGCCCGGCGAGTTCTCCGTGCTTCTTTATCATTAAACGGATCCATTACAGCTTCATCTGAGCCGCCGTGGTTGCGATCCAACGCCTCTAGACGTGTCAATCAGGGAGTCCCCGGCATGCTGCGGTGCTTATCGAGGTTCCTTTGGTGGAGAAGGAGACTCTCTCAGCAGTCCCATTGATTTAAAACAAATTACACATCTCTATTGTGTGTTTAGCAGGTAATCAATAAATGCAAAAACAGGAGAATCAGCGTGTCTGATTCTCAGAGCGCATTGGTTTGTGCATTATTGTTGTGCTATGATTCATAACGTTAGCTCCTTTCTCTCTTATTACCTTTGCCTTGGAGGAGTAATTAAATGATGGTGCAGTTTAGAATAAAATAGGGCAGATTTGTTTACAAAGAACCCCAAACTCAAGGTTTCACGAATCCACAGACCAATATGGGATGTCACAACGACCACGGACACTTCAAATGGTCACCCGGCCTAAGACCCCTCGGCGATCCTAGAATGCTACACCTAAAGGTCTTGCCTGGAACAGTATTTGGATCCGTAGCATCGTGCCAAGACTGGATTTTCACGAGACTTTGTCGACTCGTAACCCATTAGGTCTTGGAGCCCCTCCAAAGCACGAGGGGATACACACTTTATTTTTCACTTATGGAATTGGCTTCGTCAGAGGGCTGCTCTCTCTCTGTCCTGTAGCTTGTTGGGTTTTACTCAGGTTTCAGGCTAACGTAGCTATCGTAAGATAGCTAACGTAGCTAACGTAAGATAGCTAACGTAGCTATAACGTAAGATAGCTAACGTAGCTATAACGTAAGATAGCTAACGTTACTTGGGCTTGGTAACAACCATTTGCGCTCCACTTTTAGTTGGCTTCTAGTAGCTTTTTACTGGAATACAACGCGATTTTTTAATTCATGTTCAACATCATGTTTAAAGGTACCACTGACGCTCAGTTCAGCCGAAGAAAACTTCAGACAATATGTCGTCAATGCCACTATTGTCTGAGAGTCCGACACCTTTCAGGCCTTCAGCAAATTACCGTGGAGTATCTGCAGTGAAAACAGCCTTAATGGTGACTGATCACAATGATTCTGTCCATGTGGGAAAATATAAATCCATCCACCCACAAGAAGAAAAAAAAGAGCAGTTAATTGATTTTCACTGCTGCATGTCCACAGGGCACTAACACAGCCACGGCTCCCCTGTAGCCAGGCAGCCAAAGTGCTGCTCTCCGAGCACAAAAGGAAGCTCGATCTGAAAAGTGTACTTCAGAGCATGAATACTAATGGTATTGATTTACAGTGCCATTTTCCCGCAGGGAGAATTGTGGACTTTCATTGCAAAGGAGGAGCCAGCAGCCTTGTGCGTGCTCAACAGTCTGAAGTGTTGAAGAACCAGCTGCATTGAGGCTCTGCAGTTTTTCACGTTTTTTCTTTCAATAGATTTGGTGCCATTTTTGCTCCGCACCAAAGTCAGGGTGTTTTCGTCGAGTTTCCAGAAGAGCACAAATCACTTAACATCTGTTGCAACAGACAGTGGGAGGGATTAGGTTCCCTGCTGCTCCGCGACGCACATTTGCTCATTGAAGCATGAAGGCAAACGAAAAATAGCCATTAAATAAATTAATGTTTATTTTAAGCAAGTTATGGCTTGTCGTAAAACCGCAGCTGACCTTTACGAGGGTATTGCACTAACGTACAAGTGGAAGGTGAAGAAATGGGTTTTGCCGCGTGCATACGTTAAAGGGCGACGCCAGCAACCTTTTGAAAGAACCAAACCAAAAATCGTGACAAGCAATAAACCTGGAAATGTCAAAGCATCATAATGAATTCATTTGGTTTCACAGTGCGCTATTCTTTTTGTGCCGAATAAAAAAACAACTCTGAAGTCATTCCCGTCCATAATCCTCTCCTGGCGTTCCTCCAATATCTTTTCAGTGAATTTGGTTGTTTATAAAATGGTGGCAATCAAACAGATCACAGATCCACTTTGGACAAACAAACTGCTATGAGAGAGACGCGGCGTTTGCATCACTTTGAAGTTCCTGTCACTGTGGCACGATGGTAAAGTCGGTTTTCTGGAAAACTCTCCAATCACGATTTGAACAACACAGTGCATTCTGTTTACAGCCCTTTTCGCTTTTATTGAGTAGATGTTGAAATTCACAGCCATGTTGAGGTGAAACACAGGATTGCCTGACAGAAACAGTAACATGTGATATACATTGAAGGTCTCTGCACATATTCTTCCTTAAGGAAAGGCCATGCAATGGCGTCCGATCCGTGACTCGCGTGTCCTAAACCGGAAATAAACGGCTCTTCACTATCGCCGCTCCTTCATTTTTTTATTTTCTAAATGACTGTTTAAATGCAGAAACACAATGAAACGATGAAAAATTATATGAAATCACTTTTATTCTCAGAGTGTGCGGTGATTCCAATTTTTGCAGCAAAGTTACAGACTGAAACATCTGTCTAAAATGGCATGCAGTGAGCAAACAGGTGGAGCTTCGAAACACGGAGAAGACACGAAACGATCATCAACAACCTTGCCTACATCGCACACCATAAGCATGCATACATTTTTGTCAACAAATAGGGAGAGAGAGAGAGAGAGAGAAAGAGAGAGAGAGAGAGAGAGAGAGAGAGAGGACGAAGAAGGCGCTAGAAGATTTCGCAGTACAAAATAAAATAATTCACTAAATATATATATATATATATATATATATATATATATATATATATATATATATATATATATATATGTATATATAGACATTTTTTTTCAAAATACCAACCACCAGAGGACATAAACAGGACTACGGACGAGGAATCTTCTCAACACGTACAGAACAGAGAAAGACAGATGCAAGAAGGGAACAACATCAGACAGTTTACATTCAGGTCACATCAAAGGAGTACGTTTTTTTTTCTCGGTATTAAGAGTTGTGTTTTTCGGGCAGTTGTTTAGTCGTTTTAATGGCCGCGTGAGCGCCACAGTCGAGCGACTCTCAGGTGAACGGCGAGCTGGATTTCTGACAGCTGAGCGTTGATTGCGCATTGGCTCGGGTAGATGGTGCCGGCAGTGCTCTACAAGCCATTTAGAGCGCAATCAATAATGCACTGACGAGGTGATGACGGATGGGCTCGTGAGGGTGTTGGTGGATGACATGCAAAGAAGGGCGCTCTAATTTCAGGGCTGCTGACCTGAAGAACAGCACACACTTTGTTTTTGTCTGGGAAAGTCCTCCACTTGGGTTGGCTGGGCAGTAGTTGTAGCTTTTTTTGCGGAATTTTCTCGCGGGGCCGAACGAGAGCCGTGTGGTTTTCACAAAATAAGGTTGATGGACGGGCCTGCTGGGCCCGGGCTAATGAGATTATTCAATTTGAGTGTGAGGGCAATCATGCAAAGAGAAGGCTAGTTATGGTTCGAACTTCTACTTTGCAGCTAATATACCTGAGAATTCCAAAATAAATAAGATGCGGCAAATAAATAGGATGTAACCTCTGTGACTTAATCTACAACTACCAGATCTATTCTTTGGTTTGATCGGAAGATGAATTTGAGTGTTGTTGATGGTTGGTTCCACAACTGCAAAGAACAATCAGTTGCCAATTATCTCAAGGGGAGACAATACAATCCCAGGAAATTCCATGTGTGTGCTCTAAATGTGACCTTGGATGTCGTATTTTTAAATATCCAACATGATTACAAACCTCACAAAGCGTTGGTAGGAGCTAGATTTCCCTTTTCTAAGCCACAGGAACGCACACGTTCAGAATTAAGTTATTTCATGTTCAGCTAGCTTATTAAAAACAGTGGCAATGTGGTTTAGAAAACCTTGACTACGCCTAGGGCTACTGTGCTCACGTGAATCACAAAAACATTTCCTAACAAAATTGAATCACGAATTGATCTCTGCTAATTGCACATTTAAGCTCTCCCTTAAACTTCACGAGGGATTTTTTTTTTCCTGTACATGGCAGCTAAAATAACTCTGAGTTTACTTGGTCAAGTCATGAATCTTTATATTGGATTCATTCTAGTGTCTATTTTCAGGTTATAAGAACATCAAATTTAAGTTTCCTCATGGAGTGCTTGAATACTAAGGCATACGCTATACTGTAAATATCCAGGTTCGCCTGTTTTACCAGCACAAGTCTGGTGGAATGTTTGAAATATCTGGAATGTTTGACAAGACACTGTGGAATGAAGGAAAAATATATGAATAATAAAAAAAGGCATATGGAAGAAACCTTTGATTTCGTCCTCATACGACCCCTTTTTTTAAGTTTCAAATACGGAGCAGGTAAACATTATGTTGTGCGATCAGAAAACTCCCCCTCGTTATTTCCTTTGATTAAAACACACAACGATGAAGATTGTCTGTTATTGCTGATTTGGGACTTCGCTCCCATCAGTTTGAGCAACGGACACAGGGCAACTTCATTTCAACAATATATTGCACTCTTGTCACTGTCTGTTCACATGTAGTGTGTTCACACCAATGTTGTGTTTGGGAAGTTTTTTTTCTTAGTTTTTTACAAAAGAATGTATGGAAATAAAAAAATAAAAAATAAACTGCGCTGATGTAAAATGGAGACGCAAAGCGAGGAGCATAAAAAACACATGGACCCGAGGGAGCAAAACCATTTTTACATGTTTGCAGTCAATTATACTACTTTACATGGTGGACAAGATGTAAATGAAATCCAATGTAAAATCAGTTATTGCCTCAAATATAAATAAATGTATTTCACTTCATCGTGACGATAGAAATGTTAACCAAACGTGTACTTCACTCCACAAAAGCCCACAGCATGCTGAAAGAAAACAACAGAAATGTGAAATAAATTCCTTTGCTTTCCGGATTTACAGTTTTTGTTTCGAATGCACCAGTACACATTCACAATGAACCAATTAGAGTGTGTCACACAGTCCACGAGGTGAATCCTCACAACGGAGAGCTAGTAACAATGCAAGTATCTATATACAATGTATGTATCAAATATTAGCTTAAACAGAACAGGAAAATTCAGTCAAATTCTGATATGATTTGGATAACTTCTTAACAGTTAAAAATATGGCTTATACTCTTCGTCATCTTGTTGTGTGTCAAAAACAACTATACATAATTGAATTATGTATAGTTTTTTTTTTTATAACTCGAGGCTATTTACAAACAAAAAAAGGGTGGCTGATGGGTGATTTCTGAATGGATCCTAAGTGCCTGACATTTGTAAAAAACATGGCATGAGATTTCCCAGTGATGCAACAGACAGATGAAGTATATATCGCCTTTCTTAATCAAGGGGCAAAAATCATGCCACGTTGCTGCCTGGCAGGGCACCTAGAAGCTGCGTCTCAGGTGTCGGCGGGTGGAGAAGTGTTTGGGGTGGAGAAGTGGTGGTCTCGGTGAGATATGAACGCTTTTTTTCGGGAAGTTAAATCTCATTTTAACTCCAAAACAACTTTTTGTTTTTACTTTTTGTTGAACATATCCATGAGCGGGGTCGGGATGAACTTCATGACCGTGTCCACGATGCTCTCCTCCTCCTCCTCGTCGCCGCAGCCGGTGGGCACGGCCTTCTTGGGACGGGTGAGGCTGCCCTCGGAGGCCTGCTCCATGGCGGCCGCCGCCTCGGCCTCCTTCTCCTCCTTCTTCTTGATGCCGTACTGAAACCAGGGGAGGAAACAGGACGTGAAGTGGAGCCCGAGACGATCATGGTTTCAGTCGGTTTTGTTGCCTAATATACATATGCAGGGTGCGATTTGACAAAAAAAAACTGTTTTTTAAAATATATTCATAGACAAGAACATTGGACTTTTAGCTTGCATAACTAGCGGTCGGCGTCCGTATGCTCGCGCGCATAATCAGCTACGTGGCATCAGCGATCCGCCAGTGGACCAAACCACTGTGAGGCAAAGGAGGGGGGACTCAACATGTTTCTAAACTTAAAAAGCATTTTGGGGGTTTGTATTGTTACACAGATATTCTAAGTATACATCATTATGTTATTTACACTACACACAATTGTTTTAATGATATTTCTAGGGGGGGGACAACCCATAGATGGGGGGGGGGGGGTCTGACCCCCCTGTCCCCCCCGGGATTTACGCCCTTGATTCACACTGAAGATCGTTAGATTCCAAGAGTTTAAGTAGGCTAGCAGTTAAGTTGCATTCGTCGCTATCAAGGGGGGAAAATCTTTGTCCCCACCGGAGATAAAAATATTTTGGCAGAGGTTGAGATAGGAAAACCAGAGGGGGGGAGGGGGAATCCCCACCACCCCACTAAAGCCGGATTCTCGGCAGTCAAAGCCTGCAAGCTGCAGAAGTGCCCCCCCCCCGCCCTTTTTAAACTTCTGCAGCCTCTGCATGTCACGCATCGTGTCTCACTGACATTTCACAATTCAATGGGAAAGTTTGCAGTTAAAATCGGTTCCGGAGCTGAGGATAAATGTGGGTTGTGCGTATTTGCAGCAGCACACATGAGATTTCTAATTTAACCTTCCTGGATGTGTTATGTCCCAATTACAGGCAGAGGCACACCGCCGGTGTAATGGTCAATGCTAAGGATTAGCCTATAAATCCCAGAGCCCAAACAGACTTTTAATTAAATTAGGAGGCCGAAGGAGCAGATTTCCACAACACAAAGAAGAGAACTGGAAGATCCTCTCTCTCTCCGTGCGTGAACCCGAATACGGGGCGAAGGTCGCCGTTAGCGAGGCTTCTGCATTTCACCACTAACGACCCGTTAATGGCCGCTTCCTTCCGTTTCTCATCAACCAGCAATAATGATCACTTGAGAAGCAGCAACACGCGTCGTTTTGGCGTCGTAGTTTCAGCTCGCGTAGACCTGGTGTGAGATAAACGCAGTCGGCTTGCAGGGGGAAAAGGTTTGCGGGGTCACAGGAAGGTCAGGAGGGAGCGATGGTGGATCTTCAGGCAGAGACGTGGAAAACCTCTTTGCTGCTCCACCAGACGTTAATGTGATTTCTGCAGCAATAAATACCGTAACGCAGGAATAATAGCATCCCTTTCTGCTGTGAGGATGCGCATGGGGGTAGCACGAGCAGCTGTGTGAGTGTGTGTGTGTGAGTGTGTGTGTGTGTGTGTGTGTGCGTGTGTTAAGAGGGCAGCTACTCGCGTCGCTGAAGAAATCAATGGGGCCAGAAGGACGCAAAAAACTTTCCAACCTTCCATTAGCCTTTATTCCAATCTGTCTGACATTCATTTAAGTCTGCTTGCAGCTCTGGAACCTCTTTTGTGAAGACAAAAGCATATTTTAGTAAAGAAGGAGAATATGAGTCACTCTTTAACTGCACGAGGCTAAAGTCTGGAAAATCACACGATGAAAGCTTGTAAGGGAAGATCTTTCAAACGCAAGCGAAAGAAAGATAAATCAACTGGTGCGAGTATATATTTAAGTTTTCACATCAGGAAAACTGAGTTTATGTTTAATACTCATTTTTAGGTCTGCAATATCAGCATGTACGAGACAATGACCTTGTTTAGAGTACCTTTGTTCGCACCTGGCCACCGTTGCTAGTTAGTTCAACACCTGAGAAATGACCCTTCCCGTTCTCCATTTTACTTCTCTCGCAATCTGCCCCATCAGCCGTTCCTCTCTCCCGATCTGGTTCCACAGCAACAAAGGCTTCGGCAGTCACGCTCAGGGACTTAGTCAGCCACTCATCAAACACTTTCCAGCGATACGCTGTCATATCGCTGCGCCTCCCTCCTCGCTCTGTTCTTTCACGGTCGTTCCCGAAAACCAAACCCGAGACCCGGCGGGCGTCATTGGAGAGGACGGGCTCATGTATTCCAAAGACAGCTGCACACAAGCTCAGCTCGACGGCCGCCACGCGATGTTCGAGTCGCGCATTCGATGAATTAGCAGCATGAGGAACGTTTGACCTCGGGCGCACACGCTTTTGATTCTTTCAATTAAAATTTGATTACAGATGAATCACAGAGACAGGGCGAGACCAGCTCGGCTGGAGTCCAAAACGGGTCAGAGAGGCAAACGGTCATTTTGAGTGCCGTTTGTAAAAGGATGCTGGCTCAAGCACTGTTCAGTTATTTAGTTATGCTTTTAGTGAAATGTTTGCTAAATCATATCAGCAAAAACATTACATTTCTCTCTTTTTCACACTTAACCATCTTTGGGGACGCTCGTTGGGTCGTTTCAGATTCGACACACAATCAGGGGCGTCACCTACCTCGGCTGTGTGTGGCTGTTCCTCCATTTACCTTATCTCTGATGCCCTGTCGGAGGTTTTCTCTCTCTGCCTCCATCTTTGCGTATTTGGCCTTCCTCTCCTCCTCCTGTTGCCTCAGCGCCTCTTGCCTTTCTTCCTCTTTCTTCGCAGCGTCGGGATCCTTCTCCTCCTCCCCGCCGAGCATCTTGCCCATGTCTTTGGTGGCCCCTGTTGTTGGTGGAGACGGAGAGAGAAATTCACAGCGATCCGCAGCAACGAGCCTGAGATAAGAGGACGTGCGGAGACTTATTACCGATTCTCTCGGTGGCCTTTGTGCCGCTCACGCCGGCCCGATTACTACGAAACGGTTTGGAAATCTCCCTTTTAACCAAACTGCATTCTTTATTAATTATGTCCCGGAACAACAGAGGGACCACGTCACAGAGAAGTTATTCTTTTGGTAATGGGCAGTGAGATGCTCTACAATAGCATCAGGAAGTCGCTGACCTTCAGCATGTGGACCTTCTCCCAAAGGTTTCAGCTCTTCTTCTCAGCTCAATGGCAGGAATCGAACCAACAGCCCAGTTTGGCTCTGTCCCTGCTCTCCACCAACGCTCATCCACCCGCTGTCAGCGCGCCGGTTTGCCTCCGGGGGATCTCCGGAGGAAAAGGGCCCAGGGAGACGCGGCCATCTGCTTCCCGCCGCGAAAAACGGAAGAGACAGCGGTGACCTCGAGGTTTTTTTGGCCGCGGTCCGAACTGCCCCCCGCTGAGCAGGGTGGCCGCTAATTAACCAACAGACACGCTGCTCTGTTGTGTTGTCGTTTGCTCTTCAGCGTGTGGAAGACATGACCGCCGGGCATGTTAGGAATGCGTCATCTCGAGTTTGAAATATACAGCAACGTGATGCATGAGTGGGCAGAAGGGGGCGTTATCCTCACACTCACATCAGAACTTTTACTGAAAAGTCTATAAAATTGGGTTTGAATACGACGGAAACAGCAGCATTTAAAAAAATGTAAGTAACTCTTCATCCGTTCATCTTCTTTCCTCACTATAACACTCGTCTGAGACCTGCGAAATCCGACAAACCTCTTGTCTCGGTCTAATACAGCTTGTTTTTTACTTCTTTGCGACCGACGGCAATTAATCTCTTGCATTTCACATGCCGAGCCTCTCCCGGGCCTCCACATGACTAATCTCGATGCTCCTGGCTAATTAGCTCATCTGATTGTGACACGGTTGCAGTGTATAAAGCGCGAGACAGTCGTCGTTCCCAAAAGCCGCCAGCTGTGGAGTCTGGGAAGCGCGAGTGAAGCGAAGCGAGGAGGCTCCGGGGGGGGGGGGGGGGGGGGGGGGGGGCGAGTGAGCCGCAGAGCCTCGGCTACGGGTAGAAAAACACCAGACATGGTCCAAAGTACTCAATTAAAAAGATTAATAACTTAACTCACACTCCAACGAGTGTCGTGCAAGACAACCTGTTCAACCCGGTTCCTTCGCGTCATTAGATAAATCCCAGCAAGCTCTCACACGTCATGCGACCGTATAGTGGAAGTTCAGCAAGCCTGGAAACCCTCCACATAGGACCCCGCAGGACGACAGCTGTGCTGAATGACGTCTCGTGTTATCGGCTGAAGGTTTACAGTGGTGAAAAAAAAAGATAAAAACGGTCAATAAACGACTAGGAGGCCAATTATCCGGGGAAAGACCAGTTCCATGATTGCAATCAGTGGCCAGCTGTTGTGATGTGACCTCTTCTAGTAACGGTGCAAATGTGCTCAACGGCGACACTTTGTCTGAGAGCAGATTGCGGGTTGACTTTGTTAGAATGAGTTATAGCATGACAACAGTCGCTGGGATTGTTATAAAAAAAACAAAATGTTATATTATATGTATATAACATGTTACATTATCAGCAGTAAACCTGCTGACACCAAAAGCTTAGTCTAAAAGGTCAGAGGATGAATCAAGTCTTTAGGGTTCATCCTCTGGGCACCAACGCTCATGGTCATTCATACACAGGGCCGGCCCAAGGCATAAGCGAACTAAGCGGCTGCTCAGGTGCGCGTCCCCCCCAGGTGCATGTGGGCCGGGAGAGCGAATCTTCTTGTGTGTATGTGTGTGTGTGTGTGTGTGAGTCTGCATGAGTTTTTCCATGGATGGACTGGTCGGACCACATGACATGAGTCCCGTGTGGAGCCCAAAGGAACAGGACGCATGACAGCGGGAGAGAGAGAGAGAGAGAGAAGGAGGATGAGGTCAACTAATGACAGCGAGTACGATTATTTATTCTACAAGCAAATAACAGGCGTAAATAAAAGGAGAGTAAAAGGGGAACAAAGTGATGTGACTGAGTGATAACCGTGAAAAAGTTAAAGAAGAAGGGGGAGACAAAAGGAAACTGACAGATAAAGAGAGACGAGAGAAAGAAGAAATGATTCGGCCCGGTGGGAAAACAGGAGGGGATAAAAAAAAAAACAAGATGAGATTAAGAGGGAGAGAGGAAACAGCGGGACCGGCTCAAGGACTGAGTGTTCCTACTCCCCCATCTGTCACCAGTGCAGCGGTGGGTCCCCAAGGCCCCCCCAGCGAGCAGTCCAGCCCCTCATCATCAGCCTCCTGCCCCCCCGGGCCAGGAGGGAGGGAGGTGGTGCAAACACACCGAAATCCACCCGACTGGTTGCGTGGCCAAGGGGAAATATTAGCTGTGCCCTTTTGTCTCCCTGGGACGGGATCACGAAGGACGGAGCTCGACTCGTGTGCCGTTCCAAAGCACCATCTGCTCCGTCTCGAGGTCGGATTGTTTAACGTCGGTTCACAGTTTAAGATTGCAATGCACACACAAACTTTTCAGGACTCATGGGAGGACACATGAAATAATACAAAATTAATGAGAAAGAAATTATCTTTGGGACTTTTTTTTTTAGTCCATTTAAAGCCTGCGGCGATCCCCTTTTAAGAGACGCTGTGCTCATTCACACAGGAGGCACAGCAGCACAAATTAACTTCTTATTATCTACTTACTTACTCTTTTCTCGTTTTTCTTTTTTTAATCTGTGTCAGACCTTAAACAGATGAAACCAAAATAAAACAATCTTTTGTCGCAGCGTCACTGAGTCACACCGAGCCGCATGTGCCGGGTCCTTGACAACTATTGACTCAATCAAGTAGACGGCTTCAGCTCTTGGAGCGCGGTTGTCCTCGGAGAGCTGTGGCAACACTTTGGGTACGAGACAAAGAGAAAAGCTCTGCTCGCTGTGGAAAATTGCTTCTGTATCACCGGGAGTGACAGGCCGACCGGGGAAGCATTATTCCTGTGCCGTGTTCAAGCTCATCCTAAGTGACTTTGCTCGCTCATTCCCCCGTAAACGTCCACGCCGTTCTCCTCTTCTCCCCCTTTGGACGACGCGCAGGCCACTGAAGGGCTGCCGGTCATGTGACCTTAGTCTGGAGAAGAAAACGCAGCTCAACGGTGTGAATAAGACATTTTTCAGAGCGGTTTGAATACTTAACGCATGTTGAACATGTTGAGCCAAAGCAGCGGTCACATCTTTGCTGATACGGAAACCTTTGCCGTTGAATCTGAGTGAAGACCTCGGCGGCCGAACAAAGGGGACGGGGGCAGTTGAGGTATTTCGCTCGGTGGATAGAAGCACGGGAAGATTTTTCATGTGCTGGAAACCAAATGGACACACACACACACACACACACACACACAGTAAAGCTGTGGGGTGCATGGGAGATGGAGGCTGGAGGTGCACATCCTTCATGTGCTTCATCACCCGGTCGCAGCCATTAACAATCTGAGACGGCGTCACACAGTCTGGCCTCGGTGATGAGCGAGCAGGGACGCATTTATCACCGCCGAGGTTGGCACCGGGGACGGCCATCCATCTTTGCACATGTGCACACACACACGCACGCGCTGCGCACACACTCACACACACACACACACAGGAGGCTGTGGATGTTGTTAAAATGTTTATGAGAGCTCGATCAAGACAAGATGGCCAATGTTTTCAAGAACTATTTCTTATCAGGTTCGTCCCCAAAAATCGGGATTGTACTATTGTAATATGTCATCAGCATTCGTTAAAGCTCGCTTCACCGTTTCCTCTTCGTTAGATGTTCGGGATGAAATCCGTTTCGTCGCGATGCTCGTGGTTAAATGTAATGACCCAAATCACTTCGGAAAAAGATAAAGTTATCTTTCCACTGTTGTGTTTGTTCACTGCTCACTGCCACTTCAGTACCTTTTGATCGTTCACTGAGTGATTCCAGTCAATAAATGGAAGTGTACCCAAAAGCAGCATCTGTTTCATCTGCTGAACATATGAAACAAACAGCAGCTGTTGACGAGCCCCTGAGATCTCTAAAAGGATGCTCCTACGGTTTGTTACCAGCATTTCAACACGACTGGGTGTTGATTACGGAATCTGCAAATGGAATTCTAATCGTTCATCATGTAACGTTCAACACAACAGTTCTTTAGGCTTTTGAGCTGTAGTTAAATTCAGCTTTTTATTAATCCTCGAATTCTACAAAGTGACAATGTTAAGAGATCATTTATTGTATTTTTTTTATTTTGACGGATTGGCAACGTGTTTCTAGTGGAGGTCTACGCCAGGAGGAGGCTGCAGTGCATAGACGGGTCCAACAATCACTTGTTTTACCAAACGTCCAAATAGTTCTTTCTGTTTCAATTAACAACGTTGAGCACTTGCAAGCGGAATCTGGGAAAAAATGATTATGAAAAAATATGCTGTCGGTTTAGTTGCATACGTAAAAACATGAATCTTAAGGACGGGGGATTCGTCTACTACAGTTAAGATGCTAGAGTTTACTTGCTAATGTATCATATTACACTATTTTACTAACCAATATTTGAAAGTTTGGAAAAAAACTCCGAGCCAATCAAACCACTGAGATCTTGTTAATTCATTGTCCAATCACCCAAACATGTGTTGTGCTGCTCTTGATTGCTTTGTTCTGCCAGTTTAAGGTACTTGAAAGCAATTATGTCAGAGTCCAATGTGATTTATTAAACTCTTTGTGAAGCTCAATGATTGCCTCCTCTCAACAATTGAGAAAATAAATAATTGGATTCACACCAATTATAAATATAACAGCCTTTCACTGACTTTATGCCAAGTGGTTGCATTTGTGTGTTTTGCTATCCATTTTGTAGGCTTAGGAGGTTTAAATATAACTTATTTTTGTGAGTTTTTTCTCACCAAAACACCAGCCAGTTATCCGCACTGTGATTTACTTGATCACACCGTTTCCTGCAAATCTTCACACTCATTTTAATTTCTCCTATTCATACACTCTCTGCATACCTGAGATGTGACTTCCTAACACCCTGCGAGCCAATTAACAGGTCGACTCATTAACAGACTCCTTCATCTCCTCCTGTTGAAGATAAAATAAGCTTCAATGATGGATCTCAAACTTACCCCGAATAGTAAGTGCCAGCTTTTGCGGATGACTTAGAAATAGCAGCCTTGAATAGTGACACTTGAATTGTTCATGGGTTTTATATATATTCATAATATATATTACTGGTACAATTAAGACTATGTGCCTGTAAGCGAAAGGTATTTTTTTGATCCATGTAGAACTGGTTGTTATTCCGGAGGAGAGGCCTGAAATGATCCTTCATCAAAGAATAAATAAATTGAAAGAATAAATTACCATCGTAACTTCTCAATGTCCATTTAAATAAAGGTAAAACACCACTGGAACCGCTGAATGAAACACTGCAGAGTTTTTACAGGCTCGAGTATCTTCAGTTCTTCAAGTGGTTGATTTAATTCCAGCCATTTTATTGACAATAAATTTAGACAAAGCTAATTTGGTGAACTCAAGAAAAACAACGTCCAATCCAATCCAACATATTAGCCAGGATGAACAGGGAGAATAAATTGAATTGAAGACTTTAGGAAAGGTCACCTTTTGGAAAAGGCTTTACCATGAAACCGGCCGGGATGCGTGAGCATGCACGTTGATCCTCGAGGCCCAACGCCTCCTGCCTCTGATATCCAGAGCCATGACTCAACCCTCCTGGATGCCTCTGCAAACCTCAGTCTGCGAATTAGCTCGACTCGGATCTACGGCTCCCCGCGGCGCCCAATCAGCGTCGCTCCATCCCTCTCTGGCCTCTCCACGCGCACCCTCATCGATCACCGTTGTATAATCTCAGTGAGAGCTAACGCCATTATTCAAACATGAGGTGGCGGCCCGCCCGCCCGCCAAAACGTGACAAACATGGAAATGCAATTCACGCCTGTCCCTCTCACGTGCAGGAGCAGGACTGTGGAGCTCTGCACGGAGCTGATTAGAATTCAAGCGGGCAAACACCGTCGCTTGCATTTAAAACATCATATACAGTAAATCAACTAGCAATGAAGACAAAATAACAGCTGTCACATACGGTGGGGTATTGAAAAGATGCTGGAAAAGACTGATTTTGAGGTATTTGTACTTTTATAATGTATTAAATCGATTTTTATTATTTTACATTATAGTAAACACACAAGACACTTCTTGTGGCAGGATTTGGGGAAATTGGCTCCTTAGGGGATATTATTCTGCCTTTTGAGAGATTTAATGCACCTTTGATACATAAAATACAAGCAGCAACTCTTCTTTCTGAAAAATTACCTTCTCAAAATGAACTGGCTCATTGGAGAGGTTTGAGGTTTGAGGTTTTAGATGAATAATTCAGAATAACTTCAAGTGATGCACATCTAATTCTGCAGAGGGGAAAACACGGGAAGCTAAAACTCTCACTGTAAAATATTCTTATGAAATATAAAGATTTTTGAATATCAGCAAAGCAGCACATTTGTAATAATGAAACATTTAACTAGTTTGCATATCACACATTGAAACAACCTTGAAATACAAAAAAGAAAACCCTGCTATAATCAACTGCCATAGGGATTTCAGGACATTCTGTACCACAGTCACCTGTAGCGGCCTAATAAAAGCTTAAAAGTCCTCCCGCCTTGTTAGCAGAAGTAGGCAGAGAGAATTGTAAATCGGAAAATCAAAATGGGTTCATACCTTTGATCCCTTGAGTTCACTTGTCACATCTCCTGCACGTTGAAAAAAAGACGCCAGGTGTTCCTCATGCTTTATGCATTCAGCGAGACTTGGTGAACACAAAAGAAAGTTAAAAGCGCCGCAGCTTCAAAGCCGAACCGGCCGAAATGCACAACTTGAGATGAACAAAAAAGGCATACGACTTTGAAAAGCCTCCACACGGAGAGCCGGCTAACAAAACTCTGATGTGAAGTTCCACTTCTGAATTATTCCTCATCATCCCATCTGGCTGCACGGTGACAGTTGGTCATAAATACGGCAGAATTGATTCACACCGTGAATTAAAGCCAGATGAGCCCAATCTCTCTGGGCACCGCAGAGACGACGTGACGTTATATAATGAAACATTTCCAGTCATAAAAGGTGTCGGCTCTCCGGCTGGTGAATTTGCAGCATCCTGTTAAGGATACAGCCTCGCTGTGTTATTACTTTGCTATCTCAATCAGGGGCGCAATGATCTTCTGTCTCACTCGGAGGAAAGAAAATAAACCCTCCGTTTGGTGAGTTTGTTTGTGCAAAAATGAAAATGAAAAGTACACTTAAGTAAAAGCCTGAAAGTCCAAATATAAATGGAGGATTTAACAAAGTGGGATTTTATCCATCTTCATCAGTAACAATCAACCGATATTATATGTATCGTATGCATACAAATCTATCTAAGCCTTCTGAAAGTACTTAGGATTGTTTGGGTTATGTTTGAGGAACCAGCAAGATGATAAAATACATTCCAGGAAATGAAATGACTAAATACTGTACAGCGGTTAATAAGACAATGAAACAGGACGTTAAAACCCTTGAAAGTTATCACGGGGGACAATCAATCCACCCTTCATCTGATTGTAGAACACTGCGTTAAGTTATGCGAAGCGAACGAGCTCAGCCGCCTCACATTCGGGGGGCTTTATGCACATGCAGTTGTTTAATATGACAATTAAAACAACCCTGTAATTTCCGGTTAACGTCGACGTGCGCTGATTTTCTTATCGCAGTGAGATGTTGGACGGGTGAATGGATGGATGGAAGAATGGACGGATGGGCGGATGGAAGAATGGACGACTGGAGGGACGGATGAACAGGTGGACAAATGGAAGAATGGATAAGTGAACGTACGGACCGATAAACCAGCCCGTCTTTTCACTTCCGTCCGTCACGCGTCGTGCACCTGTTTCCGGAGGCAGTGGCTGCATTTGGAATTTCACCGGAAAACAAAATGCTCGACCTTTTTTGCTCACACTTTTCCTCCAAAAAGACAGAGTTCCTACCCGCCGCCCTGCGCACCCTTTTGTTCCTAATGTCCTGTTTTTCTCCGACACCATAACTTGGTATAACTGCAGCGCGTCCAGCCAGGCGGGCGGGAAAAGTGTAACAGACTGCGGCAGAAATATCCCACCGTGCATTTCCCCTGACTGATTTTCAGTCTCAGCACACACGCTCCGGCACACTTTCCAGCTGGGGAGATGTGGGAGTGTTTCTAGATGTCCTCTGATGTTCTCCAGGCGACCAGGCCGCTGCCTCTCACACGGCTCTTTGAAGTGCTGTGAGAAAAGCACGCTGAGAATTGAGGTCAGCCGTGGGATTCTCAAGGCTCTCCTTGATCTCTCCTCTTTGCTCCAAGAATTATAAACGTACATGTGACGGAAGAGAGAAGGACGAACGTGAGAATCAGCAAGACTGAAGCAAGGGGGGGAAGACATTTTAAAACAGCAAAAAGAGAGAGAGAGAGAGAGAGTTTGAGGGTGGATAGTTGTCAGGAAGTGCGACGGCGGGTGTTTGCGATGCTGACTCATCCGTGCCAGTGACCTTGGCCGGCAGAGGAAGGGGAGCTGTGCAGAATATCAATATTTTTCTCCTCCACAGATGGGGAGGGATCGGCCACGCTTTAAAACGTTCCTAACCGTTAGTGAATCTGGTTACAACGAGCTTAAATGAAAGTTATTTTTTCTTTTCTTCACGATACTCTCTGGTGACTCATCCACAAGTGGAGTACGACTCTCACCCGCTGGCGAGCGGCCTGACCGCGGCCTCGCCGCCGCCTTGAACGTGTCGCGTTCAAAGGAAGCAGCTCGTGGAGGAGACGACGCGTCAGGGTCGTTACATGTGCGGGAGCAGGTGGTTTTGGGGGAGCGTCCGTCCTGCTGAGAGCTTCGTCTTACGGAGAGAGACGCTGAGACGCTGAGTCAACTCCAGCCTGCAGGCCAGCTGCTTTTTTCTTTCAACGTTCAGGCACATTTCAAAGCCCTTTGACTAAAAGTGGATTGCCGATGTATCGAGGGAGGTGAGGTCAGGTCAGCGAGGAGCCTGCGAGGGATTATTAGAGCAGGTTAGAGAGACGGATGTTGTAATTCTGTTCTTCGGTGGGAAGATCATTGACTCGGTTTATTGCGTCTTGCCTTGGTAAAATCAGCGATGTGAAAGGAAGGGATTCGACACGAAGCGGAGGATCAATGTTGGTGTGTTTCAGTAAGTAAGTAGAGTATTTTGTGTCTGTTTTTTATTCACCAGGTGACCAACTGTTGAAGTCTTTGTAGTGTATTTTCATCCAGCTTTTCATGTAATATGTAGAACCAGATTGTCTGAATGGTTGCAGTAATCTTTTAAAGTCGGCTCAGACTTTCAAAAATGTAAATTCAAGTGCACCAACGCTGTGGTTTTACTTAGATCGCTCTCATAGCACACAGTCACAAGCCTGCAGAGTCAATCTTCATATCCGTTACAGTTTCTGTACTTTTAATGGCTTTTAACAATTGTTTTAAATGTTTCTTTGAGTGGCTTTTAATAAGTTAAGTTAGGACTTTTCCTGAAAACAAACAAAAACAACGATGGCGTTTAAGGGCTGACTTTTGGCTTGTCTCTTGTCTCTAGAATTGGGGCAGCATTTGACAAAAAAAAAGAAGGTTAGGATCATAATTGGTCACATATAAAAATCTTTGTTCAATTTAAATCCAACGTGCTTGAGCTCAGAGACAAGAGGAGCAACCGAAAATCTGTCACTGCCCAAGTCCTTACAGACGTAACATAATCATTTATTACAGCTAATCATTCGTTACCTTGTTCATTCTAGACTGGAATTAAAAAGTCTAAACACATTGAGACGATTCTTGGAAAAAGGTTTGTATTTGACGGTTTCACATTGACGCTGCAGAACCTGTTGACTCAAAGCAGAGTCCCTGCAGCTGCTCGAGCGTCCCCCCTTCGAGGGGGTAAAAACTCATTAATCAACACTTCACGTGTCACGTGGCTCGATATCGTCTCCCTTTCATCGCCCGAGCTGAAATCATTAGTAATTAACTGCTTCACCATTAGCATGCGATTGGCGCTGCATCGTAAATGAGCATCTTTCGCGTTTGCAGTCTCCTCGTTTCCAGGAAAACGCTTTGTAGCTTGATGTCAAAGTACGAGTGACAGGTCTTTTGATTCCAATGTTAGAGTGTTTTTATGTTGAAAAATGACGACATTTTAAACAACCTAATGTAGCCCACAGTGATGAAGAGTGGTCAGATCTACTTTGACACTTTAGTAAATGTCATTTACCACTTTTGACAGGAAAAAGTGGAGTCGTTGTTATGTTTGCATTATCTGCTTAATGCTTGTGGGCTTTTATTCTGCTCTTCTGGCCTGTTGGAAATGTTCCTTTGGAGCACCTGCAGAAACGGATTGTGCAGATCAGCTCATCTCAATTGTCTTGGAAGGACAAATATTGGCACATATTTCCAAACTGTGCACCGAACTGATAACAAGGCTGCCAATTCAGGCCCATAACAGCTCAGGCAATATGAAAAGTCCCCTTATCCCCGTTCCGTTATCAATTCAGCCGTGCGGGGAACTTCGGATCGACATTACTTTACCGACGTGTCTCCGCTAATCTGTTCCTGTCGCCGTGTCCTCTCTCTGGACACCTTGCAAACCTCAGGACACTCAGGTCGGACGTTGAGTTCAACTTCCTCTCCCCCGTTGATGAGCCTTAAAATTCGTCCAAGCCCAAGAAATAGTCTGCTCCGTTTCCCTGTGTTTCTATCCTCTATGCTAAGCTAAGCTAACTGGATGCTCTTCCTCTAACGTTTCACACCTCGACTCCCAATTCCAAGGGGGGGGGGGGCTTAATGTTATTTGGGGTGGTCGTCAGTGATTCATTAAACCAGCTGTGTGACTCATTTCATGCCTCTCTCCTCCTCTGCCAGTGACACATTTAACCGTCCCCAAAATCGAGGCACTTGCCATCCAATTCACGTCTGCGAACTAATTAGAGCTGCATTGTGTCAGTTGGCTTCCTGTCCGTGTTGGGTTTTTTTTTTGGTGTGTGTGTGTGGAGGGAGGGGGGGTTTGATTGGTTCAGTGGCTGGGTGTCTTTGAGAGGATGAATTTGCTCTGTTCCAAACTGGCCTTCAGTGAAAGAGCCCCCCCACCACCTCCCCCCCTTTTGTCATCTGTTCACACGGCGTGAGCTTGCTGTTTAGCTGAGGAAATGATGTGAGAAAATACCCAATGCCTCTGTGTGTGTGTGTGTGTGTGTGTGTGTGAGAGAGAGACAAAGCCAGCCTGCATGTAAAATGATCCACATGAGAATAGTTCAACAACTTACTGCAAAGGGAACCCCCCCCCCCCCCCCCGAAGCACACTAACCTGTAGCCCCCCCTGACAAAATGGTTCGACTGGGTCTTTTCGGATGTCCCCTGCAGCCCTTCAAGCAGAACTCTGCAGGAAGCTCTGTGAAGCTTTTCAGAGGTTCTCACTCCCACCCACGGCAGCGCGGTGGGCTTTTCTCCAGCCTGCGGCTCCCGGGCCTCGCGTCCCACACAAAGGTCGACGGCGGGCCCGAGGAGACGTCTGCGTTTCAAAGACCAACAGAAAGAAGGGCAGCTTTCCTTTCTACGTCATACAAGGCATGCAATGTGTTTTGGGTTGCTGAGAGGGTACTGGTACAAGTTAGCTAGTTAGTTTAATAGTCCCTATAAATACACTCTTACAGCAAGTAACACAGAAAATGTTGTTTTAAGGGAAATTGTTGCTGTTTAAAATTTCCGTTCACAAGTAAAAAGCAACCCTGTAATTGCTGCTGTGTGTGTGTGTGTGTGTGTGTGTGTGTGTGCCTCGCCACACACCAGGGATGCACAAAAGCCCAGACAGGAGCCCGCTGTGGACAGCACATTCAGCCTTTGAGAGCTTAGAGTCCGGATCGGCGAGCTGATTCCCCCGGAGTCATCAACTGAGCTCAGGAGCCCGACAGACGACTCGGCGCCGAGGGGATCAGCACCAAAAGGTCCAGCTTAGCAATCTCAGCACAACAAAAAATAATGTCCCGCGGGACAACACCCCTAGGCTGCAATAAAACGTTGCTTAGCAGCAGCCACAACAGCTGAATCCAGAGGACTCAACTTTTTTTTTTTTTCTTTCTTTATCTGAATCTACAAGTGATTTGTGGGCTGCATAAAGGAAATGTACTTGTCTTGCACCACCAAGGTGAACTTACCGGCCAATTAACTGACGCCAGTCCGCTTTGTGTGTTTGTGTGTCTGCGGCTGAAAAACCTTTCAGCCGCAGAATGAACCTCGGTTCCCCTGTATGTGTATGTGTCCACGCTGCGGCTGTCCTCCCCCGGCCGTCGTCTCCTCCTTCTCCTCCTCCTGCTCATGTTGCACTGAAGGAGGACTCTCCCCGAGAGGTGGTGGATGACGTGCCCCCGATCTCATGTGAGGGTGGAGGGCAAGGAAACAAACCAAAAAAAAACACAGAACCATACGGGAGTGCATATATTTTCAGGGTGGCTTGGCCCAGCAGGGATCAGACCGCGAAGCCCTTTGGCAGCGTTTGGGACTCTTCAGGACAACTCGGCATATGACAGCCAGCAGGACACGAAGCTCGGCCTGCACGGACTGCAAGGGGAGGGAGGGACGCTCACGTTGATCAATATGGAATTGAGAAGAGGAGGGAAAGGCACGACTTTGACAGTAATTAAGGAGATTTCATCCGGTGTGGACGGAAGTCACCAGCTTGGTCTTCAGGATCTCGACTGCTGCTGCCTTTTGTTCTTACCAGCTAAGATGGAAATCCGGCAGTAAGCAATAGAAGGTACGACTCCGTCAGAACCGATGAGAATGGTTGGAGCGAGCCAGCTGTATCCGCGTGTGTTTTTTTGGGGCATTTTTCATACGGAGTCACTGCTCTGCTGCTTCCAGTCCCGCCTCGTCCTTCAAAACGGAGGCACGCGGTTCGACGGAGCTGCAGCGGCTCGGCCTCCAGCCGACGTTCGACTGATGAGTCTCCTCTGTTTGTTCTGTGGCTTCACAGTGCAGCTTCAGGGGGAACCGCTCGCGAGGCGTGACTCAAAGCCGGGGAGCGGACCGCCGCTTCGTGCCAAGGTGACATATTGACAGGGGGGGGGGGGCAGGGGGGGCGGTCAGCTGATGCCAGATAATTACACTTTGTTCTCACTGGCCCGAGCAGCTGAGCGTTGCACGTTGAATTCCTGGAGCCAAGTGGAAAATGGGTGGTTATCTCAGGCGGAAGGACGTCACAAAGGGATATATTAAGGCCACGGGGGTTCCTTTTATATAATCGGCTTGTATTAGATGGATCCCACAAAGGAAAAAGTTAAACTAAACCTCAACACGAAGAACAATATTATAAATTTTAGACTTGTATCCAGTGAGTAAGACTAGAGTTGTTCTGGGTAAATTTGAAATAAAGTCAACATTTCGTGGTCTGTTTTGTAATAGCAAAGCGTTTACAAAAGCATATACCTTCCTGCCGATAGCCTCAGCGGCTGAAGCGCCGCTGCATTACAGCCATTTGCCACACACCCGATCGCTTGTGTGTTTCTATGTCGAGAAAGGTTGAAGAGACGCAATTATTTCTGCCATCAAAGCAGCTCAGCCTTTGAAAAAAAATGTTTCTGTGCTTTTTTGAAGAATCAAGCTGAGAATAGGAGCCTTTTTGTGACTTTCACACCTCAGTGGTTTTTAAGCCATGCTAAACTCCTCACATGTTTTCCCTGTTCAGCTCCCCTGACAGGAACCAGGCCGTGGTAAACCGCGCAGCGCAGGTCAGTTGCTGATAGTGTGACGTCGCGTCGTGTAGATGCAAAGATTCAGGCCGAACGGATGAGTCATTCCCCGCGCAGAGCAACCACTGCAGAGGTGAAGCACGTGTGTCCCTGAAGGTGTTTCCCCTTGACGTGTTTGTTAAGGTGTTTGCAAGTGCAGGGATATCTGAGTTATACTCACGGGTGTCCCTGCATATAAGCATCTCAACGTTCTTTGTTTTTTTTTTTATTCGACTTTAGGCAAGCATACGTTTCATCACCCCGAGGAGAGTTTTTTTTTGATCGCTACGTCTGCAGGGGTGGTGAAGGTTAACAGGGACTCAGCGTTATCTTGGCACGGTGCTTAAAAACTGAAGGAAGCAAACCCTACAGTGGGCGTGGATAACTTCCCGTTGCCCCTCCGTGTGTTTCTGTGAGTGTCACAGCAGCGGGGAGGCCTTCTCTTTGCATCAGCATCCTGCGGGCGGCTCAGCGGGCCCCAACACATCGCTGACTCCTGCTGCCCTGAGCTCTCACAGCCCTGCCACTGCCAATATGTGTGTGTGTGTGTGTGTGTGTGTGTGTGTGTGCGTGCGTGGGCATGTCGAGTGTACAGCTGGCCGCAGAAAGTTCCGGAATGCTGTTGGCTTCAACGACCTGCTGTCCTCGCCGATTTCTTTTTTACATTTTTTTTCTCCATCCGACCTCCATCTGGGTGCAAAGTTGACCCCCGAGCCGGCTGCATGATGATTCAAGCAATCAAGGTGGGAAACATATTGCATTCTAAATGTCTGACATGGAGAAAAAGGTGCTTTTGTATTTGATTGCTCTTCACGAAGCTTTACGGTTTGTAAGTCAAGTGCACTCCGATTAACGGCCATCAAGGCCTGACCTGAATCAGTTGGTCTTCGGAAAAATGCGTTCATACATTATTCATTCGTCTTCTTCATCCATTCAACAGGCCGATCCGACTCTCAGTCTCACAGTCCGACAACATTGTTCGTATAGTTCAATAATGTCGATGGTTTTACAATTTACTATTTTTGTGTAGATGGATAAAGATTAATCAAGGTGGAGGTCAATGGAAAAAACATTGTCTGTAAGGAAAGCAAAATCAAAAACATTCACTTGGCTTCGGAACGAGGGGAGATATGAATGAGACATTCTCATTCTAACACAAAAACCAAATACACTTCAAGATGTAATTATGGCTGGTGTCAAAAAAACATCTGTTACTTTAGGTATTGTAATATTTAGGATTATACTTAAAAGTGAAGATTTGAGAGCCATAAAAACTCCATGAAACAGTCACAGCGGGGGACAGTGTCTTTCTGCCCCAGCTGGACGCGCAAATCAGCATCAGGTGAAGAGCTTCGGTTCCCTGGACTCCCAAAACCAGCACCAGAAAGCAAACGCCACTTGGAGACTTAATTAGCAGCGAGGGGGGAGAAACTAAACAGCTGAAATGTCATTTGGTATTTTATGGATTCATTGCAAGTCTGCATCCTCTTTTTTTCATTTGCCCTTTCTGCCCGTTGCTTCTATTCTTGCAACGGCTTCCAGACTTCAGAGACTTTCCATGTTGGAAACAAAAAAATTTGACGGACAGCTGCGTCGGCCACATGGGGATTCCCTTTGCAGTTGTTGGACGGACGCCCCCCGGCAGGCTGTTGCGGGGCAGATAACACCCACACATGGGAGAACGTCGATCAACTGTCAGTATTATATAAGAAAGTAAAGTTCAGCACTTCGGTCTGTCAGAGTTCAGACGTCTGCAGACGAGAGGACCCGACAGACATGGGAACTGTGCGTTAAAGCTGCTGAGCAGCAGCATTTTTTTTTTACATTTGAACTTGCTTACTTTTAAAATAGGCCGTGCCACTATTCAATTACGAGATATTGGGAAACAGGAGGAAGTCTGCTAACAGAAGATTTTGATCTTACTGTTTGGATTGGCTCCCGCGTCTTCTGCAAAAGAGCATGAAAAGCCCCAAAGGGACTCAGAACCAGCTGACCCAGTAACACGAGTAAATAAAATCACTTCTCCCCTTTCGATTGATGAAAATAACGCTGGCGATCGAAAGCCTCGGGGGGCTTCGTGAGGCACCCAAACTCCATCTTCTGAAGACAGCAAGGTAGCTCTGGTTTAAAACGACACCCTCGCTGTCACACGCCTGTGATTATAAAACACACAGCGCACACAGAGTGACATGAAGACCTTCAGAGTGAGTTGCTGGACCATGACGGCAAATCAGATATCAATACATCCATCATCTCCGGATTGTCACTCTGTTCCCTCTCCATTTTGATCCCTTCACAACCACAATAAAAAAAGGGATAAACTGGTAAAGCCAAACTGGTAAAGCTAGTTTATCCCTTTTTTATTGTGGTTTGTAAAGATATATTACATTTATATGATAATAAACACAGAGTGCTGCGTTTTTATGAACTAAATATGTGAACTTTATCTGCCAGCAGGGCAGAAGATATCAAAGTCTATGATGGAATAAAATAACCTCTCTTGATTTATTCCCTGAATAAACACTGTAACTTTGAGTTGATGGTCTCAAGCTTCATGTCTTCTTCCACACAGCATGATGTTCACCAAGTATATTATGAGCCATATAGTCAAAACGTAAATCAGCGGATGCTTTAGGGGCGGGGCTACGCACTGACTGACGGATGATCACGATGATGTTCCGTCATAGTTGTCAGTGTTCTTGTCTTACAATCTACGTTCTTAAAATTTGTGGTCCTTAACTCACAGTCAAACATTAAAAAAAGGCATCAAAAGTCCAGTTTAAAACCTGTGATCTGTGATGTAGATGGCGTGTATAGAGGGAATGACGAAACAACTGTGCCGCGGTGTCTGGAGACGGCAGATATCATCACTGCACATCAATTCATGCCGGTTACATTGCCTCCCTTCTCGGCTCATTTCTCTGAATTGGTTTCAAAAAGGCTCGTAAAACATTGTTCTTATACGCCAAGTCAGGTGAAAGCCCGCAAAGTGTGAAGGAACCCATTGGAACCATTGGAGACAGCCCAGCCAGGCGCAAAGGTTTTATATGGAATCCGCCAGCAAGCGTTTGTCATGTTATCCAAAGGCTTAGGTTAAACTCTTGTAAGGTGGGACACGTAGGTGGGAGGTCGAAATAAAAAATAAATAATTCACGCAGAAACCTTTTCTTTCAGTATTGTGAAAAAACAAAAAAAATCAGTATAAATCAGTACATTTTGTACAAAAGCCGTGAGGCATCACGCCATGCAGGGTGTGATGTCACAGTCTTACTGACGCGTGAGATACGTGGCTGTGTTTCCGTTGTGTAAATCAAAGCTTAACAAAGTTTATATGTGTATAAATCGGTCCAACAGCTCTTTATTAAGCTTCTAAAGACCGAGTCCATGACCAGTCTCATTAGCACCGAAAGGACCAGCAAGACTTAAGACGGAGAAACCGGAACTGTTCCTCAGTTCATTTTAATGAATCCTTCAGGATACTGACGTCGTACCTCCTATGTGACCATGTGAATATGTTTTACATTTTTACAGCTATCAATGTGACAGTCACAATCAACGTTTCCATAGCAACACATTAGCATGAGCAATGTCGGTGTGTAAACATACGCGGCAGGGGGGATTTCTTCAACACATTTTCTCTGTTATTACTTTAGAAATCCATAAAATGTACTATTACATTTACTATGTTACTACTACACGTCATTGTCAGGCTCTCTGTTCGGACACACTTCCTCATTGAATTGAATGAGAAAATGTGTCCAAACTTACTGTTTACTCAGTGTGTAAACCTGTGTGTTTGCATCCAGCATTATTAACACGAGTTGTTCCTCTTAGAGAATGTTTACATGTTGTTTAGCTGCAGAGTGACCGTCTTACCGGGGTCATCGTACCATAACCAGCCTGAACCATGGATCCTGTCACCCCTTTATGAAGCGCCATTGTGAAGCTCAATGTGACCATCTTGTTGTTCTGTCAGAAAACAAGCAACCAAAATGTCGCCACTTTCCGAAAATGTCCTCAATCACAAGGTCTGTGCGTCGCATCGGTCCTCACGAAGATAGCTGTTCAGGTAAACACACACACACACACACTCTCACGACCACGCATTCTCTCTGTTTATTCGTCCCACATTTTGCTTCCTCACTCTTGCCACGCACAAGCAAACAGTAAATCACACACACACACACCCACACACACACACACACACACACACATTTCCCCTGGGGCTGCCTGATTGAGGTTCCATGGCCTCGCCCTTCAGATTTACTGTAATCGTCGATGGATGGAGAAAGGAGAGAGCGAGAGAGGTAAACTGACGGAGGGGAGAGAGGGAGTGATGGAGTAATAGAAGAGACGGTTACGGGAGAAGGGGGATGAAGAAGAGAGAGTGAAACGGCAAAATGTGACCGAAGACGATGAAGCCCTTGGAGATAAAGACAATGATCGAAGTAGGGAAGGAAAGATGAGAAAGTGAAAAAAGCATCTCCCATTAAGGTCCAGAGTGCAGCGCCACTCGACTCCCTCTGCCATCAGCTGCTGATGATATAACACCCAGTTTTTAAGATCAATTTGTCACTTTTCATCTCCTCCTACACCTCATTCTCCTCCTCCTCTTCCACGGAGCTCAGGTCAGAGATCCCAGAGGAAGAGGAGGAAGAAGGTGGAGGAGAAACGAGCTGGAGTCGCAGGTTCAAGAGAAAGTGGTGAAAAAGCCGACTTCTTTTCACAAGCAATTTTGGATGATTTCTTACACAAGATATCCTGCCGTTTCCTTCTGCATTATTTCCTGTCCTCACATTAGGAACACACACACACACGCACGTCTCTAATGCCCTGCAGACTAAATCGATTCCTCACCTTTCTCCCCACTGCCGGTTCTATAAAACTGTGGTTCAAGGACTCCATTGGCCCTTAAAGGGGTTTGATGGGGTTTGATCTTTTTTACTACACATTCAAGGACCCAGCAGGTGTTTCTGCATGCTTTAAAGTTACACGTATTCATGTTCATGCTTAACATTTTCCTCATCGGAACAAATGGCGGACGATGTCCGTGACGAGATTACAGAGAATCCCAGGATAGTCAGCGAGGAGAACATTGTTTAATCTTCATGAGATTTGTAACAAGCAGTTTTGATATTATACGACCTGTTGAACTGTGACATCCAGCAGCTCCTCTGGTGTCTCTTTTTTGGGATTTGACAGTTTCCATTTATACATGATAGATGACAACTACATTATTCATATACGTCATTAATTTAATAGAAACCATTAGAATAGGGGAAGTTCATTATTTCAAAAAGTGTAGCTTAGACGTACAAACGCGAATGGGAGTCTTTAAATACT